>PVIU01001937.1:0-190051 GCA_004026605.1 Ondatra zibethicus | reverse complement strand
CCCTTCTTCCTTGAAAGAGGGCATGGTGCCCTGCCCTGTTGGAAGTCCAAGGCCCACCCCCATCCCTCCTGGCCTAGGAAGGAGTGCATTCAAAAAGACTCGGTTCTCAAAAAGATAATACATGCAGAAGAGATAGGTCCTGGTGTCATTGTTGATGGGTTCTCCATCTGCCAACTTTCGCCGCCACATTCAGAGAGTCAGTGTGCCTGAACTAATGGGAGCGCACCAATCCACCTGGACTGGGACTGAATGAGCATATGATGGTCCCTTTTTAAAACAATGAAAATATTCTTTTCTTCTTTCTTTCTCACTTACTAATGTAAGTTTAGAAAATCTGAAGAACTTAGCAAGTTGCTCAGAGAAACTGTATGAACACAAGAGAAGTTCTAGCTCTGACCTTACTCAGTATCAGAGTTTTTCAAGCTGCAGGCTCTTTGAAATCTGCATTGTTTTAAAGTATAGATATGTGGTGTGGGAGAATTGTCTATATTCTGTCAATCATGATTTAAATAAACATTGATTGGCCATTATCCAAGCAAGAAGTATAGGCAGGAAAACCAGACAGGAAGTAGAGGCGGGGGGATGAGAACAGAAGAATTCTGGGAAGCAGGAAGCTCCCTGGGCATTCCTGTGCAGACCACAGAAGAAGCAGGATGTGACCTGCCCCGTTGAGAAAGGTACTGAGCCATATGGCTAACATAGATAGGGATAATGGGTTAATAAAAGCTACAAGAGCTAATGGGCCAATCAGTTTATAACCTAATGTAGACTCTCTGTGAGATATGTGGATAGATAGATAGGAATATAACTATATTTATATAGATATATGTGAATGTATATATGTGGAATGTATCTACCGGACTTTCAAAAAATTATGATACTGTAACATGCAATTAAGAAGGTTAAAAAAACTTATTCAAACCACCATGCCATAGTTAAGCAGCAAATGACTTTGTGTGCTTTATTCCTTCTTCACAAATACAGAATTTTTACTTATAGTCAATGATAATAAGTTTTCCTCATTTTTCTTAAATGTGGTTCTTAATAGCTATAAAACAGAGCATTACCTTTTTTAAAAACCATAATTAAATCACATATTTTCTTAAAAGGAATTACATTATAGTTTTTATGTGACAGATGGTCCGTCAGTGAGTTGGCTTTTACATTTTTCTGTTTATTATAAAATTAATTCATGAATATGGTTATGGAGTCAAAGGTTATCAATGTTCTTTGATTTTTTTTTGTCTTGACCTTTTCAACATAGTTGTGATCATTGACAGTGCCAAAGGAAGATGAGTGAGGGTCATTTGTCATTTTGTAGCAACGGCAGGAAGAGTATGAGTTGTGAACAGTGAGTTAATTTTGCAAAGTTTCATCACTTTTTTGTATGTATCTTTCTTTAAAAGACAAAAAATGGAGGCTGGAGAAGAATTGTTCCATTCCCAGTGCCTCAAGTATCTCACAAGGGCCTGTAACTCTTGCTTCACAGGATCGGATGCTCTCTTCTGGCCTGCACGGGCACCTCTGCATGCATGTGGCACACATGCACACGCTCAGACAGATGGACAGATAGACAAAGAGGCACACTGCACACACATAAATAAATATTAAAGTCAATCTTCGATAGAGAAAAAGAGAGAGAAATGGCCTTGTGACAGATACTAAGTATATCAATGGAGAATTGAAGCAAGGAGATGGTTATGTCTTGGGATTATCTTGAGCTATTAATAGAGTTGTAATTCCTACATATTTAGAATTGCCTTAGAGGAAAAACTCATTGATGCATTTTACTGACATTTACTTGCTAGTATTGAGGACTGAATTCAGGGCTTTGCATATGCTAAACATGAACTCTGCCACTGAGCTGTGTCCTGGTTCCTATGTTATCTGTTCACCCTTGAAAGTACTTTCGCCAATGCTGATGCTTTGGAAGTAAAAATAAAAAGGACAAAAATCTTCAAAAATATATTTCTGCATTTTATGTTCAATCACCCATTACTTGAGATAACATTTTCTTCAATCCCTTACTATTTGAAACCCAACTCTTCAAGGTAAAAAGTCACTGCTTTATTGTTTTTATGAACACTTAAAAATAGCTTTAGGAAAATCTGTTCATTAAGGTTTTTGTTTATTTGCTTGTGTGCTGTTTACCTGTGCACATGTTTGTGTGTGTGTGTGTGTGTGTACATGTGCATTCTGGTAGAAAGAAAAGCTGAATGTCAATGTGTCTAGTATCTTTCTTCATTGTGCTTCTCTTAATATGTTGAGACAGGGTCTCTCACTGAATGTGGAACTTGCTGATTGATCTAGGCTGGTGGACCCGGGAATTTCTCTGATCCATTACTCTCCGATTCAGCAGCACTAGTATTGCAGGTACATGCCACCACCCCTTCTTTATCCATGGGTGCTGGGTATCTGTGCATTTTACTCACTGAGCACATCCTACCTTAAGTTTTATAAAGCCAGAGGTCTTCCTTCACAGTTCTGTCTCTCTTTTACCTCCTTTTAGGACATGTCTTAATAGTTTTAAAACAATTTTATATGCAACGTCCACCTGACCTCCCTCTCCAAAGCAAACTGTAGGGCTGTTTAGAAAACAGACATTCAAATGAGGGCATAGCTTCAAGATGCAACGTTCGATGCTGGAAGGGAAATGTATATACAGTGGAACAGGTGTCATGAGAGTTCAAGAGGCAACAGGCAAGAGGAGATTAAAGAAGAAAGCAGAAATGTGGGGAAGGGAATTCCGAGTTCTGTTTCCCATTCTGCATGCAGTCTTTTGTAAGCTGTGGGCTGCTTGGTCTCCTGAGGTTTTCTGATATGCTACTCATTGTGTGATTGATTGCGCTTTTGCTAAGTATTAACCCTGCATCCTTTCTCTGTGCTCCTTTTGTATTCCACTTCCTTCTTCTATTTTAATTTAAAAAATATTATCTGATTTCTTGTTGGTTCTTCCTACCCTGATGGCGCTGTCACCTTCAACCCTAAGCTTCCCTTCCCACAGTGTGCACAAGGGCACCCTTTTCTCTTACTAACCCTGAGCTAGCCTTGGATTTTCACACAGGATAAAAAACCCAGCAAACCTCCATGGGGTACAAGGCTACCCTGTGGGAATGACTGACTAACTCAGTGCACAGGTGAGAGCGTGTGCTCTTCTGGTGCCTTTGGGCCTGCTGTGGTTCTGAGGACATGAGGAAGTGCTGTAGCAGCATTCCGGAGCAGAGGCAAGAGAGTGAAAAGCCTCTCAGGTTCCCCTCCACACAGGCCATTGTGAATGGCATTAATAAATAATTATGTTCCAGATGGTGTTTGGTTTTTTTGGAGTCGCTGTACAATTTTCAAACAGAGATTACCTTTTCTTTTTTTCCTGTTCATTTATTTATTTATTTTAAAAACATCATCTAGCAGGTATTGTTTTTCACGGAGAAGAAAGACAATCTATGGAAGTTCAAGATGAGTAGAGCCTCATTTGGTACTCCAGAAGCAAAACGTAGTTAAATCTATATATTTCCTATAAATGTATCCAACTTGAGAATATACATGCATTTATGTAAATTTTGAAGATGATAATTTCTCACCAAGTGTGGTCCCTCTAACTATCATTGTATTTTTTTTTTATTACGGTGGAACGGGATTTTAACATTTTAAGTGTTCAGTGCAAGACAATTTTTCTTTATGCAACTCAAGACTGAAGGGGGGCTTTGGTCAAGCTTTTAGGGAATCCTAAAGCTGAGAGCAAGCTGGCTGCAGAGTTTTCATTCCCTTAGAAACTGGAAATGGTGGAACCTCACCCCCACTCACCGTGTCTTCAGCCCATCTTAGTTTGCTACGTGTATGTTTTGTTAATTGGGATAATGCCAAGATTTAAAAAATTGTTTTTTCTCTCCCATGACCAGATATCTCTTTTTAAAATTTATTTATTTTTATTTTATGTGCATTTGGTCTTTTGCCATGGGTGTCGGGTCCCCAGGAACGAGAATTACAGACAGTTGTGAGCTGCCATGTGGGTGCTTGGAATTGAACTATGTTCCCCCGGAAGAGCAGTCAGTGCTCCTAACAACAGAACCATCCCTCCAGCCCCCAGATCTTTCTTTTTTGTTTTTGTCCCTCTCAATGTCACGATGGAAAGACATTTTATATCCTCTCATAAAATTAATTTGCAATCCAGTGCAATCATTCCTGATGAGCTGTTAGGAAATTGATAATTGCAGGTATAGTCGAGACTGAATTATGGTTGTCAAAAAAAATTAAACTTCTAAGTTAAAAGTATTAAAAATTCAACTGTTGTTTTAGAAAAATCTTAGAAACATTAAATTATTTAAGGAAATACTATAACAGTTCACCAAATAATGTTTTTAGCTCTATTATGGAATCTCTACAGATGATTGGCTATTTGATAATTATAATGTCTGGAAAGTAGATGCCTTTTGTATATACCTGGGTTCATAATTTAGCTGTATCTGCAGGCACCTTGTCATCTATTGAATCAAATGCTTTTTATTTAGCTTTATGAATTGACAAAATCCATATTGCTTTCTATTTGTGGCGTCTCCTTTCAGAAGTGTTAGGAAATCTTTTATTTTAAAAAAAAACACTTTATCAATATATTGAAAAAATAACATGGTTTTGTTTTGTATATATATGTATGTATGTGTGTGTGTGCTAGTTTTATACATGCATATAATACGTACCCTGGCTACAGTCCTTCTACCTTCCTGGGTTAGTCTGAATTCCTTTGGGCCCTTTTATGACTGGAATGTTAGTAAATGACATTTTTGCACTGAGCAGCTCTGTGACCACAAAGTGACAAAAGCTTTGCATCTAGTTGGAGTGTTTATTTATTTATATAATTTTTATTGTTTTTATTGAGCTATATATTTTTCTCCACTCCCCTCCCTTTATCTATCCCCCTTTCTACCCCTTCCCGTGTCCCCATGCTCCAAATTTACTCAGGAGATCTTTTTCTTTTTTTCCATGTAGATTAGATCCATGTATGATTCTCTTAGGGTCCTCATTCTTGTCTAGGTTCTCTGGGATTATGAATTGTAGGCTGCCTTTTTTTGCATTATGTCTAAAAGTCACTTATGAGTAAATACATGTGATATCTGTCTTTCCGGGTCTGGGTTACCTCACTCAATATGATGTTTCCTAGATCTATCCATTTATCTGCAATTTTCAAGATGCCATTATTTTTTTCTGCTGTGTAGTACTCCATTGTGTAAATGTACCACATTTTCTTCGGTCGAGGGGCATTTAGGTTGTTTCCAGGTTCTGGCTATGATAAACAATGCTGCTATGAACATAGCTGAGTGCCTGTCCTTGTGGTACTATTGAGCATCCTTTGGGTATATACCCAAATGGTGTAGGAGGGTCCTTCTGTATTTGGGTTGCTTTTATTGGTTAATAAAGAAACTGCCTTGGCCTTCTAATAGGGCAGGACTTAGATAGACAGGAGAAAGAGAACAGGATACTGGGAAGGGGACAGAGCCAGAGAGTGCCGCCCGCCATAAAGACACGTTGAATCTTTCCCGGTAAGCCACGACTGTGGTGACACACAGATTATTAGAAATGGGTTAAACAAATATGTGAGAGTTAGCCAATAAGAGGCTAGAGCTAATGGGCCAGGCAGTATTTCAATGAATACAGTTTCTGTGTAATTATTTCGGGTACACACCGGGAGCCGGATGGCACAAGGGGCCCTGAGCTGGGAACGCAGCCCGATCCCCTCACTACTACACCCAAAATTGGTAATGCTGGGTCCTGAGGAAGGTTGTTTCTTAATTTTCTGAGAAATTATCATGCTGATATCCAAAGGGGCTGTACCAGCTTACACTTCCACCAGCAATGCAGGAGTGTTCCCTTTACTTCACATCCTCTCCAGCATAAGTTGTCATCAGTGTTTTTGATCTTGGCCATTCTTACTACAGGTGTAAGATGGAATCTCAGAGTTGTTTTGATTTGCATTTCTCTGATGGCTAAAGATGTTGAGAATTTCCTTAAGTGTCTTTCAGCCATTTTAGATTCCTCTGTTGAGATTTCTCTGTTTAGGTCTGCACCCCATTTTTAAATTGGATTATTTGTTCTTTTGATGTCCAATTTCTCAAGTTCTTTGTATATTTTAGAGCTCAGCCCTCTGTCTGATGTGGGGTTGGTGAAGATCTTTTCCCATTTTGAAGGCTGCCATATTGTCTTGTTGACCATGTCCTTTGCTTTACAGTTTCATGAGTACAATTTATTTATTGTTGCTCTCAGTGTCTGTGCAACTAGGGTTATACATAGGAAGTGGTCTCCTGTGCTAATGTGTTCAAGTGCACTTCCTACTTTCTCTTCTGTGAGGTTCAGTGTGGTTGGATTTATGTGTAAGTCTTTGATCCATGTGGACTTGAGTTTTGTGCATGGTGATAGATATGGATCTATTTTCATTCTTCTACATGTTGATATCCAGTTATGCCAGCACCATTTGTTGAATATGCTTTCTTTTCTCCATTTTATATTTTTGCATTTTTGTTGAAAATCAGCTGTTCGTGAGTGTGGATTGATATCTGGGTCTTTGATTCAGCATTTATTGATTTTCAAAAATGACTCTGAAAAATCCCCGTCATCTAAGATGTGAGGATTTACCAATATGTGTTAGTAATTTTTAGCACAATGAAGTATATTCCAAATGACCTTAAAGCTGTGGCAGAAGACAGGTGTTAGAGGTAGCATTTGGACCCTTTATCTCAATAGATTAGGGAAGGAGCTCCTCTCTTGCAAAATAGATGTAATTAGGAAAGAATGATATTTGCATTAAAGTGCTTTTTTTGCCACCTCTGGAGTTTGTTTTTTTTTTTTTTAAGTATCGGTTCATCTTACCTTCTTACTAAACTGCTTTAAGCTTCTTTCCAAGGATCACACTTCTTTCCAAGGATCACAGCCAAACTGAAGGATTTATTTCCTCACCTGGCTTTAAAACATTGCTGTCAAACAAGAAGGCAAAGGTAGGCAAGGGCAAGGAGGCTGCTACGTTTTCAGTGTGTTTGCATTCCAAGGTTTTTGAAATTCCCGAAGAAGTCTGCTTACTTTCAGCTCTGCTCTATAGAAATTGTTACCTGAATGGGTTTGCAAGAGATCAAAGAAAGTGTCAGCTCAGTAAACAGAAGACATATTTCATGCTATGTTATAATGGGAGCTTTATGTTTAGAAGTTAACATTTCTAAAAAAAACAATGGATTATTAAGATCTGAGAAGTGTCAGAGAGATAGTAAGTGTTATTTTCTGTAGACTCAAACATTTGAATTCTTTGAAAGCTGGAAAAGCTAATAAAAATTAATGCAGTGATGAGAACTTTCTTGCCGTTTTGTGTATTTTAGCCCAAATGTTTGTCCTGGGTACATTTGCATTCATCAGGGCCAGGTTTGACTCAACCAGATAATTTGCCTGTCCCCTAAAATATTGTCTATATAACAATAGTGTATTAGTATTTATAATTATTTAGGATTCTTATAGGAAGATGAAACCAATCGGTAGAACTTGTATACCATGGATTTATCAATTTTGATAAAAATGTTTTCCAGTCTATGTTTCATGATATTCCGGTTTAGGTTCTGGGGGCTGGTTACTACTTTTTATTAGGGGTTTCTTGTGCATCAGAAATAAATTTGTGAGCATGACACAGAGACCTATACCTGACCAATTCTTTTTGATTGCTGGAAGCAAAAGCTGTTACTAACTACTTCGATTTTGTATAAGTGTGCAGACCTGTTCCCTTGGGTTCAGAATCCAAGGTACAGAACTAGGGTGCCTTGACGGTTTTGCTGGTTACATGTTAGGACGTGAAGTTGTAATTCAAAGTTGTTGGTTGAAATATGGTTAACTAAGAATGTGTTAGACAGAGCTCATTTATTCTATAATGCCAACTGTTAGAAATGGTACTGCCGATAAATGGTAGTTTGGTATGTGACATACATGCAAGGGAATGTTTGAATTTCTGTTTGAATCCTTAGGGATACAGCCAGAGCTCTGACAACACAAGTAGGGTCTGAAAACTCTTAGACATACGTTTCTTTGTATTTCAGAGTCTGAGGTCGTAGTAGGGACATTAATGGTCATAAGCTCTCCCAGGACCATTTGGGACTTTAGCCGTTTCACCTACTCCTTCCTTTTTCTCTGAGGTCTGTGGAAATCTGCCCAATAGTCCCCATTCAGTATCAACAGTTTTGCTTCTAACTGTAATTGATGCCCGCCACCCCCTTTCCTGCTCTACTTGGTTCAGTAGGAACACTGCATAACTTGGAATTCATTCTTGGAATCTGTGAGTGTGTGATCTGGTTTAGAAATGTAGGGTCATTAGCAGCTCAGTGAGTTGTGATAAGGCCATACTGGAATAGGGGCTTTCGATCCAATATGGCTATAGTCTCACTGACTCACAGAAGAATAATATCACGTGATGAGGCTGAGTTTGGAGTGATGTCCCCACAAGTCACAGAACACCAATGATTGACAGCAGTATCAGAAACCGAGAAAAGGACTTGGGACAGCGTTTCTACTATCTTCCAAGCCCGGCTGACACTTTGAGTTTGGACTTGAAGCCTTCTGAGCTGTTAGTTTGTAGAACTTTGTTAGGACAGCTCTCAGAATGGAACATGCCTACCAGGAATTAGCAGAAACTAACAGTGTTGGTTTATCCATGGCAAGTCTACTCTCATTCTTAATGTGGAATTTGCAAGTTTCCAAAGGACAAATGTTATTGGAAATTATAAAAGATTTGCATATAAATTGGGTGTGGTGGCCCATACTTGTCATTCCAACTTTTAGAAGGCAGGAGCAGGAGGATCAGTCTACATTAAGAGGTATGCCTTAGCTGCATAGTATGTTCTGGGCAAACTGGAGATATTTAGTTAGATCCTGTCTCAAACAAAACAAAATAAGAAAGAAAGAAAAGATCAGAGACTGAAGGTATAGCTCATTGGCAGAGCTGGGCTTCTCAGACCGGCTTATGGAGTGGCCAAGTAACTTCAATAAAGCTTACAGTAGCATTATGCTTTGAATTTAGAATGGGGCGCTTCATATATCTCACAAGAGATGGCACATATAAAATGTCTTGAGAGTCATAACAGCATTAAGTTAGGTATTCATCTCTACACAGTTCCAGCCAAGTTGTAAAATCTTGGAAGCAATGCTAGGAATATTTTTCTAGCCTTTTTATGTAATCATATACATATGTATAGAGATATATATGTATATATCCATATGTATATATGTAACATAATGCCCCATATATTATACTAGTACAATATATATTTTGTTATATCTAAGCACACTTCCAGCCAATTAAAATATAAAGATAATTAACCATCAAAATTTATGGTCATAGACTTTGGACTCAAAATCATTGTTTCTGACTCCACCATTGGCTGTTTCGTAGTGCTAACAGCTCAGCATCTTATGTTACTGTGGAAAACTGTCTTAGCCCCCCTTGTCCTCGCCTCAGAATTTGGTGGTCCTATGAGAGAAGCAAATACACATTTGCCTTTGACCTTTCCCCGTGCGTTTCAGCCTGATGAACACTAACAAAACAAAGCAAAAAAAAAAAAAAAATCATTGCACTCTGAGACCTTGTAAGGCACGTAATTTTGGACCTGTGGGAAAGTTCTGGATTGAATTGGAGGTACTGAAAATAGAAGGTTATAATTGAAATGTCAGCAAATATAACTTTTAACAATTGCAGTCAATGCTGCTGGAATATTAAACACATCTGGTAACTACATTTCCCCTCTTCGGTATATAAATTTTAATATGTATTCCATATCTCTCCAGCCACATTTCCTGTATCAATAGTCCCCTGTGGCAATTTTATCTTTGAATACAAACTATTCTTGTTCAATATTTGAGTAGTGATAATGGGTTCTATTCTATAAATAACAGGCTTGGTAGCTTACATTAAAGGAGGAATAACTTTACCTTTTGCAAGAACTAAGGTACTTTATATTCTAAATGGCAATTTTAATGTTTTATTCATTGCCAGTAAACAAACGCAGGGCACTCAGTGAAAACTGCTCGTGAGTGGGAACTGTGCAGATCTTGGGTGGTGTTTGTGCTGTGCTTTCCCTCCATGCCTGAACTGATGGAATACAATGTTCCCTGCCCTTCTAGAACATTTTGAAAGTACAAGTAATACTTGAATAGTCACCTAAATGGCCCAGAGTTGACAAGAACTCCACATGGTGAAGATGCCTTGAAAACCATTTTTTTCAGAACTATGCTAATTTAAAAGGTTCTTGTATCCTCTGAGGGTTTTTTTCCCCCAAGAACTTTTTCTTAGAAAAAGAAAATTATTCTAATTGTGTGGTTGAAAACAGCCTGCTGTATGGGGTTTTATTTTGAATCTCTTGTTTTACTTTAAATCATGTGACTTCAGCCGGGTGGTGGTAGCGCACACCTTTAATCGCATGCCTTTAATCCTGGCACCTGGGGCCTGGCACTTGGGAGGCAGAGGCAGGCAGATCTCTGTGAGTTCGAGGCCAGGCTCTTGGTCTACAAGAATTAGTTCAAGGACAGGCTCCAAAAGCTACAGAGAAACCCTGTCTCGAAAAACAAAAACAAACAAACAAACAAAAAAAAAAACCATGTGATTTCAAGGTTATGTTCATGATCTATCACTTATTTCTCAAAAGAATCAAAGAGACAATTGATGCTTCAGGAAGAAACACCAGGATATTTTTGTACAAATTTATGTTCCTCTTGATGCCGCAGTGCACAGACGCAGGTAAATCTGGAGTCTGTAGTGTGTGGTTGCTTTGTTCTCGTATGTCAGAACCATATAGTCCATGTAACGAACTTGCTGCTGTGCAACCTTTGCCATGTTCTGTGTGTACAGCTGTTTATAATAAAAATTGGAGTCTTTGTAAATGGGTATGGATTCTTCATTCTATTTTGACATAATTCCCGAGCAGTGGTTGTCAGACACAGTGACCTCCTCCAAGGGATATTTGTCACCCTTGCCTCTCTCTGGCTCACTTGACTGTTTGTACTCATTTGTTTTAACTTTCCACCTCCTGTGAGGATTGAGATTTGCAGCTTCCAGGTCAGTCTGCCTACAGCATGCAAATGAGGTGTGCAGGGTGCTGATTTCCTTAGGCAACTGGGAACAGTGTGAAGAGTGTAGGGACATCAAGTAAATTCACGCATGCGTGACTATTGCCTGCAGAGGCCCGAAAAGGGCATCAGATCTCCTAAAATCAGAGATACAGGCAGTCATGAGCTGTCACATCGTGTTGGGGATTGAACTTGTGTCCTCTGGAATAACAGCCAGTGTTCTTATTCACTGAGCCACCTCTCAGGCCTTGAGAACAGTGACATTGTAAAGGCCTTTTGGCCGGTCTGGAAAGTCATTCTGAATGTTTTCTGCTGCATAGGCCCTTGCACTGACTTTCCAGATCTGGATTCATCAGTAGCTGGTTCCCTCCTGGGCTCTCACCTTGTCTGGAAAGGATGGTCAAGATGGTCGCTGCTTGCTTGTAAGTGTCCTAACCAAGTACAGCAGGGTACTTAAAAGAGCTTGTATATTTGACAGCATGTTCCATATGTTGTTCTTTATGGGGGGGGGCTGATGAAAGCTGCAATATGGGGTTGATTCTGAGATACTGCTATGTTCTTTGAAAGACAGGAAAAGTTGCAAAGTGTCCTAAGCCTACAGTACATTCTTTACTGACGTTTCTGCTTTATGAACATCATGTACTATGTTAATCCATTTATTTCCTTAGAAGAATGTTCAAGGAGTGTCAAAGAAGTAGTAGCAGCAAGAAGTTGATAGTGGTGATGACAGCGTCATCATCAGTAGACTTGACATTTTGAAATTAAGGGGACTGTCTGGCTCGAGTTTCCAAACAGAACTGTAGTATAATATTCCTGACTGTGTTCAAGTTAATGATATATATATTGCCCAGTGCATTTCCCATTAGCCGTAGAGTGGCTGTGTGATGCAGAATAGGTTACATTTTATTGTATCAATTGAAGCACAGCTATGCTGCAGGACTTAACAGTGAGCCTGGGAGTGGATGGTGGGTTCTATTTTGGGCCCTCTGGGACTCATTTGGTTTTAATAGGCTATGAGGATTATAGAAAGTCCTTGACACTTCTCTTCAGGCATGGCTGTGCATGAATGAGCCTGATTTGGAAGATGCATGCACCACTTCTGAGATCACTTTGTAAGAGTTTTCAAAGAACTAATGATTGATAATCTAGTGAGATAAAAATCTAGTACCAGCAAGTGTCTAATACATTCTGTACAGTTACAGCTCTCCAAGGGGCAGAAGCCTGCGCTAAATTAACAGTACATGTTATGATACGTTTACATCCAGATACATTAAATGCTAGATTAAACAAGAAAACATGCCTTTGAGACTTCAGTGGACAAAGCAGACATGTCATTAAGGGCTACACAAAGTATAAAAGACCAAGGGGATTCCCAGTGTGTGTAAAATGGGGATCCTTTCTTCATCAGAACTGTCTGATAAACATGTAAATCAAACAGCTTACACAATTTTGGAGTCCCTATTGCCCATTAAAAACACAAAATAAAATGAAAAGTCATTTAAAAGCATGCTACACTTATTTCAATATGTACAGACTCTAGTTCCAACATGCTGTAAGCATAAATGAAATACTAAAAATTATTTTTCTATAAGATCCTGAAAATGCAAATTCTTTTAGAGCAATGTCATTGAACTGGACACATTTCCAGTGCTCCGTGGACTCATTGGCTACTGAAGTAGCCACAGGTAGTGCTGTCATCAAAATTGCCTATGCTCTGCTTCAAATATTTGCAAAATTTGATGTACTTTCTAAAATCTAGCAATTAAAATAAACTAGATTCATTTAAGTGGAACGGGAAGGAAGGAGTTGAAGTGTCTGGTTCGGTGGAGAAAAGTTTGAAGTTTATGGTAAAAGCAATCAAGGCATGATTCACTTGTTAAGGAAGCCAAAATGATCATCTCTGTGAGGCCACGGAAGAGAGTGGAGAAGTCACAGACAATCAAAGCTCATTCTGGGATAGTTAAATTAGTTAAAATCGGGCTAAAAATCTTTGTGAGCAGGAGCCCTGGCTGATGGCTTTCCAGAGGGTTCTTTACCCTTGTGTGCTTAATTGATTCCCATCGTGTTGATTTGAAAACAAGTGAACCAGTCTTCAGTGGTTTCTATTTCTAGTGTGACCTGTTCGTCCCTGCTTTTTAGAAATATGATTACTCTTCCCCTTTCTTTACTGAGCATGATTTAAGCTGGGGACAGGCTTGGGGGCCTTCTTTTCTGATCTTAGACATCAGCGTTCCTGTAACGTACTAGTGTTCTTAGTTCCATGTGTTAAGGACCAAAGTGAACTAAGTTAAGCAGCTTTACCAAATGCTTTTGGTCAGCTGCATCGTTTAACATTCTCTAGACATGGCCAGCTCACTGTGAGACGGGTATTAATGTATCCATGCTGTGGACGGGGAACATTAAAATTTACAGGAACTGTGACTAAGGCCATTGAACTTGGCAGTAGACAGAGCAGATTTTAAATTCAGCACCAACAAAAGCCAGATCTGACCCAATATCCAGAAAGCAAGAAAGTGTAAGCAAGTGTAAATGCCTCTGAGGGACTCTGCTCTTAGCAACAAGACAATGTTTTTCAGTACTATGTGAAACGGTGGTACCTGTGGGAGCTTGCATATGGGAGTGTTCATGTAGGCTTGGGGTTCTTCAATAGTGCTTTTGAGGGGAGCATCATTACAGACAATAAGCAGGACAGCTCCCTTATACTTTCACGTACCCTTCACTCCATATCCAGAGGCATGATGCCCGCACAGAAACAAAGTTGAATCAGTCTTGGGTTCTTGGTCCTCAGCAGGGGTCTAGGTTGAATCCTTGATTCAGGTAAAGATTCACATCATTTGAGTGCCCTGTAGCACCCACGAGATTTGCCACACCTATAACTTTATTTGTTTGTCATCCATACTTACATTGCTGTACACATCAGTGACCTCTTGAAGTGGTTACTTTAATTGTTCTCTTATTAAATAAAACTCAGGAGTCAGATATTGAGGTATAAACCTGTTAGATCCATAGAGCGCTGGAGAAATGATCAGCTGACCCTTCCTCTCCACCTTCCCAGATGAAAAACGCCTGAGAATCTTTCTAAACCCCTCCCCGTTCCTTCCTATGTCTCTCTATCCTAATCTGGGTTGGCCAAAAACTCTGTGGTTAATTCTGGCCAGCTGCATGTTGACTCCACCCTCTGATTCAAGATTTAACTTTATTGGCAGTCTCCAGAGTGTCAGAGTACAATCAAACTAATCCCACAAAAACACCTGGCTGGGATCGGGGCGTGGCTAAGAAGTAAAGCGCTCTGGAATCAATACCAGGGACTGCCAGCCAATCAATCAATCAATCAATGGATCAATGGCTCAATCAATGAATCCAGTTATTCAGAACACACCACTTATGAAATTAAAGTACATTTCTTCTTTGTCTGTCTCTTTGTCTGTCTGTTCTGTTGTCCTTTCTCGTCCACCCTGGTCAAGTCCCTAGCCATCAGACATACTACATTTATGCAGCTCAGAGCCTTCGGCTTCCAGTCAGATGAAGCGGGAAGAGGGAAGAGAGAATGCACTTTGGGATCAGACAGAAAGCAAGCAACTTGCAGTATGTGCTCTGAGGTTTGAGAGCTGTCAAATTCCATTTCTTCACCCATGAAGTGGAGGTTAATATCCCTTCTTCACAAGGTTGCCATGAGGATTACTTAAGATAATTCTCATAAAGCACTCACCACACTGCCTGGCAACCCCCTGATTTATGGATTGTGTTTTTACTGCTGAGATACTACTGTAAACAATCAACTCCTTTAAATCACACAAGACAATGTGACAGACGCATTTCTGAGCTACTTCAAGTGGCTGTGGTAAAACTGTAGGGAATGGAATTGTTTATAGTTCCAGATAATCTCTGCTATAGTGCTGTGCTTTCCTGAACGGTGCAGGAAAGGAATCCCCATCCTCGGAATTATCCACGGCCACAAGCGCATTCTCTGCTGTTTCAGAGGATCGTCAGTCCCTGCTGTATTCTCAGGCTTTTCCTGGGAAATAAGGGTAATGTTGCCCTCCATGGCCCCATGTTTGTGTCCTCACAGGGCCAATATGAGTAAGGAGACAAGAGAGTTTGCTGTTGACTCAATATCACACACATGATATTCCTATCCAGAGCTGGTTTGGAACTACTGGGAATGGCATGGGTTTAATTTAATGAATTCACGCATGCAGAATTAAAACTTACTCTGCTGACTAATATCAATTTATTTCTGCTCATTGCATATTCCTTACAGATTTGTGCACTGAAGAAGAATGTGGCGTCAGAGTCCACACTTCATAAATGCAAGGAGATTAGAAGGTCTTGGGCCCCTTAATTTCATAGGAAGCTGAGACCCAGAAAGTTTAACTTGACAGTCGGCACATGGATAACTAAGGAGGAATGGCTGTTTATTTGTTTATTTTGGTCTCCAGCAACATTGGCTTCAGTTTCACTAGTCAAATTTCACTCTTTGTAGCTATACAGAATTATGGAAGCTGGAACCCCAAACCTGTCAGTCTTAAAGGCTGCTGCACAGTAAAAAGGGTTTTTGGAATGAGCTGGAATACAAGATGGCTTTCAGGGCACTTGCCCCCTTGTGATTAATTGTGGCTCTCAGACACTTGTTAACCACTTGTCCCTAGGTAATTGGGTCCCCTTTGGAATGCTGGGGTTTTTTGCACTGTGACAGAGTGTGTCACTTTGGAGTGACTCTGGCTCTAGACATCACCCTATGTCTAGATATTTCCATAATCACATAATTTTGGAAATGTGATTAAAATTATGAATTTGTCCAAATGTCCAAAATAAAAAATGTGTAAAATGGCTAAAATGTGTGCTCTTTGGTGAAATTTCACAATTAAGTACATCTACATACCAACCACACATATGTGCAAAAAAGCAACATGGCCGAGTGGTGATGGTGCACACCTTTAATCCCAGCATTTGAGAGTCAGAGACAGGCAGATCTCTGTGCATTCAAAGCCAGCCTGACCTACAAAACACATTCCAGGACAGGCACCAAAAGCTACAGAGAAACCCTGTCTCAAAAAACAAAAACAAAAAATCAACACATTCTCATCCTGAGAGTCCTGTTCCTACCATTACTGTCACTAAATGCAACACTAAATGTAACAAACCCCTACTTTGACTTCTGTTTGCTTTGCCTGCTTTTGATTCTATATACATGGAGCTAAATGTGTGCAATTTTCTCTTATAATGTGTATGGGTTTGTGTGTATGCGTGTGTGTGTGTGTGTGTGTGTGTATTTTGCTGTGTGTGAATGTATATGCAGATATTCAAGGAGTGACAGTGGAAGGCAATCAGTCTTCATTTTCCACCTTCTCTGAGACAGTTTCCTGTTGTTTGTGGCACCACAGGCTAGCTGATTCACAAGCTTCCAGGGATTCCTCCATCTCTGCTTCCCATTTGCTTGTAGGAATGTGGCCTAGGGATTTATCCTGCGAGCCACCTCTTCCACCCCCTAGCAGGTTTTATTTCCATTGCAGTTGTGGTTGTGGATTTTTGTCTGTGTTTTCTCACTGTGTGGCATTCAGTGCTTCTTACATTCATTAGCACAGCATGTGAGAAGCCAGCTGACTGTCCTACCCCTGGGCACTGGGCTGTTTGCAGGGCCTTGACAATTTGCATGATGTTAACTACGATATTCTTGCATGTACTGACTTGGCAAATACCAAACTCATGCACAATTACAAGAAAAAAAAGTTAAACTTTCTCCCTTGTTGTTCTGGGAATTGAACCCAGGACCTTGTGTGTGAGCCCTTGGGAGCATGTGCTACAATACTGAACCACCGCCCCAGCCCTTGTGCTTCATTGTGATATTGATTATTTTATTAAGTGTTATTTTTGGCAAGTCTTCTTTGTGTCTCATTTCATGAACTTCCACAAGCATCATGAATGGGTGCTCCTTTTTTTTTTATTTTACTAGTTGACTGATTTACCCTTCAGAATACATCTGTGTCCTTCTGGATTACACGTCTATGGGTTATAATACTGTGAGAAGTAGGAAATTCACCCTTGCTCCCAAGGACTACTTAGTTGTCTGACACTGTCCACTCTATCAGAAACTGGTGGCTGTAATCGTGGTTATGTGTGGGTGTACTGACTGACTTTTCTAGATTTGTGTATTAGTTCCCAATTTGGGGTCATGAGGATATTATGAAGGATGTGGCTATATGAGAGCTACTGTCCCCCAGCTTTGTTCCTTTTCTTGAAGATAGCTTGGCTATTCTCAGTTTCCCCTATTTCTGTTTTCAATTTGAAATATTTTTTGCAACATTTCTACCCCCAAACATGTTCCTCTACCTCTTCCCACCCATCTGGGATTTTGGGTTGGGTTTATATCGAATTTGCAAATCGACCTCAGGAGAATTTGCATTTTAATTCAGAGCTTTCCCACCTTTCAACATGTTATAACATGTATTTAATTTCTCTCAGCAGTGTTTGGTTTCTTGGTATAGATATTTTGAACATATTTTAGTAGGTTTTATTTTTGTATTTAATTTCTTAGTTCTACTTTTCAGGCTTTTAAATTTGTAAAATTTGGTTTATTGTCTGGTACATTGATTTTTTTTGTATTTTTAATTTGTGTTTAATGACTTTACTCAATTTATATGTTAACTATATTACTATTACTTTCGAGTCTGTATGATTCTGATCGCATAGTAATGTTTATCATGTTTTCTAAGAATGGTGAATTTAGTTTTCCATAATCTATTTTATTATTTATGTTTTAGAGCACTGGGTAAGCCTTCTGCATGAGCTGAGTTGGGATAATGACAATAATTATTCTTGTCTTTGTTTCTTTTAATTCCTTAAAATAAATCTTAAGATAAATCTTTCATTCTATCATCATCAACCACGGTGCTAATGAGTGTTGCATGAAGGCCAGTGTGCTTGTTACACATTGCACTGTAGACCACCTCTAGTGACGAATCTTAAAAACCATTCCATTTCTTTTAAAGGTGGAGTGTTTTGTTTGTATTTGTTGTCTATTTGGTTGGTTTTTGAGAGAGTCTTCCTTATGTAGAACCCAGAATGGCCTTGAGCTAAACAAAAAGTTCTATCCTGGCATGGCCTTCATGTTTTATCTTCTTGTTCTAGCTTCCTAAGAACTGAGATTACAGGACGTGAGCCACCATGCACAGCTTGGATTTTTTTCCCCCTTTGGTTCTGTTTTTGTGGCTTGGTGAGGCGATAATGACAGATAATTTGACAGGAGGCAGAGACAAAACCTCTCCCAGAGGAAGGAAGGAGAACTTCAAAATTTCGCTGAATGCTGAAAAGAAATTGCACTGAACTCGAAATGAACGGTAATGATAAGTCCTTGACTGAATGTAACACGGTGCAGCTATTTTAAAC
Source organism: Ondatra zibethicus (assembly GCA_004026605.1). Classification (NCBI taxonomy): domain Eukaryota; kingdom Metazoa; phylum Chordata; class Mammalia; order Rodentia; family Cricetidae; genus Ondatra; species Ondatra zibethicus. The sequence goes on along the minus strand of PVIU01001937.1, from coordinate 171,589 downwards.
TTGAACCTCGTTTCTTACGTGCATTGGCGAGAATCAGCTAATCTTTGCAAATTTCCATATTTCTTATTCCATTTTGAATGTTGCCTCTTGAGAAGCATGAACTCTTTCTGCTTAGCTTTGCTTATGACATGTACGTACATTCATTATTTTATTAATTTACTAAGACAGTTAAGTATTCTATTCATGTGATTTCCTCAAGAATCAAGAAAGGACTGAATGTTATCTAGTTATTATGTACACTCTGAGCCCAGGGAGGCATTCTGCACCATTTATGACAGGTCGCTTTTTGAAATTACGTCCTTAAATTAGGCACCATGGCAGCTGTTTCAAATACAGAGCAGAAGTGCGTCTTTGAAACATGTATTTAGCCTCTTATATAAAGATGGCCATTTATTTGTTATATGAAAAGTCAACTGACATTTGGGCCTGTACATATATCTGAATGTTTCCAAATGCTTCCAAGGCCAAGCAGAAGGAGGCTTTCCTGAAATTCATAAATTTCCATTTTTGTGGGGGAATTTATAGAGACATTCTAGAGTCTCAGGAAGACCTTTGAAAACATTCACAATGTCTTAAGGATAGAATTAGTTTCCAGTTACAAAAATTGCTTTCAAGGCATGAGCTTTACCTACTGTTGAGAGAGTTTCAAGTGATCAAAGATTTGCAATATGGTTCGCTTTTTACTGGAAATTGTTTGTACTGAGATTAAGTGTTTAGCTCAGAAATACTTACTTTTGGCTTATCAAAAGTGAAGCACATGCAGCGTTGCTGAGATTGGCCTTTTTTATCAATATTTTTCATAAATGAAGATGTCTCACTGTTGTGTCTCCCATGAAGAGGTTAATCTAAATGTATCTGTCAGAATTGTCATAGGTTAGTACTTGAAGTTGGGATGATCTTGTCCTTTGTCATGGAGGTTACTTCTCTGTGCTTCTAGATCTATAAACTGAGAATATTAATTGGTTACCTCGTCACACATTGCAAGCAATGATGTAATAATATGCAGCTGGACTTGTACAATGTTCTGTTACCTGGTGGCTTTGTGTTAAGCACTGATGCCGGACATCATTGCTATAGCTTCTGCTACTAAGAGTTGGTGGCATTCTAATCAGTGAACAATTTGAGCTGAGTTCTGTGGCTAACGGGTTTTCTGACTAGTGTTTCCAGAGACTGTATTTAGCTGTGTTTAAAGCATTCTTGAAAATCCCAGTGTGTTTTTTCTATGATCCTATGCTTAAAAGAAAAAATATATATATTTTCTGTGTTGCTGAAGACATGCATAGGGGTTCTTCAGAGGCTTGCTTCCAGCAATACCCAGCAGTGTATTTCAGTTGTAATAATTTCTTAAAGATCAAGGTAGAAAGTAACCTACATGATACCTATGTGTAAGTCTAATCTTGAGTTTTAGGGTTTGGTTTTTAAAGTAGACTTAATAAATTGTTAAGCCAACTGTTGGGAGTTGCATTTTTTCTTTCAAATCAATGCAATATTTGTTGCATACTAATAATTTGGTGACATTTGCACAGTGATCAATTTAGGAAAATTGCCATTTATGTTTCCTTAGGAATTGATCATTTCTATGCTGTAAGAATTTCTCCTAGTTTTTTTTTTTTTGTTGTTGTTGTTGTTGTTGCTGTAAAAGAACAGCTGAGGTTAAGAGAATCCCATGCAGCTCAATTAGCTGAGGTTAGCTAATTCATAAGAATTCAGCTCAACTCAGGAGGTTAAAGACTATGATTTTGTCATCTCTGTACTTGTGGTGTGGTCCTGTTGGTTACATCACCACGGATGGAGTCATGATGAGATCACAAGGCACAGCTGGAAGCATCAGAGCAGGCGTAGACAGTCTTACTCATTTGTAACAATTTTTCTCTAGGAAACTCAGGGCCTATGGAAGCTGCATCAGTCTCTTCCAACAGCAGCATTCCATGACTCAGTCATCTTACACAGGGCCACATCCCATCTCTTAAAGACTCTGCTGCCTCCCAACATTACTGAGCTAAGGACCATGCTTCTAACACCGAAGCACAGGGCCACACATTCAAGCCAAATCCAAACCCCAGCAGGAAATTCTGAATTCCTGTAGTTATTTGAAACATAAGATTGTTACAGGCTTTATTTATGCAGTTGTGTTTCAGAAAATCAAAACTAATGATTCCGAATTATATTTTTGCATCCTGAAACCAATAGAGATTTCCATCATGTTGCCCCCCCCCACTTCCTAACCCACCCAACACTATTTCATTCACTACCTCAGATCAACATTTTCAGTTCACATAGATGCCCAGCTCATCCTACCTTCCCCAGTGTCTTCAAGCTCCATCATTGCTGAAGATGATGGGGAAACTGAAACACTTATGCATTCTAGGTTTACAGTAATCTCTTGGTGTAAAATTTGAGATTGCTTTCTCAGATGCTTTTGCTATTCCCAGGCTTGTATGCAGAGACTGCTCTTTCATTCCTAGCTGCCCAGACCCGGATAATCACACAGAAACTATATTAATTACAACACTGTTTGGTCTATTAGCTCAGGCTTCTTATTAACTAATTCTTACATCTTAAATTAATCCATTTCTCTTAATCTATGTATCACCATGAGTCTGTGCCCTACTGGTAGGTTCTGGCATCCTTCTTCTGTGACAACTACAAGGCATCTCTCCAACTCCACCTACTTTTTCTGTATATCTCTGTTTAGATTTCCCGCCTGACTTTACTCTGCAAAACCATTGGCTGAAACAGCTTCTTTATTAACCAATGGTAATAAAACATGTTCACAGCATGCAGAGGGAAATCCTACATTTTCAAAATCACTTTATTTTACTCCCAAGAACCCTAAGACAAACTTCTGTAATTTATGTATCCTTTGGATTTCATCTCTTATCAGAGTTTGTCAGCATTGCTTGGCTATTTGAGCACACAAACTTGTGCACTTGGCTGTGGACTTGTTTCCATTGAAGTATATTTGAACCATAAATTGCAAGATTTTTATCTGATGATGTTAGAAATACCAAGAATAATATGGAACATAACAATCTATGAAAAACATTAAGTCAATGTTCATAATTTTTTGTTATATTTAGCATATTTTTTCATAATTTTGATATAAGACAATAGTATACCTAATTATATTGGGGATCAGACCAGAATTTTTCTTTATTTTTTGAAACAAATCTTTCCTATTTTAGATTCTGTCCTTTAGTGGAATAGCATGAGTTCTATAAACAATACCTTATAGGTTATTCATTGTACAAGTGCATGAGTGCATGTCTACAAATATGTTCTTTATGAATTAATCTACATACATGTGTCTGTTCTCCAAATCAGATCAAATCTTCTGCTACCCAGCCAGTCCCCTTGGCCTTGAAGCCATCTCTTTGCCGTTTGTCTTTGATTGACTTCCTTTTTGAAGCCCCTCTAGTTTCTTTTCCTTCCCATATTCTGTTATTTCTCTGGAGTTCCCATGATATAGCATTTTGATAGAGCTGAGTATTGAAGAGAATCAGTTATTTTCTCTGATATGCATTTTAATTAACCAAAATAATTGTTTTATGCACCATTTAATTAAGTGAAGCATGTGGATCAGTCTAGTGACTATCAAATATATAACAGTCACTCAAAAGATGGTAGATGTTATTTTAACTGTTTCACTTATCTGTATTTGGCTCACTTTTGTTGACAAGAAGAGTCTTCAAACCAGCTGTTGCGGCAAGTCATTCTTAATGTTCTTGATTCCTATGATGTCTAGCTTTTAACTATTTTTCTGACACAGATTAGAATTACCTGGAAAGAAGGTCTTAATTGAGGAATTGCCTAGATTAAATTCACCTTGTGGACATATCTGTGAGAAGTGGCCTTGATTGCCTATTGATATGGGTACCCAGTTCTCTGTGGGTGGAACCATTTCCAAGGCTGAGATTTCTGAATGGAGAGGAGAAAGCAAGCAAGCAACATGACTGTATATATTTTTTTCTCTGCTCTTGATTGTAGAGGGTATATGACTAGCTACCTGACTTGGAGCTTCTGCCTCAACTCCCTACCCTGATGGGCAGTGATTTGGTACTAAATAAGCTTGTTAAACCCTTTTAACCCTAAGCTGCTTTCTGTGAGGGTATTTTCTTTCCGTGGCGCAAATGAACCTGGAACTATTCCTGGCCTACAGGGATGAATGAATAACAATGTACTTGCCATCCAATGTAGGTGGTTGTGAGAATGACTTTTACCTCCTGCTTCATGTCAGCAGCTATGATATATTTGAGTTCACCCTCTAATTTCAGGACTTTTCAGCTTGTATGAGGATCTTTTTTAGTCCTTATAAACAAGAATAAACTTTCAGAAATCATTTCACTTTCTCAGCAAATATATTTTGATGTTGTAGTATATTTAGCTTTGAGAGAAGGATAGAGTTAAGCATTGCATTTGTAAGTGTATTAATTTGCTCATCCTTGAGAAATGTCCATTGGCTGTGTTTCCATTGTGCTAGCTTTCTATTGAGGACAAGATTATGATGCGTAGGACATAGATGCCGGTGTTTATTTTCCACACACTGGAATGATGTGTTCAGCCAGTACGCCGTGAATACCCAAGAGAAATTCACTACAAACGCAAAGTCCTCCCGTTTCTGTATCACTGTGTCAAAATGGTACCAGCACATTTCATTCAGTTTCTTCATCCACCAGCCACTTTACTTCCTAAATAGCTTTGTTTAATCTTCCTTGGGTTCAGAGGTGAGGAGATGTTAAATGTACACATATTTTTAAATTGCTGCCTCTGATAATTTCTGATTATTGCTAAATAATTTAAGAATGCCAATTTCATTTAAATGTCAACCGTAATTAAGCATGTCATTTGTTTTTCTATTCATGTCTTTCGGTTTGATGGAATGCTTCCCCACAATTTGATAAATATTTGTTTAATTTCTCATGAATTAATTCAAAAGTGGATAAGAGCAATGTATTTTAGTCGGCCATTGTGATGGGCCAGAAAATTTTATTCTGTAAGCAAACTGTTTACTATGCATTTGCATGGGCTTTATCTTATTTAGTGTGGGCAGAGAAAGCACACAAGGCAACAATCAATGGGAAGGGCAAGCGTGCCTGCTGCATATTGAGTGAGGGGACTTATTTCACTTGGCTGTGCCATACATGTTCTGTATATAAAAGTTTGAACTGTTCACCCCCTTCTGTTTCCACCCACTCAAGTGAATTAGTATACAAGCCTTATGCTGTATTTCTTAAGAACTAAGTATTCCATAATTGGTATGAATTATGTGCTCATGACTATTTTAATTGGCTTTCTAAATGTTGTTTGCTTTTCAGTGATAGTAATATCTCACAACCGTATTTTAGTTGTGCATGTGTCAGGAGGGAACCTAGAGGCTGCAGTAGTGGCTGGGAGCCCTAATCTCCACTTACTTCCACGAGTCTCCTTAAGACTCCAAAGGTTTTAATACCTTTTGCATTATACCTAAATCACCTCTTGGCGGAGAGAATCAAGGATGGGATGTCAGTGTTCTTTACCCTTGAGTGCAGACTCGTGTGTGGCCAATGTTTTGTTTTGTTCAGTTTGCGAATGCAGGCAGGATATAGTAACACATGCGGTAGCACTCCTGTTCTTATATGGCAGGACAAATGCCACATGCTCTCATCTTGTCACAACCTAAATCACATGAATTAGACACACAAGGGCCAAGTGTAATCATCCTGTCAGTTCAATACAAATCAGAGTTTGGAGTGTGCAGTACACCGATAAAATGGCGATTATCCTTGAATATAAGCATAGCCTAAATTACTTCGCAGACTGTTATACTGAGCACAATATATGTAAAAAGAAGTGCTTAATTCATTTGCTATGGTTGCTTTTCCTTAGGGGTTTGTTTGTTCTCTGGGCTCGTGGCACAATGAAGAGCTGTAGAACGGAACTTGGAAATAAAGAAGACAACTGTTTCTGTGTCCCTGTCCCTGCTCTGGCTCCCCCGTGCCCTTTGGAAGCGATCTTCACAAGTCAACCTTGTTTCTAACAGTTGCTCAACTGACTTACTTCTCAGTGGCACCTTATTTCTTAAAATGTGTTTGACTTTTTGTGTTGCTGTCATCATTTTAAAACGTAGTGAACTCTTCTTATGTGGGCATAATTTTAGGGAAAAAAAGAAAATAGCAAAAAGGTGTATACACACAGAGAATTCCCAACCAATATATATGGAGTTACAGTTCCAAGGATCATTCTTGAATATGGTTATCCATGACCTTGGCATTCGGCTTCTTTTCATGCTATTATCCATCCAATCTCTGAAATGTCTTAGTGATTGAATTATGAACACCTCAAAAAGCATAGGATTGTTGTAGGGAGGCTGCTTGTTCATTTTCCAGCCACCCAGACTCCCAAAATAATCATACAGAAACTATATTATTTAAATCACTGCTTGGCCCATTACTTGAGCATGTTGCTAGCTAGCTCTTACATCTAGAATGAACCCATCTCCCTTTTTCATGGCCTATGAGCAAGGTTTCAGCATGTCTGCCTCTGACAGCAGCTTCATGGCTTCTCTAAACTCCGTCTTTCTTCTCCCAGCATTCAGTTTAGTTTTCCCCACCTAGCTCTGTTCTACCCTATCAGGCCAAGCCAGTTTTCTTTATTCGTTAATGGTAATCATAGCATACAGAGGGGAATCCCACATCATAGGGTGGCCACCTTATCCCTCAGCATCCGCAGGTGTTGTCTAGAGGAAACACAGAGTGATAGGTAAAAGTCACATTCGGGAACTTTGCGTAAGGTGGCTTGGTGCTCTAGTTCACAGGAAGCGATGTGTAGATAGGACTTTGTGTACTTGATCATGGATACTGGCAGTAAAGGTGCAACTGGCACTTATGGAATATGTAGTACGGACTACTCGGTCTTCTGTACATATTGCACACAGTCTCATTTTCAGTTTACAATAAAACAAAACCCAAATCAAGTTTGTGTTGTGGAGGAAGGGGCAAGGAAAAGGTGGCATATGAATGGTAAACAGCTTGCCATACTCCCCAAAAGTGTTTAAAGATTATGCTTTCTGTTTTGCTTACCTATGTGGACATTTCCGGTGATACCACATAGCACTTCTCACAGGGAACATGCATTCATTCCTGAAATTCTGAAATTCTGTATCGAATTGAGTTCTTGCAATTTCTATATTGTAATTGGATTGTACAATGGTCAGGAGAGGGGTTGAAGATTTGTGCATGGACGTGTGTGTGTGTGTGTGTGTGTGTGTGTGTGTGTGTGTGTAGAGGAAAGGACAGAATATTATAAAGTAAGCGAGTAATTATAAAATATGCCTCAGTGACTTTTATTTTGCTTTATAGTATCAGCGTTTCTACTCAGCAGAGAGATAAAGTCCCATTCTTTCCTGTTATGAAAAGATCTCTCTTCACATAGGCACAATTTGCTGATCATCTGTGATCTGTGCTTAAGAAGACCTGAATACTAATTTGTTTCGCTATAGAGAATGGCATGTGTCCCAGGGAAATCTACTTGTCTTTTTCTTCTTCTTTTTTAATAGTAGGTACTTCTATGTTCTGATATACAGGAGTTCAGAGGAGATACAGTAGATGTCACCTGTCACTTAGCAACGGGGATTCTACTTTATATCCAGTATTCCTTTAAGTCAAAATAGCTCTAAAACATACTACTTAGATTTGCATATCTCTCCAGAAATATTTAGATTGAACTTCTAATATTTTTAGTTTCCCAGGATACTCACTGTGACAGATGAAACAGAAATAAATTTAAATAATAAAAACTCCACTTACATGCTGGAAACTCTAATGCTCCAAGTATAAATTGGGACCTATTATACAGTATATCAGATTTACATGCACAGAAGCTGCCTGTCAGGTTCCCTCATCAGCTGTTCAACTTATGGTAACTGAGTGGAATATGGATATAAACCTTTATTGCTTGATTTCTTTTCATCACGACTGCAAAACACAAGCCTACAAGTAAAGAAACAGTCAGTTATAAAGCGCCGTCTCAACAACTGAATTTCAAATGGGCTTGCTGGAGCAGTACCACAATTCAATTTGCTTGGAACGGAACAACTAAATTACCTTTGCACAGAGAGTAGAATGCCCTGACTCGTCAGATGTCTATAAACACATCCAAAATGTGTTTCTCTGTCTCCATTTGAGCAGATGCAAAAAGACTTTCAGGATACATAACAACAAGTGGACAGTTGGTCCTGCAGTGCTTAAATGTATTAAGCTGCTACTTGTAAAGATTGAGTACCGAATAGAGGATTGGAGGCGATGGAGAGGGAACAGCCTGGAAGTGTAGGGAAACATCATGTCTGGACCCTCGAGCATGTTCCAAACTGACTCCTTATTTGCGGAAAATATCCTTTTTTTGTGATAACCAAGGTTATTTCTGTAGTCCATGGTGTAAAATCTTTGAATTCTAAAGGAAGCTGGGTTATCACATGTGGAAATGCTAAGATAGAGAGGGAGAAAAGAGAAATGAAGGAAATAGATGGTCTCAGAGTCTTCTCTGGTGTTTATACTTACTGAAGAGAAGGGGGCACAACTGTCCTTTCTCCTGCTCTTCCTGTCCCCAGCACACATTTCATCCATGGTTCCTGGCAGCACCATTTTGGTTGAAAACAAATGTAATATTCTTTCCATGTGCTTTCCACTTGATCATGTTTGTATTTCTGAGAGCATACTTTGCTGTCCTTTGTCTAATGACAAAGAAATCAGGTCAGTGAGTGCAACAATGGTATGTGACGAGGTTTTTTTTTTTTAAAAAAAAGGTCTCTATAAAGATTTATTATCACTGAAGTATGCACACACAGACAGAACAGCACACACATGAGAGTGCACACATGTATCCAGGTCCCCAAGGAGGCCAGAGGCATCAGATTCTTGTGGAGCCGATGATACAGGTGGTTGTGAGCTATCCAAAACTTGGATGTTGGGAACTGAACTTGGGTTCTCGGCAAAGAACAGCAAGCTCTTTTAACCGCTGAGCCATCTACTGAGCCCACAGATTTTTTTAAATTTATTTTCTTTCTTTTTGAAAGTTTAGCTTTACTTTTAAATTACAGCAGAAAGAAGTGTTAGCAACATATTAGACACATGCATATTGAGCCTTTGATACATGCACTCATCCAACACAACTTTGTCTGGTAAAGTAGAGAATCACATGAGACAGTGCTAGTTTAAGCTGATGCACTGTAAATGACCATTTCTCTTACTGTCCTTCATTTTCAGCTTGATAATATTACTGTTCCCAGTGGGCTACTAAAAAAATCAAGGAAAAGATTTTCTGGCAGATTTATGAGATTCCCGATAACCAGTTTATATGCCATGTTCTACGGCCATTCTACTGAACAGTTTTGTCAATACTCTACCGTGGGAACCTTCTCTGAAGTTTCTGTGAGCTTCTTCAGGGCAGAATACCCCAGAGCTCCACCTGTAACAACACATCTCATGTAAGTCTGCTAAGGATGCTGAGCAGGGAATGTACTCAATTGTATTACTACCAGAGAAACACAAAGCCAAAGCCTATGTCCTGGATACTAATACTAGTGACCGGTACATCATAAGCTAGCAGTAGACAACTATACAGCACAGGATTTGTACTTTAAAGAGTTGGCTCTACAACACCTGCACAAAAGAGGACACTAAAGGCAGTGACATTCAACTAGGAATATGCTATCACTTGCCGGAGTTTTTCACTGTGGCCTTTGGTACTCGAAACATCTCTTCTTTGGGAAGATATACTGGATAATTTCAGAAATCTATTTGGCAGAGATAAGTGAACGTGATTGAGAAATTGATGAGAGATTAATGGCTGCTGGAAATGCGCCATTTTTGTATTTCATATCTTGCTTTGGTTCTTAAAGGGATTTGAGAAACAACACAGAGGTCCCTTAGCAGGAATAAAATCTGAGACTCATCTGTTCCCTCACACGGCTTCCATGGAACAAAATCTTTTCCATTTTTTTTATGTTAAATATTTCAGGCAGTGATTACAGAGTGCCGATTCTCATGTGTATGGCACTTAAGGTTTTATGGGTTGCAATGTAAACATTACTTCAGTTAGGGTCGGCCTGGGAGGCAGAGTAGAAATTATTTTTATCATCCTTGCCTCTGTGGAAAAGAAAATTGGACCTCATGATACTGGATGAGTTTTTGAAGGGCATGCTACCAGCAGATGACGGTGCTGAGAGTAGAGACCCACCTTGTATCTCTACACAAGTCTTCATTTTCTCCCCTTCATGCGTGCTATTTAAAGTATGGTGTGGACGCTCACAGGCAGAGATGGATCTTAAACAGTCTCTCAGGAGTTTGAGTTGGGGAGAAGTAAAGTTCCTATTGTATTACCTCCAGCTTTAAAACATCTAAAAGTTTGCATTTAAACTATAGTGTGGGTGGTTAAGAGTAAACCATAAAGAAGTTCATGCTGCAACTTGTGACAATCATGTCAGGTTCCCAGTGACCCTGAAATTATCTAAATTGCTTTGTTGGATACAAAATATATGCTCAATCAGTTTAATCATAGTCAAGGGAATCTTTTGGGGTTTTTGCTTTGTTTTGGTTTAGTTTTTTTGAGACAGGGTTTTGCTGTGTGACCACGGCTGTCTTGGAACTCACTCTATAGATCAGGCTGGCCTCAAACTCAGAGAGAAAGGCCTGCTAGGGTTAGAGGTGTGCACAACCACTGCCTGGCAGGTCAAGTGGAACTTAAAGTAGTTCATGTGCTCCGTCCTTACAGAATCATTGGGATTCTGTATGGAATTACCAAATTCTGCGGGAAGGTATGGTATTGCGTTTTGTGTAGTTAACAGAGTTGAATGTTTAAGTCTTCAGACTGAGGTGTAGATTATGTAATTAGGACATAAATTCCTTGAGTAGCCTACTGAGTCAATAAACAGAACATTTCTTTATGTAATTTTTCTTTCGGTTTTACGTGTTAGCTTCCTTCATTTTGTCATTTTATAAGCATTCACCTATAGAGAATTTGAAAATTCTCTAGGCTCTCTGTTAGGTACACTGGGCAGCAGTGACGGTAGTATAGCAGCTCTTCCTTCTGTCCCTGGGGGAATACAGAGATCAGTGGTGTGGGACGAGGATAGTGGCAGTTGCGGTCCCCTTGACAGTTCCCCTTCCTGGATAAAGTTGCCTCATGTCTGTCCTGGAGTAGTGGGACCATCTTTACCTGTTACACCAAAAGTATCATTCAGGCTAACAGAGGTCTTGGTTCATAGAAGACTTACCTGTAAGGATGTTTTAGCATTATTAGTGATTTGTATAAAACAACACTTAACCAGCATTAGGGAGCGAAAAACAATGGGCTCACTGCCCCAGTGAAGTGTTGTCGATTTCAGATGAATCACTAGTATGTTTTAAATCACAGGGAAAGATTCATGGTATATAGCTACTTTAAGGTAGTCAGAGTTTTGCTTCCGGATCTCTTACTATATGCTAGAATTCAAGGATGCCCAAGTCCCTGTTATAAAACTGTTTGCACATAGCCTGTGTGATCCCCCTCCTGTGTACTGATACGTCACTTGTAATAGCTAATACCATGTCAGTGTTCTGTGGACAAGTTATATATTGCATTGTTAGGGGGAAATGACAGGAAAAAGCATCTGTACACACTCAGTGCAGATGCAGCTGTTTTCTTCCAGAATATTTTTGATCAGCAGTTGATTGAGCCCATGGTCATGGAGCTGACAGTGCATAGGTAGGAATATAGATTAAAATGTGAAAAGATACAGAGCCATGTCTTGAAATGCTCACAGTTGAAATTGGTGTTGAAGAATCTTGCCCATTCTCATAAGAAGTTGGACCTGCTTGCAATAGATGTGCTTGTCCAAACACTGCAATGGACAAGATGCTCTTGATGATAACATATCATAGTGGATGACTCTCGGGGTATCTTCTAGGACAGTTTATTATTTCTCTGTAATAGAAAGTAGTATTTTGCTCTGAATTGAATGAAAATATATCTAGACTTTCATTAATATTAAAATATTGCAATACTACTTTTGTAGCATTTCTGCTAGTGTAGAAAGCTGCAGTACACCTTAAGGGTGTGTCTTGAGACACAAGAGATGGGGAGGGGAGATGAAAGCCAGATGGTGTCACAGGCCAAGACCACAGAGCATGCAGTTGCTAGCGCTTCACTGAGGACTTCAGCACTGAGTGGGTTCTCATTCTGTCCAGATGTACAGAAACACACCCAGGAAGCCAGGCCTTTGCCGCAGTTCAGAAGCTTTGGCATAGACTGGGTGCTGTTAACTGCAAGGCAGGGCCCCACTTGGGTGTAATTCCCAACCCCAGAAAAGGAAAGACAACTGTGCCTAATAAGCTGGCTCCACTGAATGCCAAAGAAAATTTGTCTCATGAAATGGAAATTCTTAAGCAGGTTATGTAATTGTGAACGAATAAATAGAAAGTGGTCTAAGAGAGAGCCAATGGAGTAGACAGCCTGCTGAATTCAGCGTTTCCAGTGCAGGAATGGGGCTCTATTTGGTGAAACCCAGGTGTCCTGGAGATTTAAGATGTTTTACAAACCACATAAATCTAAAATTTTTGTTTATATGATTTTAAGAAGTGACAGGCTTCAACTTAATATTTTTAAAAAGTGCTTTGGTTCTTGACTAACCTGTAGATCCTCAAATTTAGCCATATTAATCATTCTGTATATTCTTGTCACTTATTAAAGGGAAGTGATCATTTCCGTAGTAAAATAGCATTTCTTTAAAATGCCTACCTTACTCTAAATGATGAACTTGAGGCTCTAGCTTAAGTACCTGTGAGTTCTTCACAAAGAGTCAGCTCACACCTCGCCCAGTGTTTGCCATCTTCTCCTCAGCTCACCCGCTTCTCTCCGCTGCATCCCTTCTTACTTCCCTCCTCCTCCTCTTCAGCTAGGACGTTATTCACTCGGGTGAATCCCGCCCTCACCCCGTTTTCCAATAAAGAACATTATCACATAGAACTTACTCTCTAGCTAGCTTCTGGTATGTTTCCCTCGCAGGATCAATGTGACTCCAGAAACAGATGGATGAATGAGTATCCATATGTAGGAAATTCATAAAGGTCGGTTGCTCGATGTGACTGCACTGGATTCTGCATTACCATTCTGTTGAGTAGTGCTTCGGGAAGTTGCTAGAGCATCACTTTGCCTGAATGAGATAGAGGCCAGTTAGCACATCCAGTCACTATATGGAGAGTGTAGTTCTTTCTGTCCCTTTAAACAGAAAGAAACTGATAAATACACATGCCTTTTTCTCCAGTGCAAGCGTGCTATCAGTATTTTCCAGACTAAATTTTTTTTTGACAGTGCCTCACGTTTTGGCTTCACACTCACTGTGCGCTGAGCATGACCCTGAGATGTTCTTTCATCACCCTGGTGCTGAGGTTGCAGGAGGGTGCCAGTGTATTTAGTTCACATGATGCTAGGGTTTGAGCTCAACACTTCATGCATGCTAAGCCAGCTGCATAAAAACTGAACTGAATCTCCAGCCATCAAGCTTGTATTATAAGAATTAAATTTTAGATGAATATTGAAAATGAAAAACAGTTGAAAATGACAGATCTGTGAAAAAATTAAAAGAAAGAGAGAGAGCGAGCCAGATTTTACATAATGTACAAAAGTCCCTATAAGTCTACTGTAAACATAGTAAATGACCGTGGTCAGATACTGTTGTCTTTCTCCAGTGAGTGTATTTGATTTTCTAAATACATATGTCACCTAATAGGAGGAAGGTCAAAATCTGTGAGTTTCAGTGTTACTCCAGCGTGCGCCTTATTTTGTTTGTGGTAGTTATACGAGCTTTTCCTGTACTTCCTGCTAGGTAAGAAGAAAAATTAGAGTATATTAAATAATCTTCATCTGCTAAGACTTAAGAAGTAAGCCGAGCCAGTGCAGAAGCTGGTGCCTTGATCTCACTGTTTGGCTCTAGGACACACAATTCATTGTTCACCCTCTTCAGGGGTGTTTACTCTGCCCACATAATTTATATCTTGGGGTGGCTTTCTCTGCCAGACCTTCTTCGTGAGTTCTTATAAATGATTTTCCATATTAGATATCCCTCTTTAAATTGCCCTTCTTCCACCCTCATTATTATTTTTTTTTCCTTTCTACTATTTGTGTCTGCAATTTTCACCAAAGGGTTAAAGAATCAGAGCTGGTAGCCAGACAACTGATGGGGAGATTTGACGATGTTCTTTTTCATATTCTCGTTATCACGGGTGTGGGCACATTTGCTGCTGGGGATACCAGTACCCATATCCTTTTTGTGTAGAGGGTGGGAAGAGGCAGGGCCTCATATTTCTTTTTCTTGTCTTTTTTTTTTTCAAATTTCATAGTGTAAAAACTTCCCCAGTGGTGTCTCTAGTAGTTTCCCAGCTGGGTAATGCCTTAGAACTTAACAGTTACATTTTATGAGCTGGTGATAAGCTGAGTCTAGCACATCATTTATAATTCCATTACTACACGAAAGTTAAAAATTATTCCTTGAGACTAGTGGGATAAAACTAGTCAATTTACCTTGTGTTCCTTCACCTTACATGGATATATCATTGACATATATATATATATATATATATATATATATATGTATACAGATATATATGTATTTTTTGATATTTGAATGGATCCAAGTCAGCTTTGTAAGTTTATAATTTTTGGTAGTGTCATTGTTCTGTATCTAATTTTATGATGACAACTGAAGATGATGACAGAGCCAATTGTCCTGTCGTTACTTGGCCTGAGAGTAAAATGAAAATATGATTGACTGTGATATACTGCATGAGATTCTTTCCAAATGACCACACCTTCTTGCTCATTATTCATGAGTTCCAAAGTCTTTGTCGGGGGAAGAAGCAGTGAGTATTGGACTATTGTTTTTTCTTTTTCTTTCTTTCTTTTAGGTGGGGGGGGTGGTTGTCTGGGCATGAAGCTCTATGGCTAGAGTGTTTCCTGACTGTGCCCAAGGCCCTGAGTTTTTTCCAGGGCTCCATTAAGCTGGGGGTTGTACTTCAGTAATACAGCAATCAGGATGGGAAGGCAGGAAAAACACGCCTTTGGCATCATCCTTGGCTGTATTTTTCTATTCTGAATAATGATTTTCAATCATAGTTCCCTGTGGATAGAGAACATACTGATGCTCATTTTAGGTCCATACGGAAGCTGTGGCTACTTTAAGAACAGCTGATTCAGGAAGAAAATCCTAGTCTTTGAAGTTTTATTTATCTATTATTTTGTATTTTAAATATATTGACAAAGTGAATATTAAGACCAGGTTTTTAAAATTGTCATTTGTTGAAGCAGCATTTCTGCCGTCTGCATAGTTGCAAAGGGATTTGATGTGGCTTCTCTAGTACTTTTCTATAGCTTGCCAGTGGCGATAATGTCTCGCCAAGAGCCACAGAATGGCAAGCTGGGCCTCTTGTCCTCAGCTCTAAAATGCAAGTAGCCTGCCTGGGATTTATACAGTGTCTGCTGTGTCCAGGAATCATCCTTTCAGGACTGGGTTTCATCTGCCTTCTCATTAAAAAAATTATACATTCCCATTAAATTCCTTTCCATATCCAACTTCGTGGCACTTGGGTTTTCCGGCTACCATGGGTCACTAGAAAACATCAAATAGATTTCAAAAGATACCAGGCAGCCATTGTGTCCGTCTCCCAAATACGGCTATCAGCTCAGTGTTTACTCATGAATTTGCTTCCATGGTAGCTCTCACAGTGAGCGTGGGAGCTTCTGGGGATGTAGCTCCTGGCCTCTTGTATTTTCCAGGACATCAGGTTTGCTGGGTGTTTCTCAGCAGCTGGCTTAGAGCAGATGTTTAAAACACAGACTTGGGTACACATTAGTTCAGCTTCTCAGAGTCCAGGTTGAACTGTCTGCGTGTGATCAACAGCTGTTTACACTATCCAGCACCAGCGCTGCGTGCCGTGGATATATCGCATGTGGGTATCAAGAAGACAGTAGCCAGTTTTTCTCCTTTCTCCTTTCATCCTGTCACGGCGATGGAAATGTGCAGTGTGGCTAATATCCTCTTCGTCATGTCCCCCAGGCTTGATCTTCACACGGGACAAAGGATGATGGTAAAATCCAAAGTTTCTTCCATCTTGAACTTGGTAGCTTTAGATGCTCAGGAAGCCACAGGAGATAAGAATGACCGGGGGCCCTCAGCCTGCCCTGTGCTAACCATCTTCAGAGCAGCTGCCCAGAGTGTGAATGGAGAATCAGAAAATGGCAACTCTTGACTCTACCATTCAGTCATGTGATCTTGGATTGCCCCTTTGTGAATTTAAACTGTCTCTTCGGCAAAGTAGAAGTAGTACCAGTTGACCTATGTATTTTTTTTCAAAGTTTATTTTACAGTGTGGGGATGTAATGCTGAATGAATAGAGTGCATGTCTTCCATGCCCCAGTTCTGTGTTTGATCCTGGTAAAAACCCTATAAAACTGCCGTGGTGGTGTTTGCCTGTCCTCTTGGAACTGTGGCAGTGGAGACAAAAGAATCAGAAATTCAAGGCATCACAGTTTGAGGCCAGCCTGGGACATATATGACCCTACTAAAAAGAAAAAGAAAAAGAAAGGAGAGAAAGAAAAACAAACAATCAAAGTCATTTCTGACAAAGATGTGAACCTATGGATTTCTGACTGGTGTTGACTGATGTTGCCTTTTGTATCATGAGTTAGAGACTCATGTACAACTTCACTTCTTCCCAGCAAACATTCTCCGGGCTGAAGTTGCCCTCAGCAGTACTGCAGCGTGCAGGGCATTGCAGATTGTGGAGGCTGAAACACAGAAGAAACTTGTCTTCCCACTTCGGCCTTTTCATTTATTTCTTTTCTAAGTTCCCAACCAGTATGTCCAAGAACTCTTCCTACCCTAGGAACTCCATAGCTTCATAGATTGTTTCTGAGTTGTATGGCTTTGCATTGTTTCCCCTTGGTCTTTCTTGCCTGTGACCTCTCGAAGTAGAGTCAGTTTGGCAAGAGGTAGGTTCATTTAAAGAAGACCCTTTCTCCTGCCCCGTTTTTTGGCCGTGTGAGAATGTCTAGCATTTCCCCTTGATTTTACACTGTGCTTTATCTCTTACCTTCCTTCGTTCCCTTTATGTGCTTGCCCAATGAGCACTTCTTTTCTTTGTGTTTTCAGTCAAGTGATGTTTTACTCCCAAAGTGGCTTTTCATCCCTGTAGCAGTTCATGGCTTTTTCAGCTTGCGTTCTTATTTTTGAGTTACCTTCTTTTTTGCGTGAACCCATGTACTCCTTCCTGAGTCTACACATCAACCAGCTTCTTGGACTTTTTAAGAAAGACCCTTTTATCTTGTGTCTGTGCCGGCGTGTGCATGAAGAAAGTTATTTGTCGAAATTTTTCAACATTATCCTGGACAATTCCCCTTCTACGTTTATTCTTCCCTGGCCTTTTGTTTCTGTCTCTCTTGATTTTGATGTTTACAGCTTTTAGAGACAGTTCCCCTGTGCCTATCACCTGAGTATCACACATTTATACAAAGGACAATGTTTGTCAAAGGACAGAGTGAGAAGGGGCAGCAGTGGTTGGGACTGGAACTGAATCATTCAAATCTTTGATTTCAGTTTGTTATTGTTGGTGTGATCTAGATGAAGATGTCACTTCGAAATTCTCTGGATAGCAAAGCTTTTGAGATAAGGCCTTTCAGTGGAGCTCCCAAGACATCCTCTTGGTGGACTGGGAGGTTCCCCTGAAATGTCTGTGTGTGTTCACTGCTTCCGGTTTTCTGAGGTATGGATCTGTGTTCATCTCATTTTGCCAGATGTATGCTCTAATTGGAGATGCACTGAGTAGCACTTTCATAGCCGTGATTTGTATTTTTAGGAGTTTCTGTTTTTCTTCAAGGCCTGAGCAGGTGTGTGTCAGCTCTCAAGGGCACTTCAGATTGCATACAACTTAACAGTCGGTTTGTCTCTTTTCAGGCTTTCAGTAAAAATGGAATTTTTATTTTGTATGTGCACATGCACATAGTTCGTGGGGGAGTGTGTATGCATGAGTATGTGTGTACATGTAGAGGCCAGATAGGTATTGGTGGCAGAAGTCTTTTTTCATGTATGTTTTTGGAGACAGAGTCTCACAGAACCTAGAGCTCTCTGCTTCAGCTCCTGGGGCTGGATAGCAAGCTCTAGGGAGCCCCCAGGGTGCTGGAATTGCAGAGTCACATTATGTAGCCCTGGCAGGCATGGTACTCACTCTGTAGAACAGGCTGGCCTTGAACTCTGTGAGATCCACCTGGCTCTGTCTCCTGAATCCTGGGATTGAAAGCTTGTGTGATTGCATCCCACCTTGTCTCTTTCTCTCAGTTAGCTGTTGTGCCTGTGAAGTGAGGCTAATGATTAAAATAATGCCCACTATTTAAGTGTTTTGGAAGTTAAAGGAACAGAAAGTTGGGAAGTCCAGCTGTTGGGAGGTTAAACCCAGAAGATCATTGAAAGCAGGAGTTCAAGACCAGCCTGGGGAACTATGAGATCACCATAGTTAAAATTAATAAAACATGTGGCTGCCAATGGGGGCTGACTGAGAAGCCAATGATGGTGGCACTGGGACCTGTCTCTTCTGCATGTATTGGCTTTTTGGGAACCTGGTCTATATGGATGCACACCTTCCTAGGCCAGGATGCAGGGGGGAGGGCCTTGGGCTTCCCACAGGGCAGGGTGCCCTGCCCCCTCTTGGGGAGGCAGGGGGAGGGAAGAAGGGTGGGGGGGGCGGGAGAGGACTGGGAGAAGGGGAGGAAGTGTAAATTTTTGAATGAAAAATAAAAGAATATGGAAAAAAAGAAAATGCAGGAAAAAGCAAAAAATAATAATAATAAACTAAACCAACAGCAATGGAAAAATAAAAGCCATGCACACTTCCTGGTTGGTAGCTACTGATGTTTAAGCATATAGTCATCTTTAATACCATGCTCATGTATGAAATTCTCAAAGGTTTTTAAATTAAAAATTATTACTCTAAGTTGTGGGTGTGGGTGTCTTTTTTTTTTTCATAGCCATGTTGACTTTAGAAAAAAAAAAAAGAATTGTCCAAGAATTTTCCTCAGGCCTGCATTTGTATTTTGTTTTAGGATTACTAATAAATGAGCTGGAATGGGGTGAACTGGCCGTCCTACTATTATGGTGGCTTTTCTTAGCTTTTTCTTTTTCTGAAGAGTAAAAAGGTGCTATGCCGTGCTGAAAAAGAGCACATATACTTATGTTTCTCTTAAAGGAAATCATATTCCTGGAGATGCTACAATGATAGCACACATGTTATTCAATTTTTTTTAGTAATAAAGAGAGCCGTTTCATTGAATTCATTATTTGGCAATCACATGCATCTACATAATGTATATATAATGTATATATAATGTATTCTGATTACTTTCTCCTACCCATCCTCTGATCTCCCTCCCATATGCGTCAGCTCCTCTTCATTGCCACTAGTCCCTTTCCTACATCCATGGCTTTGGGTTTTATTTGCATGACCCATTTTGTTTTACCATGGCTCTCTGTGTGACCATTGCATTTGAACTGTACATTGGGCCCTGGTGGAATCAAGAGTATGTACACATTTAATGGCAGCAATTTCTCCTCTCCCTGAATCTATCAGTTGATAACTCGTTCAGCATTGAGGGTTGAGGCCCTTTGAGGCCCCCCTTTCTTTCATGCCTGACTGTTGATGGGCCCATCTTGTGCAAGCCAGTGCGTGCATCCTTGGAGTCTGTCTTAGTGTTTTGTTATTGTGAAGAGATGCCATGACCACAGCAACTTTTATAAAAGAAGACATTTAACTGGGGCTGGCTTATAGTTCAGAGGTTTAGTCCATTATCGTCATGGCAAAGAGCATGGTAACACACATGCAGACATGCACACATGCACACATGCAGACATGGTACTAGAGGAGCTGAGAGTTCTACATCTGGATTGTCAGGTCACAAGAACAGAGAGACACTGGGCCTAGCTTGAGTGTCTGAAACCTCAAAGCCCACCCCAGTAATGCACTTCCTCCACAAGGCCACACCTACTCCAAGTAGGCTATACCTCCTTAAGGCACCACTCCCTGTGAGCCTATGGTGGGGGGGCATTTTCATTCAAACTACCACCGGGTCTGTGAGATCATGATTGTGGTGGCTGTGTCTAGTGCAGGAGATGACATTTTGAAGCCCTTCTCCCAATCTTGCTGCTTTTACGTTCCTGCTGTACATTCTTGTACAATGTCCCTGGAGCTTTAGAGGAGTGACATGAAGGCCCTGTTCCAAGCCAAGCACTTACTCACCTCCTCTTAGCACCTTCTGCAGCCGTGAGTCTGCATTAACCGCCGCTCACTGGAAGGAGACTTTGACAATTAAGGCTGAGTAGTGCTTGTGTCTGGAAGGCATCTTGACACTATGTCAGTCATACTGCAGAGGTATCTGTTAGAATCAAGGACACATGTCTTGTTTAGAGATGGCATTAAGTAGGCCAGCCAGCATCTTTCAAAAACCTTAACCTTTTTCTCCCTTTCTTCTCCCTCGGCCTCACTCATACATAGGTTTGTTTCCTTGTACCTGATTATAGATGTTCCTCAGCTACTCTTTTTGACATCATGTGTAGAGTACCTGACTGATGTCTATAGGTAGTGCCAGAGTATTTGAAGAACGATTATAAAGATTGTATGGGCTTGTCTTTTTATATTTAAGCATTTCAATTAAGTCATTTTTATTTAATGAAAACGTTGTAGTGGTAAAGCAAAATATTATTAAAGATGTGTATTGAAGCTTAATGTCTTTCTGATGTGGGTTCTTGCAGGGAAGGTGGACATTGAAATAGGGGCTTTATGTAGCCTTGGCAGATCTTGGAATTCAGTGATCCATGACTGGCTTATGCATCTACTTTATTTGATTTGGTCCATCACATCTGCACTTTATTATTGTTCTTTTTTTTTTTCTGTTTAGATAGAATCTTACTGTGTAGCCCAGGCAGGCTTAGAACTTCGGATTTTTCTCCCTCTGGCTCCTGAGCCCTAGCATAATGATGATTAAAATAGCTTTCTTCGCACGAGCTGATGCCAGTGAGAATCTTACTATTCTCTTCAGGAGCACCTTGTTAACAGAAACACGGACAACAATTAACTGAAGCACTGGGTGCAGTCCTCCAGCTTCTGTGCTAACTCGGTGTTTCAGTGGCCTTCCCAGGCTAGGGGAGATCAGGCTTCCACAGTCCACCCTGAGCGTCAGTCAACTGTCAATCTTCACCACGCTGCCTCCCCTACATGTGCAGTCAAATCAATGCCAAAGCAAATTTGCTCTGCGAGTGGTTTTCTGTGGCATTGTGTCACCAAATGCTGATTTAGAAAGAGCACAGATTTACTATCTCGGGATTATGGCAATCAGAGGCCTCAGGTGGCCTCAAATGGTCTCCCGGAGATACATTAGGACACTGGAAGGTTCTTTTCTGGAAACTCCATACATGAATCCATTTCATTTACAGCTTCTGAAACAGCTTGCATTCTTTGGGTGTTATTCTGCATTTTCTCAGCTAGCTGTGCTGGGGGCTCTGTTCCTCTGTACCTCACCTCTGTGAAGATGGCCACTGGCTTGTCTCTGAATTCACTGAAGTGATACACAGCAACCTTACTTTACACTCAGAAAGTTAGCAGCCTGTTTCTGTTGGTATTGCCATGCCCCTCTGCCGTGTACTCCAACACAGGAAGAACTTCCAATATCTTTAGGGACTTCACATCTTAAGGACCTTTGTCCTTCCAATCAGGCTATACAGTCCATCCGTGATTGAAACTGGTCTTATTTTATAACCAGAATGGACAAGACATTGTCATTTTCCTATTCATACTACACACAAGTGTTGAAATTAGACCGCAAGTACCAGGTCACTGCACCTAGGTTACATGTCACTATTTCTCTCTCTCTCTCTCTCTCTCTCTCTCTCTCTCTCTCTCTCTGTGTGTGTGTGTGTGTGTGTGTGTGTGTGTGTGTGTGTGTGTGTGTACACATGTGTATTTGAAATTCTTGGAGAAAATTCACTTACTGGTTGCACTAGTGTTTACAAATTTATAGCAGTTCATGCCAATTTAAATAGATTTGGAATGAAAAATCGGGGAAAAAGTCCCAATAACTAGAGAAAAAATTTCATTTAAATCATTTTGATTCATCTAAATGTGAAGTAATTGATGGTGTTTACATTTCATATTATAAAAGTATACCTAATTTTTTGTTTTCATGAAATTTAAAAGAATATCCAGTAGAATAATAAGAAATCTTATTGTCCAAGTTGTCTCCCACAATCTCATAATCATAGGTGTAGTACCTGTTTCCTTCCACAACAGGTGAGCTTTTTGTAGAATTCATCAGACCTTTGAGCCTGGCAATCTTCTTTCTGTATGGTATGGCATGCAGGATAGACTCAGTGCTAGTTTCATGAATGACTACTGTTACCAGTTCCCTGGTGATGCAACAGTTATCCATCCTGAGACAAACTATAAATCACCAAGGAGCTGTGAGTGAGGTTCCATTAACCTTAGGTTCAGCAGCTGTTCACGGGAGATAACAGCTTTTGGGGGGCCAGGGCCTCTTCCAGGTTAGTGAGAGCCTTCAGATCTCAAAGATGCTTACCCCATGTGAGATAGAAAGAAACCATTCTAAATGTACAGGGAGGTTCTATGTAGCTTTTAAAATCTGTCCCCACAGAGCAACAGCTCCATTTATGGGAGCAATGTCTGTGACAGAGAGTTTGGGTCACAGTCAGACTTTCATTTTGCAGAATAAACTTATTTAAAAGACAATGTTAAGGGGAAAATTAAACACTAGCTCATAAAGAAAGGCTGACTGATCATAACATGCTTCTCGAAAGATAACAGTGTTACGGTCTTAATGAATAAAAAGGCAACAGTTTCAAGGGTAGAGTCTGGGGCTCAGACCTTGTTGACAGCCTTTGTCTCGCGTTGCACACACACCTGGCCACTCTGAACTGTATTGCTGCAAACCAGTCTGTACACTGGTCACTGAGCCCTCCGGTTGAAAAGTCCCAGGGGCCCTGGGAGTCCTTTCTTACCCATTAGGAATCCAGATACCTTGTGACAACCCAACATATCACCCTCTAGTTCTGCACATCACCCCTGCCTTAGCATCTGAAGATCAGTGCTCTCTTTGTTCTTGAAGTTGCTGCTTGCACAGGGACTGCTCAGTGTATGCCATCTTATAACTTTGGTGATAACTGGGTACTGCCAGGTAAGCAAGTGCCCTTCAGTGAATGAAACACGTTTTGGCCTAAGGGCCAGATAAGCTGATGAAGGGGACTCCATGTGGCTGCAGGCACTGTAGCCTGATCCTTCCCTGCCTCAGCTTGGGGAGTGATATTTTAATGACAGTGTGTTGTAAGCTGTACCCAAGGCCTTGGCTTGGCCATCTCAAAAGAAGAACACAAGGCTGCTGCTTCAGTTCTGCCTGCTGTATCTCAACAGAATGGCTCCTCAAACTCGGGACCTGTGGAACTGTGCAGAGCAGGACTCTGGAGAGTGTAGCTAGAGCTTAGCAGTGTTGAAATCATTGGTGTCTGCTTGCATACCCTATACTGTTTCTCCATTCCTTTCTTTCTCTCTGGTGCTGAGTACTCCCTCTCTACCCTTTTCCTACCTGGAGATTGTAGTTTTTAGACAGGTTTTATCCTTGCTATTTTCCACTGATCTTCGCATTCCTACCTGAAGTCCTGAAGCCCATGGCCCATGATCCAGCTTGCAACAGAGACAACTCCATTGCCACCTAAATGAGTATCCTTTCATGACAATGGCTACCCTACCATGGAATACTGTCTTCCTAGGCACAATTTATGTTTCTTATTCATTACAAGAACAAGGATCTTAGAGGCCTCTTCTTTTTTTGAGCAAGTCTTCATGCTTGACTCAGACATTGCCACCTGTAGTCATGGAGGTTACCTTGTCCCTTGGACTGTGGGTCTTGCTCCTCTGTCCTATGGTGCTGTAGGCTATTTCGATGCGACATGGATGCAGGGAGTTGTGTTTGAGAGCATAAGATAACACGATGCCTAATGAGAAGAGGCAGATTGAGTTTGTACACAGTGGAAATATACTAGCAATCTCAGCATTATGTGTTTATCAGGCTGATAAAGTTTAGAGTCAGGATATGAGCAGCAATGATATTGGAAGTCTATTGTCAAGAGTATGAGTGGCGATCAGGGCCCACAGCTGTAGGGTTGAGGCAAGGTGATAAGGGAAGAGCTGAGATGATGCATTTGCTGGGGGCATCTAGTATAGAGGCCAGTGGCATTCTGACTGGAAGTCACTAAACAAGATGGCACCAATGCTGGAGGGAAGATCTCCCAAATGGGGAGATTTGAGGGTCACACTTGACCCTCAACACGCTTGAAGCTAAAGTGTGTCTGACTTAAAAATGGTCGACTGAGGTAGCTGTCTAGAAGAGGGCTGGGATGACCAAGGACTTCTTACCTCCCCTGACTACTCCTATATCATTTGGAGGTTTTCAGGATGTTTGGGTCACACTGTGGCCTAGGACTAGCATATTGTATGAATGCCTATTGTAGAATACAAAGATACAGGAACGATTTGATGAAGACTAAGGCAGTATACATGGACTGTGCTCTCTTTCCCCCAGACATGCAGGAAAGGCTGTAGCAAGCAACTTGACTAGGCAGGCACAGCCATGTACCTGCAATGCTAATACTAGGAGGTGTATGTAGGATGAAGAGTTAAAGGCCCTCTTGGGCTTCATAGTGAGTCTGAAACAGGTCTGGGCTACCTAGAGACCCTAAAGACTGTTTCTCAACATCTTTGCAAAAAAAGAAAAGAATGCAGCATCAACAACATGGAACCCTACACCACTTTCCCCAGAAAGGATTTGGCTCTAACCCGTCACTTAGGTAAATTAAGAGTATCAGATCATATTTGTATCCTTATGCATTTAGTAACTTACTGAATGGGTGTACCGTGGGTGGGTGGGGAGGCGAGCCTGCACACGCCTAGTTTGTAGGTGCATACTTCTTGGGTCTTCCTCTTTTCACTTTCGACAATTACAAAGTTAATTTGAAACAGAACTCAAATGACTCATGCTTTTCTAACACTAGGAACCCAAAAATGAAGACACTTGTACATGGTACTTTTTGCTATAAGTTTAGTTCTTTCAAGTGGGGAACACTGAAACTGGAGGTAGAAAAATGCAAGCTTACTACTTGTAGAGATTGCTGTGTTTATGCCGATGAGTTTCTTTCTACACTCTACGACATTCATTCCGAAAGGGGGAAGGTACGAGGCACTGGCTGCTGTCCACATTTGTTATTCCATTGGTAACTGGCTTTATCAGTCTCTGGAGTACATCAGGGCTGGCACAGGGTTGCACACGAGTTACAACAAAAAGGCAAATAGCTAATCTCTACTCTATGACATTATGTGTACATTAGTTTTTGAAAGTTCTTTTGAGGCTGAGCAAACCGCCAACAGAGACGTCAAGGTGGAGGGGGAGAAATGAGCAACCACTGGTAGAAAAGTGGTGGGCACAGTGTGTTCTTTCAAAGGACCTGGGTGGTAGGTTCATTCTTATAGCTCTCTTGGTTCTAGAACAAGCCTCACATGCCTCTGAAATCCTAACTTGTCCTTGGTGATGGTTGCAACCCCATTTTGCCTCTCACTTGTCATAGACACCACAGACAGATCAAATATCTAATATCCGTAAGTTGACTCCACTGCCTAGCAGAGTTTAAACAGTCAGAAACAAAGAGAAAAGACTTCAGGATTTCTGTGTTGGAGCTAAAACTGAGACTTGATCTCTCCTCTTCTCTTGCTTGTTCTGCAGAACTATTCAAGAACTATTTACTTCTCATTCTGAAGAAGACAATGTTTGTTAATTATAGTAGAAAACTCCCTCATACTTTTTGATGATAAACTATCTTGGAACATGACTTTGCATCTATGGACTGAGTGTTATAAAATCCCCAGCAGAAAGTCCTGGGCAGAACTCATACTCTTCCCACATTGTATATAGGGTGATGGGAACTCACTGAAAACAGAGGGTTACCGACTGCCCTTGGTATGAAGGTACAGAGTATTCTGGTGTAGAGACTGGCTGTGTGCATGCAATTGTCTGGGGCTGAAGAACAACAGTTGCCAAGAGTTCTCCATAATGGGAATTCTGAGCATACATCTTTAAACTGTGGAAAACTGGAGTTGTAAGATAAGAATTGTCTCATCCAGTCTGATGTTAAAATGGGAGAGAATTAATCAATAGAAATAAAAATTAAACTCATGGCTCATAGATACAACTGCCCCACTGTAGGCTGATGGGTTTGATAAAGAAAAGGCACAGACCGGGAATGGTTGTATTTGAGCAAGTAAGCTTAACTCTTACCTGCTTGTGAATCTGTTTTTCTTCACACAAAGGTGCCTGATCTTTTTAGTGGGTATTTGAATGAAGCAGATGGGGCAGAGTGAAAGAGAGCAGATTAACAAGACTAGGTTGTTCCTGCTAACTATCAGTCTCTCTGTTTAGGAGGCCCAGGAGGATCTTTGAGACCCAGGAGTTCATTTGTTTTAAGGACAGGATGTGCTTATTG
Organism: Ondatra zibethicus; assembly: GCA_004026605.1. Lineage (NCBI taxonomy): Eukaryota > Metazoa > Chordata > Mammalia > Rodentia > Cricetidae > Ondatra > Ondatra zibethicus. Next base: position 144,999 of record PVIU01001937.1, on the reverse strand, counting down.
ACAATTCTCTTTTGTCTGGCTAAGAGGACATTCATTTTAAATAGAACTTTATTTCCTAAATTGACCACTCCCTGGATTTCCTGCACTTCACTTTTTCTTAGGCTTTGGAATTGTCAATTAACTTTTGATCCTTGCCGTAAGAATAAAATAATTGCCTGTGTTGTTTGATATAGTCTTTATCCTAGCTAAGTCGTACGTTTTCCAAGATCAATAATTTTGAAAATCCTTCATTTACCAATCAACAGAGTAAGTCATTGTTGTTGAAAAAGCAAGAGTCGGTGTTTTGTGTAGGCTATTTGAGAGCAGCAGAAGGACTGCATGTGGATTGTGAGCTATAAGGCAAATGCCAAAGACAAAAGTAATTGAAGTTCTTTTGCTTCCAGGATTACAGAAGAGCTCAAGTGTTTCCTTGGGATCAGCTGGGTTTGTGTTTGCATTGGGATCTGTGATCCACTTTGAGTTAATTTTTTTTGAGTGTCATACGTGCTATCTGAATAGTCTTCCTTCCCTCTTTCTCCCCCTCCCACTTCCTGTCCATCTGCCCTCTCTTTCCTCTTCCTCCCTCCTGCTCCTATTCCTCTTTCTCTTCCATTTCTCTCCCTTTCTCTTTCCTTGATTTTCTTTCTCCCTTTCTCCCTCCCTTCATTGTTGATTTGTGGCTGCCCGAGTTTTTAAGCACCATTTTTTGAAATGATCATCTTTTTTCATTGTATTGTTTTTATTTCTTTAAAAGTTTTTAAACCTGTATTGCTATTATATATGCATATGGTATTCTGTGATCTCACCCTTCCCTCCCTGCCTCTCTCAGCAACCTCCTATTCTTGCTCCCCAATGAGTCACCCTACTATCTCTTTCTAGCCTTCCTTTTTCTCCCTTTCATCTTTCCCTACTTCCTCCCATGACTTTGTTCCCTTCCCTCCTCCATTCCTGCCTTCTCCCCTCTCTCCTTTCCTAACCCACTGGGTGTAGTCATAGCTGCTGTATGTTTATGATTGCCATAGCCCAGTCATATAGAGAAGAGAGTGCCCTACCACACTCCTCTCCTTCTCTAACTCCCACAGTCCTTTTCTGTCCCCTTCTACCATGTTCTTTAGGCTTGGAATGGCAGTCACATACCTATCCTGTTCTGCGTCTTTAGCCTTACCACCACCTACTGTGGAAAAGAGGCTTCTCCAACCAAGGCTGATCTATACTAGTCCATGTGCATAAACTTGACTATTTAGAAAATGGTTTAATTACATGTCTATTTGGAAAAACATCAGTAGTATATTCCCCCATGGGGTCTGTAACTTGAATAGCCATTGACTGGTATCATTTTTATAGTGCCAGGTATGTATTCCATCCTGCGTGTGAGCCTTAAATCTGGTACGGAAGTGGTTGGTTATTTCTAGACCATTCACACCCCCTATTGCACTATGTTACCAGGTAGTTCAATATTGTACACTCTTTGCTTGGGTGTAATTGTGGTGAGTTTTTTTTCCCCCAAACAACCCTCATAGCATCCTCCTGCACTGTGAGTAATAGCCAGTGAGAAGACTTCTGGCTCAGCCCCAGCTTGGTTTCTCTCTGTCCTAATTCTTTCCTTTTTCTCCCTCAAAGCTAATTTGCCTGTGTTATATAGGTCAATCACAGGGTTCTCTGCTTTGAATCCTTGTTCCGTACTTATTTATTTAGTTTTGTTTGGTTTATTTATTATAAAGTGTAGTTTAGTTAGTCAATAACACACAGTCTGTAGCTTTATATTAAGTAGCTTGTGAAGTGAAGTTGTTAGTCCTCTAGTAGTTGGTTGCTTTTTAATATTGTGTTAATTATTCTGGTTCTTTTGCCTTTCCATATATACTCTGGTACTTTAAACCAATTAATTTGGTGAAATCCTGTGATTTTTAATTTTTAAATTTAATTTATTTACTTTGGTATAGAAAGGGGTGTTGGTATGATGGCATGGCATATGTACAAACATCAGAAGACAGTTTGTAGGGACTGTTTCTCTCCTTCCACCAGGGGCTCAAACATAAGTTATTAGACCTGGTAGGGGACAGCTTTACTCACTAGCCATTATGTCTGGCAGGATCCTAAGTTTTGTTTTGTTTTCTATTATTACTGACATAATTTAGTCTTCATTTTTATGTTCTATTTAAATGTGTGCAGTGTGAGGTTGGGCTGCCTTGGCTCAGTATGTTAGCTCCTGACATAGACGTAATGGAAGCTCCTTATATGTTTCCAGGGGAGAGCTGCCAGATGTGATGCTAGAATGTCAAGGGTGGCATGCAGGGGATGTGTAAATGATGAAGTCTCAGTTCTACCTTGAGGAGGCTTGAAATGGTCATTTATCAAGTTTGAAGGACTAAGGAGCTATGCTTCCCGGTTCATTTTGTATCCACTGAATTGATTTTTCAGAATGTCTCTGAAGCTTTATTTTATTTTGATATTTGTTTTTCTTGAGACAGTGTTTTGCAATAGAGTTGAGGCAGATATTTCTTGATTTTACTCTCTTGCTGGTTGACTTCGAACTGCTAATTCTCCTGTCTCAGCCTCCCCAGTAATAAGATTCCAAATATGTCACTAAGAATACTAAGAATAGTTTTAATGTTTGCTGCTTTGGAGAGGATAAAAATTAATCATCACACACATACATCATGTAAAATTATATATATATAATTTATTTACACATGTAATTTATTATATATAAGATACACACATATATGTATATATAATAATTGGTTCTCTCCTCTACCATATATGTAGGTGCATTCTGGGAATCAAACATAGGTTATGGAAGCAGACAGCTTTGCTCACTGAGCTATCTTGCTTGACAGACTCCTATGATTTTTTAATCATTATTTACATAATTCAATCTTTATTTTTATATTCCATTAAGTTTTGCCATGTGATATGAAATTGACTTGACTCAGTGCATTAGCACTTGATACAGACAGAAAGAGAAGACTATTATATGTTCCCAGGAAAGGATTTTGACAGATGTGGTGATATATATTTGTGAAAGAACTATCCGAGCCCACCCAGTAACTGAGAAAATCACATAAAAACCTTTTGCTTGGCTTCCAATCCTGAATGTGTTGTTTTCTCTGTGTCTTTGAGGTGAAACAAGTACAGCCAGGTGTTGTATGACAAGTCACCCCATCTACAAAATTATACTAGGGCAGAGCATCCTTGTATCCCAGAGATGTTGACACTGTGCTAATGTCATATCCCAATCTATTGCTCATGTCCTCACAGTTAAACTAGTATAAATCAACCCACTGCACTGCTAGTCACCAACACTCTGACTTAAGTAGGATGTGTGTTTGATAATGGTGGTAAGGGACATAGTACTTGTTTATGTACTTACTGAATTTTGTACTTTATCACAACTTGGGAGTGTAATGGCTTATGGTATGACTTGTACCTCACGTAGCCTCAGGTGACCACCGGATTCATGACTGCATCATTGTCTCTTGTTCTTCATTTAATTTTGTGCTGTTTGGTTCATTGTGGTACCAGGAGAAATGAATGTAATATTTGTATCTGAAAGATAGTTTTTGTGTGTGCAACACACAGTACTATGTAGGTATGCGTACGGATATTGTAGGAGGTTTGTGTAACAGTGATATCACGTGAGGGCACGTATCTTCAGAACTTCAGCCCATTATGTCATACGTGAGTGTGCCTGGCTCGGGGACAACACATTGTAGATGCGCCCAACCCAGCCTCGAAGAATTAGCCTTAAAGTAGCATGAAGATGTCACAAAGAAAAGGAAACTTAAGCTGAGATCTAAAGGCTAGAAGAGATAAATCAGAGAAAAGGATAGGTGGTATAGATAAAGACAGAGATAGGAAAGAAATCATAGCCTGGTTGAGGACTAGAAGAAAATTCTTACACTTCAGAAGAGAAGTTTGATATGTACTGTGTATACAGTGAGTATCTTTTGAAGAAATTTCTAGAAAAACATTAACAAGATGTGAATGCATTTGGAGTCAAGGATATGTAAAAATAATTGGAATATGAAATAAGAGTTGCCACATGGGGGATGGATGTTGGTGTCTTCAGGATCTAGACTGACTTGCAAAGTGCAGAGAAATGCATCAATGAGGAGCGTATCTAGGAGACAAACTAAGTGAAGAGTTATTTAACACATGTAGGATAGAAGACAGAAATGTTGAAAAGAATTTTGAGGTATGGCTGTATATCTGGGCAACCAGGCTTGCAAAGTGTGAGGCAAGTTTTAAACCTTTGTTCTGAACAGCAAAGCTTCTGGAATTTTTAAAATTTCATTTTGCATTCCAGCCACAGTTCTCCCTTCCATCCCTCCTCCCACCCTACTCTCCAGCCCACTCCCCATCCACTTCTCCCAAAGGGTAAGGCCTCCTATGGGGAGGCAACAAAGCCTGGCCCATTAAGTTGAGGCAGGACCAGGCCCCTTCCTTCTGCATTAAGGCTGAGCATGGCATCCCACCATAGAAAATGGGCTCCAACAAGCTAGCTGATGCACCAGGGACAGATCCTACTGCCAGGTGTCCCTCAGATAGACCAGTCTACACCGGGAATCTAGTCAAAAAGAGGGAGGAGGGAATATGTGAGCAAGCGAGGTCAAGATCAAGGGTAAATCCACAGAGACAGCTGAACCAAGTTTATAGGAATATATGAATTCTAGACCAACAGCTGTGTAGCCTTCTGCGTGTGGGAAATAGTAGTGTAGTTCGTAAATTTTACAGTTTCCTTTTAATGATTTGTTGAGAGATTAATAAATGTACTAATTAACTGCTAGCATAAAATATATAATTTGATCCTGTGAAAAAGTCCTCACTTCATTTATTTGATTATATATGTATATATAAAATGTGCTTTCTGAGACAGTGTTTCTCTGCCTAACAACCCTAGGTATCTTGACCTCGAACTCACAGAGCTCTGCCTACCTCTGCCTCCCGAGTGGGAGTGCTTGGATTAAAGGTGTTTGCCACCACCACCCAGCCTATTTATATTTAAGTCAGTTTGATTGCACATCCCTGTTTCTTTCCATTATTTCTTGGCCAACTAGATTTCTCTATGGATTCACCTCTCGGGAAAATCGCACAGATCTTCATTCTCTGAGATACTTTATGTTCCCATGCACATTCAATGCTTTCACGTTCTTGGGTCAGACTGACTTAACGATGAAGGAACTGGATTGCATCTTCGCTCAAACATTCTAGAAATTTAGTGACAGTGGAGAGTCTTTGGGTTACAGTTTTTATGTCAATGATTCCTTTGTTTGGTTTTCACTATTAAATAGCTCACCTTATCCACTTCCATATCCATCTCCTGACTCCTTGCATGTCTAAATGTCTATTTATTTCTGGGGTATTTTGCCTAGTTCTAAGATTCTTGGGTCCAATTTAGAATCCACACGGTGTCATTTCTTACAACACCAACTGTTGCTAATAGAAAGAGGAGGCATCCTGAATCCCCCCAATGAAGGAAATTTAGTGAACTCAGGGTGTATGGCTCCCTTTGAGACATTCACTCCTTATTAGTTTTTCTTGAGGGTCTGTCTGTTATTTCCATCTGTTCTTCATGATAGGGGAAAGTTCACACTATTATCATTTCAAATGTATTTCTCTGTCCAGTTTTTGCATTTCTCTCTTTAATAATAGAACTTTCCTGGCTTTGCTTATGCCTTGTAAACTTTTCTCCATAAAAAAGAAGAGTGTATTTGTCTTTCTTCTTTGCATTCATTGGAATTGAATTAAATCTTTATTCTACCTTAATAATTCACCTTTCATTCAAGTTGCATTGACCTTTCCTCCCATCCTCCTCTTTTCTCCTTCTCCTTCTTTTTCTCCTCTCTCTCTCTCTCTCACACACACAGATACACACAAACTTTCAGTTTTTACCCATTTCTCTGTATTTCAGTCATGTGTTCTCATTTTCTTATTGTTTTCATTTTATTTTTAACTTCTAAATAGACAAATGTGTTCCATATATTTAATTGACTTTGCAAAGTCCTTTACTTATTTTATCTTATCTTTGAGTCCATGTTCACTGATCATCTATCTGTCTTTTAAGTTTTAATTTTTGATTTTATTTATCAATATTATTACTGTGTGAAGGCCAGGAGATACCTTCTGGGAAGCAGTTCTCCTTGCCCACCTTTATGAAGATTTAAGTGATTTTTTTTTTCCTGAAAGGTACTTCAGAGTGAAATCTAGCAGATCAAGAAATACTTTAGAAGAAATAATCGAAATGGAACCACACAGGATTCTTCAATGAGACATTTAGAAATTGTGTGCCCTGTCTTCAGTGTTAAATAGCAAAGTTGTTTTATATATTGCCTAGGGATCAATCTCTCCCTGTCCGACTTACAGGGTAAAGTACTTTCACTAGCCTGTCCTCCCCCTGTCCGGCTTACAGGGTAAAGCGCGTTCACTAGCCTGTCCTCCCCCTGTCCGACTTGCAGGGTAAAGCGCGTTCACTAGCCTGTCTTTGGCTCCTGGTTTTTTGTAGCTGATGCTTCAATTCTTCTTCAAAATGAAACTATCTACTTCTACATTTCACTGACGTGAGTGTTCTCATTTTCTTCGCGGCCTTTCTTACTTCCCTTCAGTCCTGTGGATGTGAACATAATTGCCACATGGTTTAGCTTTGCCTCCTCAGCCTGGGCAGCTCTTCTCTTTGCTTTCACACAGAATTGCTTCATCCTCCTTTCCCATTTTGATGTCATGGTTTAGAGCTATTTTCCCTTGGGGCTTAGAAACTATGTACACTTGGTTTGGGGAGGTGTTGGGCTGGGCCCTGTGCAAGCCATGCCAGTGTGTTCCTTGTCTCTTCCCCATTTTTGGCCAAGTGCAGCTTCCATAGAAAAAAGCTCTTAAATGTAAGTACTACCTACTTACAATACCTGAGTGTCCTAAAGTTGCTCATGTTTGCCTGGTCCTTTTGGATTTCCTCCTGTGGCTTTTCTCTTTACCACTGTGAGCCCCATTGCTTAGGTTTTTTTCTGAAGTGGAATGTTCTTCAGACAGGAATTAAGTATTTAAAATCACCTTGTGGCCCACAGGAACATCATCAAAGGTATTTTACACATTTCCTAGGGCAAAATCATCCAGAAAACAACAAGAGCTTTCTAGTCTCCTTTTTGAATTGTCTATTGCAGAGCCAACCCAGAAACAAATAATAATAAAGGGCCTCAGGCTGAAATTGTCCCTCCTTGGCCTGTTCAAAATGATGTGATGTTTATACCGGAAGTACATGCCCGCAAGAGCCCCTTTGGCCAGAGCCTTGTGACGCCTCAGGTTTTCCCTGTACTCCCAGTGGCAGGATGGTCATTGGCACTGAGATAAATCTAGCTCTCACTTGGGCAAATATAGAGGTGTGTACTGCACTCTTGGTGATGCATTAAGTCTTCAGAGGGCAGAAGGGCAGTAGGGGTCACACTAGGGTAAGATTTCAGCCAGGAGGGGGTCAACTCCTCCTATCGATTTGCCAGTTATTTGTTTTATCTGTGTTTGAAGTTGGTCCACTGCAGCTGTGATCACTGTGAGCTCTACCGGAGACACATGGGGTAAGACAACCAAATGGAAATTTATAAGTTTACAGGAAACTTGACATCAGCCTTGGTATGGGCTTAGAGTGTTTACCTATCCATGCTGGTGGTGTAACCCTCAACACTTCTGAGATGACTGAGGAAAAAAGTTGTGTTTACGGTGTGTGCATAGACTGACTGAGCCTAGCTGTGGATTCTGCCACTCTACTGTAGTAAATTATTATTCAGCCTGTCAATAATTTCATTGAGTGGATTAATTATTAAACATTTAACTCTGAACCCATTTTTAAAGACCTCAGAGGAGTCTTCAATGAAACATTTATGGCAGGAGCAACATTTACAAAGCGGGGGAAGCCTTGTGTTCTATCCATTTCTTAATCCTGATTAATCCAATCCTGAAGATTAAAATAATCTTCAAACTCTTATGTAGTAATTATTTAGGAGGGTGATGTGATTTTATGTTCAAGCATATTAACTTTTCTCCTTTCTCAAAACATTCCAGGATTTTATAGCTTTCTTTGGTTTTTATTATAACAGGATGTCTTTCTTTTTTCACCCTCTGATTTGGTCCTTTTTGTTTGATTTAGCAAACCTTTCCAATTGGTTGATTCCATTGAGTTGTACTCCTACTCAGTCTGTAAGGGAAAAAAAGCAAACAAAATCATTTAAAAACAATCCCTCTTTATTCTCCCTCTTCGAGTCATTTTGTATGTTCAGCTAAAAATTCTATTAGTTCTCTTTACTCATACTTCATATTACCCTGAGAATGTAGTGCATATTTTCATTGTTAACCATAGTCATGCAGAAGCTCTATTGGTTGCGTGGAAACTCCCTTAATTATGACAGAGTTTCCTCATTTAAAGCCTCAGGAGAAATATTCACCAGATGATTCTTATCCGGTGGTCTCAGAGGAATTAGGCCTATGGTTTGCAGATGAATAACTTTTCCTGTCTTGAAAAATACTGTCCTGGAAGAGTCATGAATGCAGGGAGGGTGATCACACATAACAGTGATCAGTAGATTTTCGGGTATTATGGACCCACTAGAGGTGGCTGGTGGATCAGATGCTCTGTCTAGGATTTTCTTGTGGAGTTTATTCTGATGAGATTCATGTGTTTGGATAGCATTTTGACTCTTCCCTCAAATTATTGCCTTCTGTAAAAAAACAAAACAAAAACTTTTGAATATGTTTGTGATTGATGATTTATTAAAAAGTCTGACTACTGAACGGCTTGATTTATGATCTCCTAGTCCTTCGTTCCCTCTTTGCTATAGTTTTTCATATCTGCCTTTGGTATGATATGATCCACATATGCTCTAAAACTAGACCACATTTTTATATCTTGCTAAGTTCAGATAAGTTTCTTGAAATCTATAATTTATGCTTTTTTAAAAATAGCTCTTTATAAAAAATGTTGCCTTCAAAGTCCTCAACAACTTTCCTATTTTTTAAGGACAACATCCTTCAGTCAACATTGACTTTTTCTTTTTTTGCAACATATGCAATTTTGTTTCTAAAGCACCTCTCACCCTCTTGCTGTTTCCAGCTCTTGATTTAACCCATAAAATCTGGGTACGTTTGACAGCATCTGCCCTGAGAAATGCCTTCCAAAGAAAACATTTGTTAGAATACACAAGCGGTTTATTTGGTTACATCTCAGGGCCTAAACATTTGATTCAGCTGCCAGTGTGTGTTCTGTTGGCTAATGTTGCTTTAGTGTTTCCACATTTTCATAGGCTAGCGGCCAAGTTGTCCAACAGTCTGGTACCTTGCGGGGGTGGAAGTGGGCCTGTATACTAGGAGTCGATAGCATTAGATGCTCTGATGTACAGTCAGTTGACATATGTTAGAACTGGCAGAAGTTGGCCCCACCCACTTGGACACATATAGTTAGCAAGGAGTTTCCTCAGTCTGTTCTTACTGGATTGAGAAGCTTGAGGGAGCCTGTGAGGATCGCTCACGGCCACGATCCCATGAAATCAGAACTTAGGCTGATTATAAAGTAGTCAGGACCATTCATACATTGTTGTGGTCTAAAGATATACTGTGGTTGGGGCTGGAGGGACGACTCATTGGTGAAGATCACCTGATGGTTGTCTTGAGTTTGGTTTCCAGCACTCAAGTCAGGCGCCTCTGCCTGCAGACACAGCAAAAACAAATTTGCAGAACGCTTCTTGTGGTGTAAAGCATGCCACCATGCTTTCTCACCTGGTTACTTTCAAAGCTGGTGGTGAGGCAAAAGCTAGCTCCCATTCCCATGTCAGGAGACAGTCACACTACGAGAAAGTGTTGCTACCACAACAGATCCTCCTCCTCAGAAGCCACCCTCTTGGCTAAGCAGGGGAAATCAGCATGACCTATGGAAAATGGACTATCCCTGTGTCATACAAAAGAACATCAAATGTACCTCAGATGAAGGACTCCAGCACTCTAGCTGTGCCACGAGCACTAGGGCTCCATTAGCAACACGCATTCGGCAGTGCCGGCTCACACTGCCGGATCTGTAAAGTTTCCATGAAACGCTATCAGAAACTGCACAAAAGTCCTAAATGGTAAGAACAAAAAGTGGAGTTTAGGCACAAGTTCGTATGTATCTAACACATAGAAACAAATTATGCATTTTCATGCCTTTACACATAGTACATTCCAAGGAGGAGTTGACAACAGCCCAGTGAAGAGTACAGAAAGAATGAGATGTTGTTAAATGGGGTCATGTAGATGTCAATCACTGTGCTGGGGTTGAAGATACAAATATATACAACACAGGGGTCTGTATCCTCAAGAGAGTTTAATCTTCTGAAGAACCTAAACACAGACAAAGAAATGCCACCATCTTCTTCTTCTTCTTCTTACCAATGTTTTTTTAAAAAAAAAAAAAATCCAAGAGAGGAAGCTGTAAATCTTAGCAGCTGTCTGAAAGAGGAAGGTAGAGATGAGCAAGAGCAAAAGCTATGGCATTTGACTTATGCTAGCATGGAAGTCAGCCGCATGTTGGACAAACAGCCTCATTGTTGGGAGGGGACCCTTAAAGAAACAAGGAGGGATACCCCACTACCAGAGCAGGTACCCCACTACTGGAGCAGGTACCCCATTACCGGAGCAGGTACCCCACTACCGGAGCAGGTACACTTAGGTTCTGGGCAGCATCTGAAAGGAAAAGACAGAAGAGAAAGGAAAAGTTCTGAGTGACTCAGAAAAGTAGGCAGACCCAACAGAACTTACTACTTGTGCGGGGACAGGAATTCTGAAAAGAAAATGACATTATCTCATTGAAGAGCTAATTATTCCCCCTATTTTTTTATTTGGCTTAAGGGCAACCTACCTTCCGGAGGGGTAGTCCCTTGGCCAGGTGATTGGCCAGCTCAACTGAATTAATTCATAAGGGAGAAGACAATGGCAAGTCTCCTAGAGACAGGCTCCATTTGGGGGACTAGGAGGCAATAGTTATTCTTTAATAAAACACTTCCCTCATTGAAGAGGTCACCCTAAAATCATTTAAGAAGCAGACCAGAAATTTGAGCCAAAAACACACCTTGCATATTTCACTTCCAGGTTGGATAGGACCAGGGATTCATCATCTTATTGCCCAGGGCCTTAGTCACATTCCATATCCCTATGCTTTTCTAATTTCTATTTTCTGTCCTCAGGTAGTGACTTTTTTAGCATGACGAAGCCAGAGAAATCATTATAGAACTATGTTTGAATGATGGCTCGAATATTGAATAGGAGTTTTGCCTTGAAATGGGGAAGGAAGGATATTCCTCCAAGACAAAACACGCATGGGTATACCATGAAGTACAGAGGAAGTGTAAATAATAGTTCTGGAATGTAACTGGTGACAATGGAGGTAAAGCTAGTTCTGTGACCCTTTTGCCAATAGTTCTCTTCACTACAGAAGCAGAAGAAAATTATATGCAATTATGCAATAACTATGTCGATTGCTTATAATGTCTTTTATCCTTCTGTGTCTTCACATATCCATCTCATTCCAGGCAGTGTAAATGGGGGCTATTCGCAGTAGTCTTCAAAAATGTGTTTTAGTCTCTCAGAAAGTGGCTTCACATTTGGGACCCTCACCAGTGTGGATCCTTTCCTGGACACGCATCCCTTGGACATAGTAGTAGTCCCGGCCCAGGGTCAGCACTGTGGTTGATTCATAGCAGCATCTTCCCAAACAACAGAACAGAACACACCGAGGATGAGTGCCACAAACCTTCACAGCTGTGGTACGTGTAGGAAGAGAACTATGAGACATGAGGAAGGCACACGAATGTTCTTGAAAACTTTCAGTTTTACTGTTTTTATTTCTCTCTTTTTGTTGTTTGCGTTATTTTAAATCTTTTCTTTCTTTTTATCTTTAGTCTTTCATCACACTCTTTAATTTATGAGAAGTCTAAGAGGTGATGATGGGACACAGGAATCCGGAGCTTCGGTGACTGTAGGGCCCTAGAAATGGAATGTGAGGGAGGAGATAAAGTCATTGCGATAAGAAGCCTTGGGTTCTTTGAGCATGAGCATCTTGTAGGCGAAAGAGCTGCTGCCTGGTAGCAGAGAGGGGATGTTTCCAAATCCTTTCTGTTAATGTTTCTACATGTGCTCATTTTCATGTGTAGGTGTACATTTGTGTTCAGGAGAGCATGTACATGTAAGCATATGAAGGTCAGAGGTCAACCCCAAGCACTGTTCCTCAAATGCTTCTGGCCTTCTTTTTGAGAAAGTGTTTTGCTTTGTTGCTCACCAAGTAGGCTAGGCTGGCTAGTGGTGCCATCCTCCCCAGAGCTAGGATTCCAAGTGCCCCTCACCACACACACAGCTCATACATTCACCCTCTGTTACCCTGCTTCCTGGTATTTATTGACTTTACCAACTGAGCCATCAGCCCAGATTTCAAGCAGCTTTTTAAAAAAAATGGGATTTATTATTGTTAATTGTGTGTCTATATGCAGATATGTGCATGTGTGTACAGGTACCCACTGAGGTCAGGTGTATCAGATCCCCCTGGAATTGGGATTATGGGTGGTTGTCAACTGCCTGATGTGGGGGCTGAGAATCAAGCTCAAGTTCTCTGCAAGGGCAAGACGCGTTTTTAACCTCTGAGCTCTTTCTCTGCAAGGGCAAGACGCATTTTTAACCTCTGAGCTCTTTCTCCCGTCGGAATTCCAGATTCTCGGTGATAGCACTGAGCGCCTACCAGTAGGGAATCACTTGCGCACATTGCAAAAGTAAAAACTGACTGCATGCCCTTCTCCTGGGCTGTGTAAAAATAATCCTATGTAGTTGCAGTGCTCCTTGTGTTTTCCAAAATATTATATCATAGAACTCATTTTACTTTGTTGTTTGTTTTTGAAAGAGGATCTTTCTGTGTACTTTTGGCTACACTGGAATTTACTGTGTAGAAAAGGCTGGCCTAGAGCACACAGAAATCCGCTGCCTCTGTCTCCTGAGTACTGGATTAAAGGCGTGCATGGCCACACCTGGCTTGAAGAACACCTTTTAACAAATTTTACCATGTAAACAGACATTGACTAAAGTGAGGAAAGGCTTCCCATTGCAGTCTTCATTTTGCCATCTGTTTGTTCAGTTTGCATATATTCTTTGGGGGCATAAAACAGAACGTATAGTTGAAATACAGGCATAAGAAAACACTAGTAGGCATATCACTAGTAAGATCTTTGTTGTCCAGGAACCATTATTAATATCCCTGACCTACAAACAATTAAGAATTATATAAGTAAGGCCTCCGTAAAAGACACAGAGATGCCATGGGTGTAGTTTTGTTACAAGGAAATATACTGCATGTGTATTTCTTTTGTTTTTGTCTTATTTTTTTCTACGCAAATCTACACAGGTTGCTCTTTTGGTTTCCAAGTTACACAATAGATGAGAAGAAACATGAAGAAAGAGCTCCAGAAGTCACCCATCTGAAATCCTTTACCTTCAGTCCAAAGATGGTAAATGATATATCCAAGTTCATTCAGCTACGACCGATCAACCTAGATCCACATACATCAGAATCTGCCATCTAGTCCACCTTCAGACAGAACAGCATCTATAAAAAGAATGGGCACAGACTGAGATGTCACAGCCTGACATCCCCTAATATGATGGCTACACGAAGTCCAGAAGTTTCAGGTCAATTAGTGTAGATATACCTCAGTGCGTCCGGAACTTATCTCTACATACAGCATTGCTTGCTCATCCATGTTCCTAATTAGTAGCCTGAATCATCAAGAAAAAGTCAATTTATGTCCTTTACCTTGTAGATAAAAGAGAGTAGGAATATTTTCATTCAAAATATTCTTGTCCCACTTTAAATTTGCAATGAAAAGAACAAACTGTTCACCCATTCAGGAAACCCAACTCTAAAATAGTCTAAGAATAGTATTTAAGTGTGACCTTCTGATGAAGGCAAAGCTGTCCTTTGTGGCCAGATTACTGCTTCATCAAAATCACAAGACTTAGCTGTTTGGTGCAGAGAATAATATACCTTAAAAATTGCATATCTGTGTCATGTGCCTTGCTTAGGAAGCTCATGGCCAAAGTTTTTCCATATTTCAAAGCTGACTGTCTAGAAGAAGAGCTATAGTTGCTTCAAAGTGCCTTTTGGTTGGGGCTGGGGAGAATGCTTGGTAAAATGTTTACTATGCAAACATGGTGACCTGAGTTGATGCCAGCACCCAGGCAATTTTCTCGCACAGTGGGGTACACTTTTACTTCCACTGATTTGGAGAGGAGATGAGAGGACCCCTTGGGCTGGTCCAGCCTGTTCAGATGAATCAATGAAAGAAACCTGTCCTAAAACGCCAGGATGAAGAGCGGTTGAGGAAGACTTTCATTGTCCATGTCTGCCTACCAGAAACAAAACAAAAAGCCCAAAGAAGAAACTACATCTTGGAACATGGTCTCTAAAGTGCCCATTCCACACAGCTGACACCTGACCCTCTGGCATTGAAACTGCCATGCATTATTTTTAATTTTCGATCACATTCTGCAGTCCAGACTGAATCCTTCTCCTTAGCATCGCTATGGCTCTCTTCATTGACTCCAACTCAGTTTCTCAATTTGTATAACTGGGGGAGATTATTGGAACCTGGCATTCTTGGTTCAACTGCTTCTACTCTCACACAAGCCCGTCATCATCTCCTCCTTTGGTCGAGGCTAGGAACACCATTTCAAAACAATGCATTTAATTATATTCCCATACAATATTGCATACGTGCTCACAGGGGAGACAAGAAAGCAGGTTTTAGATATCATTTCATAGCAAAGGAACTGAACATCTTAATTTTTCTTTAAATTTTTTCCAGTAATAATTTTAATCACTTTGTCATTGTTAGTTGTAAAATTTACAGGTAAGCATGCATAAGATTTTAATAGGCGCCACCATTTCCTTTGTCTTATGATGGGTACACTTAAGTGGCTGAAATTAGTTATAATTTTTCTTTTTCCCCCTTCCTGTGTATTGTGTGCATGTATGCTTGTATGTGTGGTTGCATATGAGGATATATGCTTGTACATGTGTTTGCACATGTATGTGAATATATACATGCAGATACATGTGTATGTGTATGCACCTGCATGTGGGGGCAACAGGTTGATGTCTGATATTTTCCTCAATTACTTTCAACTTTAATTACTGTGCATCTAGTCTCTTGATGAACTTGGAATTCAAAATTTGGGTAGTCGAGCTGGCCAGATTGCCATGGGCATCTCTTGTCTTTATTTCTCAAGTGTGAGGATTAAAGGTGGGCCACCAAGCCAATCCAACTTTTATGTGAGTTCTGGGATCTAAACCCCTGTCTCCATACTTGTTTAGCAAGCACATTATCCCCAGAGCCATCTCTTCAGCCCCTACAAGCTTTATTTTCATGGAACAATCAGTTAGATACAATTGGAGTAAGTGCATTGCACAACGTGAACAAATATTCAGTGGTATTTGTGGTTAATGCTCAAGCAAGTTGCTGGGCACGTACAGCCAAGGTTATCAGCTTGCAGAGCAGGGCGGGAAATGTCTGGGTTACTTTCCCTGGTGGAGGGTGAAGGATTGCAGGGGATCAGGGCAGTCTAAGGAATTGACTACCTTTTGTGTCATTGAGTGAAAATTGTATTTTGGCTTAGTCTTTTTTCCACATGAGCTACAGGAGGTCATGGAGGTCAAGACGGCATTCAAGCTGAGCTCAAAAGGAGAGGCCGCTCCCCTTTTCTCACAATCTTCTCGGCAAACAGATTCTGTGACCTCTGTGGACTGTGCATTTCAGAGCCTCGCTATGACACTTGGAAGGAGGGCCTCCGCTATCCTCTTTCTAATCCTTCTTCTTTGAGATGGTTTCTTTGAAAAAAAAAATACTTTTTATTCACTTATGGTATTTTTTTGTCGAAGTAATAAATGTTCATTATATACTCATTAGAGAAACATGAGGCAAGAAAAACAAGGCTGCTTCCATACTTGCACACAGGATGAAATTTAACTCTTTATCTTATATCTGGATCCATATTTTCATATTTAAAAATATATAGGATATTACAGATTTTTGTATGGTATTTGAAAATTGATGTCTGCCTATCTAAACTAGCCATTGTTATATGATAGTGGGCACATTTCTATGTCATTTGAAGTGAGCATTTGTGATATTTTAACTACATGGGCTCATGATGATTTAATTAATCATTGTTCTGTTTGGGGACCTGTAGGTGGCTTCCAATATTTACTAATTATGAACAGTGGGAAAATAAGTATGATTCCGCACATCCTTGCTTATTATCTAGGATCCGTTCCAAGAGTTGAATTCTCTAGGACAAAAGGCATATATATTTTCATGGGTTTTGATAGATTCTGCCAAACTGCCTGTCGTCAACAACTCCACTTAGCTTAGCAGGAGGGTGGTGTGTTCTAACTACACTGTAGCCGTAGACCGGCTCAGAGAGGTAGCTCATTGACTTGAGATCATCATTTTCTAGCCGAAAAACCTGCTGGAACAGTGGGTTAATAACCTCTAATGATATCCCACTCACCGTAGGCCTTTTATGAGACTTGGAAATTTGAAGATGTTTACCTTTGAATAGAAGCAGTGCAAAACGAAACAGGAGTTCCAGAGGAGTGTGCAACCGGATGTGAGGCTCTCTGTGTCTCCTGCCTTGAGGGCAGTCGGCCTCCACATTGTTCTTGTGTGGACTGTCCACAGTGTGAGGGTCGCCAAGGGCCATAGAGACAAGGTACAAGTTCTCTGTGTAGGGAACAGTGCCAATCGCTTGTTTTACCTAGGCATGTAGTGAAGTTATCAGAGGATAGAATTCTTACCTATTTTAGATAGAGAAATGAGATTAAGGTACTTTCTATGAAAGGATGGAGAAATAGGCCACCAAAAATAGGGAATACTTTTAAAATAAAATGTCTTAACTGAAGCACAAATTCCTTTTCCTGAAGTCATTGATCTTATGTAAGTATTTGACAAAATTGCTGGCTGAGGAAAATGTGCTTTTACTGGTGACAGTATGTATCTATTAAACTATGTAACACTTAAAATATTGTATCAATATTGCATCTTGATTCACACCAGAGAGTGTGTGTATGCATGTGTGTGTGTGCATACATGCTTGTGTGTGTGTGTAACTGGGGTACTTTGAAGATGTTGGATTTTAAAGGAAAGCTTTTTGACTGCTATGACATACCAAGTCACTTTGGTGACCCCAGATGGCTACATACCTATCTGAGGAGTGCTTGCTTTGAGTCTGTGGACTTGCCTTCCATTGCCTGGTTTTATCTTTACCCAATTATACAAACCATTTCATTTTCTGCATGATCTACTGTGTGAAATAGCTGGGGCCTGATACAAGCCACTTAACAAAGAAAGGGTAATTTTGGTTTACATTTTGGGGGTATAGTCTATCACAACAGCAAAGTCCTGGTGGCAAAGAACTTGAGGTAGCTAGTCACATTGCATCCAGATCCATGAAGCAGAGAGATGATTTGCTGTGCAAGCTATCTTTATCATTCTTATGGGATCCAGGAGCTAATCCCAAGAAATGATGTTGCCCACATCCAGAATGGATCTTCTTAGTTCAGTTAACTTAATCAAGATAATCTCTCAGGCATGGTCAGCAGCTTTCCCAGTCTAGATGACCCCACACCGTTGTGCTCAGAGGCTTGTGTCCTATGTGATTGTGTCCTAGATCCTGTCAACTTGGCAAACAATATTATCCATCACAGCTGGCAAGCTCTTACAGTCCTGTCTTGGAGTTTGGCTTGTTTCATATTCTTTGCTAAGTTCATGTCAGCATTATCATATCAGAACATTCCTAAGCATGTCTTTACAACTTATCCTGAGCCCACATTGTGATATCCAGAAAGTGTGGGGGCACTCACCAACACTAGGATCTCTTAAGTTTCTCAGTGCTTCTGAAATCGTACAGTATTTTGTATCCTCCCTGCCCTCTGTCTTGGCTAGAAGTCTGAGGAATTCCCTGGCGCATAAACTTGCTTATTGATATTTAGATTTGGAGACAAGATCTTATAAAGATATTATGTTCTTCTATGTGTGTTTTTTGTATATATCTGTGTGAGAGTGCACACACACCATGGCACATGTGAAGAGGTCAGGGATCAAGTTTTAGAAGTCAGTTCTTTTTTCTACCATCTTTGTCCCTGGGATTAAACTCAGGTTTTCAGGTTTGATGGCAGGTGCCTTTCCTGAGAACCATCTCCTTATCCCTGATGCAGATGATTTAAGTCACTGGTTGTAGTTTGTGGAGATGCGGAAAAGAACCAGGCACCCAAGACGGGTCTGCACCTTCTAACACAATGCACATCATCACTTTGTCATCATCGACCATTCTCACAGAAGATCCTGAACTACTGGTATGCAGTAAAATAGTGGACATTCATCACAGTGTCTTTTAAAGGGATGGTGAGAGCTGATTTCATTGTCAAACTAGAGTAGACTCCAGCACTGGAGTCGACCTTCCAGCCCTTTCTGTATCAAGCTGCCCTTCATAATCTCATCGGGATTGGTTTGTTCCCACTTGTCAACAAGGAGTGGGATTTTTTCCCAATTATTTTCTTTGTTCACATTTATTAACCCGTGAGAAGATGTGAGCTTCTGCGCCGTCCACTGTTTCTTATTTTAGAATAAATTGCTGGTGTAAGTATAAATAGAACGTTTCTTTAAGAGACTGGGGGTAGATGCACATTAATGATTCTGCTTTTTGACAAATTATTTTTTTATTTATTAGGGGTTATCCAACTAAACACTTAAAAGAAAATAAAGGTATTGATTGATATTCTCAGTGATGTGCAAGTTCTAACCTACCAGAAGCTCTTTTTTTATTGTTCATTTAAAAAAAAATAGAGCCAAGCATGACAGTACACCTGCAATTCTGTAATCTCTGAATTCTAGCCCTTGTGTGGGTGAAGCTGACAGCAGAAGTTCAAGGCTAGTCTGACGATCTATTTCCACCTCCTGTCATCACGAAACAAGGGATTATTTTGATCTTCACTTGTTAGCTTAAAAGATAATTGATAACAGGATACAGTACAGACTCATTGGCAAAGCACTTGCTGGGCAAGCAGGGGGCCCAGTCTCAATCCACAAAGCACACAGAAAACTAAGCATTGTAGTGAGCACTAAATACCCCAGCTTTCCTGTGGTGGGCGGCAGATAGGTGGCTGAGACAGGAAAAATCAGAGCAAGTTCAAGTTTGCCTGGCATAGGCTGCAGCAAAAAGGAGACTGTCTCAAACAAGATAAAGCCCAAAACAAGAACCTGAGGTTGTCCTCTGGGCCCCACATATGTATACTCCATGGCACACTTGTAGCCTCAGCGAGCATGAGCATGCATATACACTAACTTCACGCACACACAAAGGTTGGAATTTTTCAAAGGATAGTAATTGATAGAAAGATATTCCCCAAACATATTTATAGCTCATTCTCTTCTTTAGAAGTTGTAAATCTTCATACTCAGAATAATACTTAAATATTTACATTGCCAATTTGAAAATTGGCAACACAAAAGTAAGATGAGTTGAGAGAGATTTCTGGAATGCAGAACCTGGGTTTTTGTTTCCTGTTCTTTATTTTTTTTTATCCATCAGACATTTTCTGAGGATACAAAATTCAAGTTGCCACTACTACCCACTCCATCTTTATATTTCTATGCTTCTGCTATCCCACGGTGTAAAAGGACTTCTCTATGTTTTTAATTTGCATTTAGTCTTATATTTAATGACTTAGTGCACCAAGTTGCAATTTCCTTTATTTTTAGAAGAAAATGTATTGAATATAAAATATTTTCTCATTTTGTTTAATATTCAAATTATTGACTAAGTATTTCTTTAGCCCTTGCAAGAGGTTTAAAATTAGTGTAGAGTAATATAATTTCATTTGGTTTTCTTTTTTATTGTCTTTATTGAGCTATACATTTTTCTCTGCTTCCCTCCCTTTCTCTGCTTAACCTCTCTACCCTCCCCTGTGACTCCCATGCTCCAAATTACAAGGAGATCTTGTCTTTTTCTCCTTCCTGTGTAAATTCATGTATGTCTTTCTTAGGGTCCTCTTTGTTGTCTAAGTTCTCTGGGGTTGTGGACTGGAGTTGTAGGCTGGTTCTTCTCTGCTTTATATCTAAAAGCCACTTGTGAATGAGTGCATATGATATTTGTCTTTCTGGGTCTGGGTTACCTCACTCAATATGGTTTTTATAGATCCATTCATTTGCCTGCAAATTTCAAAATATCATTATTTTTATCCACTGTGCAGTACTCCATTATATAACTGTACCACATTTTCCTTATCCATTCTTCAGTTGAGGGGCATCTAGGTTGTTTCCAGGTTCTGGCTATTACAAATAGTGCTGCTATGAACATAGTCAACTAGTCTTTGTGGTATGATTGAGCATCTTTTGGGTATATACCCAGAAGTGGTATTGCTAGGTCTTAGTGTAGATTGTTTCCTTATTTTCTGAGAAACCACCATACTGATTTCCAAAGAGGCTGTACACGTTTGCACTCCCACCAGCAATAGATAAATATAACACAAAACATTCAAATGGTATGAAATAGTGTGAGAGGGGTCTACTTAGAACTCTATGGCCATATTTACTACCTTGGATTAGTTTTGTAGACTTGGCGGTAGTGCTTGTTTTTAGGAGATAGTACTCTCCCATTTTCATGACACTGAGATTTCTATCTGGTATTTAAATTATACTTTGGGGGAATCACTGTACAGAATGTATTCTTTTAAATTCTTTCAAATGGAACTTCAAATTAAGTTTACAAGAGAGGATCATTTAAATTAATAAGCTTTGTTTTCAGAGATGCACAGCAAAACAGAGCAGACTTTGCAACGCCCATCCGCTTGCTTGCTCCCCACCCCTGCAGTTCTCCTCGGTGACACGTGTCATTGTGAGGACTGAGGACCCAGGATGGGTGCATCAGCTGAGTCTGTGGCTTGGGTCAGGTATCATTCTTCATGTACATTTCAAGGGACATATGAGTTTTGACACAAGGCTGCCCTCAGGTCCCCTGTGTTCTGTCTGTCGTCCACTCCTTCCCTATTAACCCCTGGAGACCAGTGGTGGTCTCACCATCTTCATGGTTTTAGTTTTTTGCAACAAGTTGTACAGTCATCATCACTCAGTGTTCAGCCATTTCAGCATGCTCCCTTTCACTCCATGACAGTGATGGAGCATCCTCCGTGTCCTTTCAGGGCTTGATATCTCAAAAGATCTATCTATCTGTCTGTCTATCTGTCTATCTATCTATCTATCTATCTATCTATCTATCTATCTATCTATCTATCTATCTATCTATCTATCTATCTATCTATCGTGTGTGTGTGTGTGTGTGTGTGTGTGTGTGTGTGTGTGTGTGTGTGTGCGTGCACGCGCGCGCGCGCACATATCACTGTCAGACAACAACTGGCATGTTATTTCTCTCCTTCCACCATGTGGATTCTGGGGATAGAGCTCAAATTGTTAGACTTGGCAACAAATGCCGTTATCCCTTGGGCCATCTCACTAACCTACTTGATATCTTTGCAGGGCAGGGTGGTATTCTTCTGGCTGGAAGTGTCACAGTCTGTCCACTAGCGGATGGAAGGCAGTCTTGGTTGCTTTCCAGTTCTCATTTGGTCAGTTATGGGCAACATAATGCAAATGTTGCTTGGGTGATTACAAAGAGCGTGATAGCAGAATTCATTGACCATATTGTTCAATTTTGTGTGAAGCAGCTAAACTATCTTCAACGTGTTTTCATTCCTACCTGTAAGAAATCAAAACACCTTTGCCACTTCTGTGCATGATGTGGTGGTTATCAGTATGATGGCTTTAGATTTTGATCAGTCTTCTAAGTGTTTCTTTTTATTTTAATTTTATTTTTCTAGCCATGTGAGAGGGCAAGCATTTTTTTACCTGCTCACTTGCTATATGTGTTATCTTGAGTAAGGTATCTGTTCAAGTTTTTTTGCCCTTAAGTACCCTTGACAAAATTCCTTTTCTTAAACCTGAACACTTACCTCATAAAACATGCCAATCTCAATGTATGAATGTGTGGAATCCCCTATGCCTTAGTCTCTGTGGATCTTCTAACTGAGTAATGTCTGCAAATTGAACAATGACATTCTGATTTTCCTGCCTAGGTAGGAGAGGGAGAGGACCCTGGTTTCCAAAGATGTCTCTGCTCTGTGTCCCTCCCATCATTGTAATTCTAGGGCCATGTGACCTTGTGCTGATAAATGGAAGACAAGGAGTTGATTTTTCGTCTTATTCCCCCCTCATTCCCTCCTTGTTTTTGTTAGGAGCTGCAGAGACCTCTAAGCCGCAAGTCCCATAGGATATTTTAGTTCTTCCAAAATCATCATTGGTGAGGACCTAGTTTTTTTTCTTAGTAACTCTAGCAATTTTCTCATATAAAGTTTTCTATATATAATCTGAGAAATTGGCTTTATGATCAAAGACCCAGGGTAATGAAAGATTTGTACGAAAGCCAAGACTCTAATTATAATCATTATCAGAAAGTGTCATTTTAAAAAATCTGATAGATGTCAATCATATATAAATATATGATATATCAATGTATATATATTTCCCCAGCGAGTGACAAAGATGGATTTTCCATTCTAATGAAATATTTGAAATACAGTCGTTGACTAGTCTGCAGTAGAGAGAAATATATTTGGCCCTTGCTTTCTTGTCTGGCAGAATGGTAAATACTTTAGTGTAAGTATCTATAGAATCTTCTAGTACATGGAAAGCTTATGTCAGGCCCAGATTAGACATCATTGCACCTATCTCTGCATCACTGTAATAACTGAAATCATTCATTGAGCATCAACTTGAAGCAGTCTATCGGATTCAGTGCATCAGTTGTAAGTGTAATGCAGACAGTTAAGCGCCTGGATTTTCCCCTGCAGGGTTTTAGACTTGTCTTCCTTAAATTTTAATAGTAACATGTGTACCTGCCAGGGAGTGTTTGTAACACTGCTCATTCTGCCTAAGGAATGAAGTGATTCTCCTACACTTCCTGAGTGTCAACCTGATGGGAAATTGGATTTCTAATCTCTTCATTTGTTTTTCCTTTAATAAATTTGTTTTTCCTGCTTAACTTTTTTTATACATCAAATTCTAAACTATCACACATTTCTTTTAATTACACAGATAATAAATACAGTTTGTATAAACCACAACAAAAATAAAGTGAGAAAATGTCAAAATAAAGCTATCAGTCCACATCTGTCGGCTCCATTTTTTTTTTTCAAGACAGAGTTTCTCAGTAGCTTTGGAGCCTGTCCTGGAACTCACTCTTGTAGACCAGGCTGGCCTTTTACTCACAGAGATCCGCCTGCCTGCCTCTGCCTCCCGGGGACTGGGATCCACTTTTGAGCATGTTATTTAATGTGGACTCCCATTTCTTTTCTCCTCCTCTTCCACAGAAGCATCGCTCTGGACATCATGGGAACACGGTAAAATCTTCTTGTGTAAGACAAAGACTTTCCAGAGCTTCTTTATGACCAGTCCTGCTCTTGTCCAACCTTCTGTTACTTAAATTAGTTCAGGTGTACATGCAGTTGAACAATGATCTGACCCAGAGTTCTTGACATGGGCTGGAGGACAAAAAATGGTAGCAGGACCCATCTGTCTCATACGGATCAGAGCTTGGTCATGACACTGTTTGAACTCACTGTCATGAGTCAACATTGCTAAGTCCCCATGGGTGAGCAAGAGAAGGACTGAAGGGCTGTTGTATGGAGACACAGTAGATAATTACATCACTTATCAAGGAGAATTCCTGAAGCAGAGCAAGATTTTTCTTGTTTATTTCTATTTCTTTTTAAGGGGATATGGAGTTAAGGACCAGGAAACATTGTGTGAGTTTGTTGATTGAGCCACGCCCCGGCATGACCAGCTGGAGATAGGAGAAGAAGTTGTAGCTGATGACACCAAGTTCAGATCTGGAATGTCGCTGGCAGCTGAGCTGCTTGTGTGTTTTCCAGAGGATCACTCTGCTCGGGGGGTGACTGACTGCTGTGCTGAGGATGATGCCTGGTCCCCTGGGCTCAGTGACACCCTTCCACTTTCATGCCACTCAGGGCTTTTCATTTCCCTCTGTCCTTTCCACCTCCCAAATCTCTAAAGCACTGGATGGTGTCTAGAACAAGATCATGACGCGGATTAGTTGGGAGCAGCAGCTTTGCCCCCAAAACACAGTGCATACATGTAATTAAAAGTTTTTAAATACATAATAAAACAAAAGTCATGTTTATGTTTCCCAGTGGACAGAAAAGTTAAAACAATACCGTACTTATTAAAAATAGAACAGAGCCAAAATATTTAAGCATGCAATTAATTTAACACTCTTTAGTTAAATTTGTAATTCGTTCTTATATTAAATAGTCAAAATCTAGTGCACATTTTGCATATAAGACATACTTCCCCTTTGAAAAGTTGTATTTCCTATCATCAGTAGTCATGTTCCATTCCCACCTCTGCTTTAACTGTATAATTTCCAAATTTGTTGTTCAGAGAAACCACACAGAACACCTGCAAAGGATGCATGGTTTTGGCCAACATAGTGTTTCTAATTAAATCATTAAAATATAAGCAGGTTTATATTTCAGGGCATGCTGTGAAATCTTCCATACAGACGCTGCCCTTGCTTTTGAAGAAATGCACAGTATAAAAGTGTTGTGTGCAAATCGGAGGTAGAGGCCAGAATGAGAGCTGTCTTGGCTGGTTCTGGCTTGTGAGTGGAATCACTTTGTTGGTTTGGGTAACTGGAGTTACTTCCTTTGGAATATTCTTGTTTGTTTTGCTTTGTGTTGAAGCTGACTTGAGAATTCTCACTGGCCACGTCTGAAACTAGAACGAGAGCTCTCCATCTAGTTGCCTTTACTAATCCTGAATCCTTAGAGGGCCCTTCCACTTCCCATGTTTGGATTACTGAGCACACTCACAGCCCCATTCTGGGATCTTTGCACTGGCACTGTGGAGATGAGTGGATATGCAGGAAGAGTGGAGAGAAATGCTGCAGATTAATAGTTGCTGCATTTGAAAGTTGGCTGTAAATATTCTTCAGATGAAGTATTATTGTTTATTAATATTGAGGTACCCTTCATACCTTTTGTTGGAGAATACAAACAAATACAAATATTTGGGACTGGAGAGGTGGTTCAACAGTTCATGGCACTTTCTACTCATACAGAGGACTGAGTTCAGTTCCCAGTCCTTATGCCTGGTGGCTCACAATGGCCTGTAACTCCAAATCCATGGGATCTCATGACCTCTTCTGGCCTCTAGGCATTCACACACATATGCACAGACACAGATATGCACAGACACACACAGACAGAGATACACGAGATACACACACATACACACACACACACAGATACATACATACAGACATGCACACCTACATAATTGAAAAAAAAATATTTTCAAAAATATTTCAAAAAAAGAGGTTGATATTGGGTATAAGATAAAAATAGATACTCAATCACAAATAAAGGTTCTTTTTGTTTACATCCTTGCTAGCCTTTTGTTGTTACTAAATTATATTTATTCTTCACAAATAGAGAGAATTCTGTAGCTGCAGGATTTCCCCTACGCTTTTCCCACCTGAGAGCAATGGATTCCTCACCTCAGATAGATAAGACGGCTTCCCTACCCTTGTGTCACAACCCCTGCGGCATTGTGTATCAGCTGTTTAAGTTATGATTCATAGCAGTAGAAAAGCTGCAGTTATGAAGAAGCAATGAATTCATTTTATGGTTGGGAATCACCACATCATGAGGAACTCTATTAAAGGGTCGCAGCAGAATTAGTTGATCTTATGGATTTAATTTGCAGGTTCTTTCATTGGTTTAATAATTATTGGCCGAGAACTTATTGAGTGTTAGATACTTTTAAAGTCTAGTTTGGAGATATGTTATGACCCCAGACACAAACCTATGCTTCTCTGTTACTTTGATTCTGAATCTTGTGTATGAGCAATGAAAGCACCTATCAGGAACGGAAGCTGTGGTGACGTAGAAGCGTTGCAGTCCTGGAGACAGAAGCATCTTTAATATTTAAGCTGAGCAAAATGATGGGAAGTGGGAGGACACCCTGCTGCCGGGCAGGGTGAGGGCAGGATGAAGACTGTGTAGGGGAGATTGGCTCTATTTCCCTTCTCTGTGTGTGTATGACATCTTTGTCTTTGACTTGAAGCTTCCAGCTCAGTACTGTATGCTCCACATGCAGACGCATCAGGAGTCTGTTGATGTCTTTCAAAGAAGTGGCTGTACTTATATGACATTGTAGTAACATTAGGGGGATCTTTCCATATGTATGTTTATATATATATATATATATATATATATATATATATCACATTTTCAGGGTTTTGGGGAGGTCATATAACATCTCTGAACATTCAAAATAATTTTCTCTTCTAATGGCGGGCCAGTGGCACAATCGATAACATGTTTGACTAATAATCAGAAGATTCTAAGAGCTCCTTTGCTTAATTTAAATGTACAATCATTATCTTATGGTTGTGTTGCAAGTGACTTTTCTAATTACAGATGAATGGGTTTTCTCCATTGGCCTCCTTGACTATTCTCGTGATTCCCAGTTCTGGTTCTTGGGATGGTACCCATCGTACCCAAGAAAGAGACTCACAGCATGTGCCCCATTACGCTGGTGTCTTTGTGATTCTTTCCCCCTCCTGCTTCCTATATCTGGACTCTCCTGGTCCTAGTCCCTGAGCATTAGCCTCCTCGATCCTGTTCGTTGAATGACTTCCAGGACCCAGCTCATTTACTATCATCTTTCTCCAATATCAAGGTCATTTTTTGGGCTTCCTACCACCTTGACACTTGGACTCATATACTGGACATCTATCTGGAATACTCTTACCCATGCAGGAACATTGTCCTCCTGCTATAGCTTGTGGCTGGTGGTGCTTGACACTTCTCTTGCCATGGTATATTCCTAGTCTCTATTGATTCCCATTCTCCAGTCTCTAACTCATCCCTTTATCTCTCATGAATGTTCCATGATTTATTATTAGGGTAGAAAGGGGTGAGACAATCACAGCAGAGTAGATGTCCTCACTGCATCCTTATGACGGGATCTGTCCAATCTGAATCCCGAGGTGTGTTCTTTAAAATGTGAAGGACAGAAATGTCTCCCTGTGAGATTTGTATGAAGGCTGACATGGGCAATGCTAATGGGAAGTTCAGACACCATTTTAACCATCTCCTGAATAGCGAACCAAAGGGAAGAAGGCATGCACTTGTTGTATGGACCACTGTGTGTGTCCTAGTGATGGGTTTGCATCCAGAGATAGGTGTCGTGAGATGGTTTTGTCAAATGTGAGCACCATAGTATGGATACTTGCCCAAACAAAGATGGCTACAGCCTCAGTAAGACCTACATTGTGCTGTGCATGTGGTCTGCAAGATGCTGTGTGGTCTGTGACATTATTGAGGCCCTTGAAAACTACATTTAAGACTCCAGCTCAAGGTGGATTGTTTTTTTTTTTTTTTAAAAAAGCATCTATTTGCGGTTCAAATCAAAGCTTCTGTTTTTCACAGCTGGTTTCGCAACTGTGACTTATAGGAAACACGTGTAAATAGTGGTGTAAACTGCATCTTGTGGGGCTTAGCTCTTCACTAGTGCAGGCTGCAGGCAGGACCTTGCAGTAGCTGTGCAGCACACATGTGGTTGAGGTAGTCCTCAGAAGAAAAGCCATTCTGCATGTGTGTGGAAGTGCTTTGTTTTTGAGTCAGAAGATGGCTTTTTCAGAGTAATGGACTCATAGGTCAGAGAAATCACCATTGGGTTTTAAATTGAGGTTCCCATAGAGAACTCATAGTTCTCTAAGTGAGATATAGTTGTGTAAATAAAATGTAATCATAAACCAGGCATGTTGGCATGCACGTGCAGTTCCAAAACTTGAGAGGCTAAAGCCTAAGGATTGCATGTTCTAGGCCAGGTTTAGCTGCATAGCAATACTCTGTCTCAAACAGAGTATGCGTGTTTATGTCCATTCACATGACACCCTTCTCAATACTGCAAGGACTGAAATATGGAAAGATGGGCTAGAAACTAAAAGGGCAAAGTGTCAGTTTAAAGTGCTTGTTCTGTGTCCCTTCAGGTATGCTGGGTATTAACATGTCCTCTACAAATCTGAGTTACCAATGAGGATATGGGAGCATCGTCAAATACACACTTACTCTTAATATTAGCAATTATAAGTGAAATGTAATTCCAGTGAGCATATGCCCTGTGTATCAAATACCTAATATGATATTATCCTATTACCCAAATGCGTTCTGTTTTGTGAAAATAGAGAGCAAGCGACCAAGAATGTATTTAGAAAACATTGCAGATGGGCTTACACAGAATTCCCGGATGCTGAAACCAGGCTGGGACAAACTGGCTAAATGAAGTCTGAGGCGTTTACCGATTGAGACATAATCTCAGTGAGCTACAAATATGTTCAAACAATTTCACAGGGAGAAGTGTGGACCAGCTTTGAAACAAGAAGCTGGTTCAACTTAATATTGTTATTACCTAAAATACTGATGCTGTCAGTCAACAAAGGCTCACACTGGGTCCATGACTAAGCCAGCTGAGCCTTGGGAGGAATGGAGACTGAGATTTCAAAACCCCTTTCATTGGACCTTCAGTAAGATGCATATATATATATATGTATATATTGTATATATGTATATATTGTATTTGTGATTAGGTGACATGTATTAATAAGGGAGATATGTAGTCAGGGAAGATATATAGTTCTGAATGGGTGGTTAAATAGCATGTCATTGAGAAGGGCAAAGTTGTGGTTACTCATGGTGTTTATAGTACGATGCCAATGACTAACTGTGGGACCTCAAGAATTTTTAGATCCTTGTTTCTCTGCTAGCTCAGTCTTAGGTAGTGGTAGCATCATCCTCCTGTGTCAGTGTGGTCATTGAATGAGCGTTCTTATGCACAGCTCTTAACACGATATCTGGCCTACAGGAAAGATGAGATAGAAAGAAGGCATTTCAGCTCTTATCAGAATGAGAAAAAGCTTATTTCATTCCACTATGTGATGTGTTACATAGCTATAGCTGACTGAAATAGTTCCCTATGTACCAGCACTGTTCTTACCCATTAAGTGTGTGAGACCTTTATCCAGAAAGAGAGGGAGGACCTTGTGGATTCTCTTGAGTTTCAGCAAACATTTTGGAATTGTTGTCTATCTATTAGTTGGATCTGCATATTTATTGTAGGATTTAAGAAAGCAAATACTGTTGTGATTTTTTTGTTTTGGTAATGTGGTAGAAGTGAGACAAGGAAGGAGAGGTCACCTTCTCTGAGGCATGTTTCATTTAGAAGCTGAAGTTCCTTGAAATCTGATTCTTTTTCATTTACTGATGCCGAAGGTACTGACTGGATGGTACTGTGAGAGTTCTAAGATGCTTGCCTTGGAAACCTGTAAGAATTTGCTATAAAGACATGACAAGAATCTGGTGCAGTGCATCCTGACCCACTCATCAGTCCCTGACATCACTTTACAACATGCCATGGGTGCAGGACTGAGGTCTCTTCACCCACAGCCGTCCATATCTTGAAGAAGATGCGTATACTTAAATAAATATGTCATGTACCATCAGAGAACAACACAAATATTATTAGTAACTTTCTATTTAGGAAGTGAAGTCTAATACAGAAATCAAACAGCTCAGTATGGATTGGACAGGCCTTTATTATCCCAGGTGACACATAGCCAGAAGGGGAGACAAACCTGCATGAGGGGTAGGAGCGTAGAGTGTAGAAGATGACCCAGTTACCTCCACTGCATGAGTGTCTGCAATACTGTCACTGAAGGCCAGTCCTTCCTGCTGCACCTCAATTCTGAGTATTGTGAGGTATTTAGACCAGTCACCTCTGTACTGGTATGACTTCTGGCCGCAATAACTATGTGTTGGAGTATTATGTGATCAGTCTCACTTGGCATGTAGAAATACCCAAGGTCACATTCCTATTAAGTTCACTTAGATCTCTACAGGAGCCAACTAACAAATTTTGTGGCACTTTTTGCATTAATTGATAAAATTCACTTAATGGAAATAAGTTATATACACTGTGTATGAGTATATATATCTATATGAACAGTATAAAATATAATTGTGAGGAACTTATAGTATCACAATGTTGATTACAATGAAAGTACACAAACTGCACCAGGACACCAAAATTGGTGGTGGTATAATTTTATTTACCTCTTGTGAATCAGGGGAACTATCGATTCCATAGCAAATACGTCTTCAGTGAGATCATAGCAAGGCATGTTTGACAGCAACTTCAAATTGTCAGAGCTTATTACGTGTTTAAAATCTACAGTCAGCTGACATCCTATGTTCCTTATCTTATTCACTGAATAAACCTGAGAGTGTTTTTGCAGGGGAATATTGCCAGTGCTGTCTGATCACGACGTACTGCATCACCTCCCCCAGCGCCTCCCTGATGGTCCAAGACGCTGGGCTTCTACGTCTGTTGAGTGGGGTGAGAATCCTGCGTGCAGAGGTTAACAGGCTTCATGTGTGTGTGCTGCGATGTATCTGCCCTAATTATCAATTACTGCACCAATGGAAAGTACTTGGCTGCGGAGCCTTTGTTCCCCCAGCTGCTCACATTGCGGTTTATGGTGTCTCTTATGGCCATGGCTGGGCATTGTCCTGGGAAAGCAAAGTGGGACTATTCCCAAGGAAAACAACTTCATTAAAAAAATAATAAAAACCGTGGGTATTTTTTTTTCACTTACATGAATCTAACATGCACATTTTTGACTTGACTATTTGTGGAATTTCAAGATCGAAAATGGAAAAAAAAAACGTTGTGAAAATATAGTGATTTAAATATGCTAAATGGACCGTGGTCCCAGTCAGGTTTTCATAACTCGCCAGCTTTTAACTTCAAAACTCTGGCTAGGCTTGCGTTCCTTAAACTCGTGAGTTTATCCCAGCTAGTGGGACAGTAGTTAGGGTATACCAGCTGCAAATTGGTCCAGAGCACTAGAAGGGATTAGCCCCTAATCAGATTCTAACAGTTCATTAAACCTCCCTTTCCTGAGCTCGCTGTCCCCTCCTGGCCTGACCCAGGCTTCCCTTCTAAGGCTTCCTCTCGCCTCCTCATCTGGGCAAGACCTGCTCCAGGGTAGGAAGCAGTGTCCACTCATGCTCATCCCTCACTGTCTACCAACCCAGCAGCCTTGGGAGGCTTTGTGAAGGGAGATTCCCAGAGCTCCCAGGAGAAGCTGGCTGAGTGGTGGAGAGCGCCTAGCTGCAGCGAGATGTCCCCCAGAGCCGCTGGTAGCATGGCAAATAGGGGACCACAAGTGACAAGTCTAAGAATGCTGCCTCACGCGTTAACAAGCTCAGGCCTTAGAGAAGAGATTTTAAGTTTGGAAGAAGTTAATTGAGTTCACCAGCAAGGCTTGGCAATATTGTAGCTGCTCTTGTTGGGATGAGAAATACCCCTCACCAATATGGACAATATTCATTTCCGAGGGGAAAATAGGACAGGAAATTGTAATAGTCTAGGGGGTGTGAAATTTGCAATGCTTCTTATGACTAAGGAAAATTAGTGTATGTTTTTTCTTCTTGTTGATATCTCAGAGAAAATATTTGCATGAGAGAGGACCTCTAAGTTCTGCTTCTTAGAGGCTCTCCTAGAGAGTCAAGAACTGAAGTCAGCAGCGCTTTGCAAAGCATGTTGTGGCAATTGCTAATAAAAGAGCCGACTGGGATTTGTTAGAGTTTCTGTTGAACTGTTTTCACGAAAATCAGCTGCCGGAAAAGTAAAAACATCAAACTCTAGAAATTATATTAAACTTTGTCACCCCGTAGACAAATATTTAGGAACATATATATACATATATATGTATGCGTGTATATGTATATATATATATATATATGCACACACAGAGGTTTTGGCATAATAGACAACTAACAGATTTTGTGATACATTTTCCACTAATTGATAATATTCACCCATAAGAAACAAGTTATACATACACGTGAGATTATGTTTTTATATTTGTATAATCTACATTTATACATGTACATCTATAATGCTTTTATCACACACACATGTACATATATGTATAGCCACTTTGTACGATCTTTTTAGTGTCATGTCACCTCTGTAAGGCCATTGAGCTCAATGACTACTCTGAAGCCACAGGTCCAGTAACATCGTATTCTGAGTTCAGTCAGTGCGTCAAGTTGAAGTTGGCAGATTCAAAATGTGTTTTATAATGCATCTAATCTGGGCCCTGCATATGTGGCTATATGATTGCTTTTGTAGATGGCTGATTCTGAAAATGCCCAAAGCAGAGAGAATTCATAAAATATAAACTTGATTTCATCTTCTCATCAACACTCAAGAATCTGTCGAGCCACAGTTTCAAAGTGGCTTTCCTTTCAGAGGTAGTAAACTGTACAAAACATCTATGAGAATGATAACAAATGTTTCCTATTGATGACTATTAGCTATTCACTTTTAAATTAAGACTTGGCTGTCTTAAAATAGTTCCTTGGGAGTCAATATGTAGAGATTTTCATTTTCTCAGAACTGGCATGGTATAAAAATTAAGCAAATCTAGGATTGTATGACTTTGTCTTTAGATTATTCAGACTTCAAGAGGATAAAGATTATTTTTATCTGCATTTTTCATTTATGGATGTCTGTACACAATGCAGCCTATAGAACTAAGGACGAGAGAAAGAAACTTGCCTTGTATTTTCTCCCACTATTGAGAAGGAGCTATAAATTTTCCAGCCCCATATAAATTAATGTAATGTTTCCACACTGCAGTTTATTACAGCCTGACCTCCAACCCAGAGGTCAGAGAGTCACATTGATTCAGTCAATGTCCTGGTCATTATTTCAAATGGAAGTTCACATAGGGGGATAATTGGTTATGCTGATATTCCCATTTAATTATGTTTCATTCTTACAGGATTAGGTTAGCCATACTGAAGGCATAGCAATGAAGACTACCTGAGAGTGTCCTCTTCTGGTCCTTCAGAACTGAATCTTCCTCTTTCTTCTCTTCTCAGAATTTCCACACCCTTGAGAACAGAATGCTAATGCTTGATGGGATGCCGGCCGTCAGAGTCAAAACAGAGCTTTTGGAATCTGAACAAGGGGTAAGCAGAGATCTCCATAGATGCCCCCTCCTCCCCATGCCTGGTCCATTCACTTCCAGAGCAGCACTCTCTCTCTGTCCCTCACCTAAGGAATTGATTCTCACCCTCTTGCAACCTTAGACGTCAGCCTCCCCTTTGGAGGGGACAATGTTATTAAACTAGGACTTCTTGGTGACCTTAGGAGACACCTATGGCTGAGTTAAAATTGTTGCCTTGAAAGCTACTGAGACCAAAGTAAAGAAAAAGTGTTTAAAATAAGATGGAATAGAATTTTTCCATGTGAAGTTCTAAATTAGGGAATGACTGAGAACAGGCATGGGAATATTATTGTTGGTTAAACGGATTTCTATTTTTTATATTTGTATCTAGCTCTCCACCCCATTGTTAAAATTTTACCATTTCCAGGACAGGGTTGATGAAGTTGGGACAGTTATTGTGAAAAGTACCCAAAAGCAAAAGGAACATGATTTAACAAAACATAGGTAAACTCATGAACGACTGTATGGATACAATAACAGAGTGTCTAGGAACACAGATTTTGTGGGAGGGTACGTAGGCTATTATTGATAACATTTAAAGCTTCACTAATCAAAAACACAAATCCAGTATAATGATTACAGTGGCGTCCGACCATGGTATTTAAAGAAAAATCACTGTTTCCCTGTGTACACACTGGCTACATACCTTATAAAACTGATACCATCTAAGCAGCATGAAAAGCTAACCAAAGAACATAAATCAGCCCATATTTCTGCTTTAGTAAAGTCTGTCCTAATAAAAGAAATCAGTCCTAAACATTAGTAATTTTGTAGTTGAGGGATCCAAAGAAATTTTCAATGTAAATTAGCATCCCAGAAATATAGGGTAGAAATCAGTGTGGGTAAGTCCATCTGGGATCTTCCTGGATCTTAATGTCTTCATGTTTCATTGTTTTTGTAATGGCTGCAGAGGCTACGGACCTGTAGTAGCCCCTGAGCTCTTTTCAGTTACTTCCACATTCCTTTGCATTACTTGGCTGTCTCTGGCATCACAGCGTCATTTCTCCTTCTCAGTGCAAGCCTGTGTTTGAAACAGGTCTCTATTCCGGCAGAGGGTGGCACTTCAGCTTCATATCTGGCATTGATCTTTGTTAAGTCTGAAAGGAAATGTGTAGAGGATGTCCAACACTTACAACCCCGGTCTCTATGCTGGAATAAGGAGCATCATGAAAGGAAAATAATACACAGTCGCCAGTGTTCGTAGACAAGCATTCATGTGCTCATCCGTGGTTTCCATTCAGGCTGAACGTCCAGTGCGTGCAGTCAGGTCTAACCTTGATTAACTGACCTAACAGCAGGAAGGGTTTGCCCTGTTTCTTTAGCAGTCTGCTGCCTCAATTCATTTCATAAAATTTTAACTCTTGTCACAAGTCTATAGAAATTAATCTCTGTGTGATCTCGCCGTATCATAATGTAGGTAAGAGAGTCATTTCTTGCCAATAGGGAGAAAAGGGAAAATGGCAGTGTATATTTCCCGGCATCTCTTTTATCTCATCAAACTATCTTCAACATGAACAACAATAAATCTATTGAAACCGTACATGTAAGAGAAAGGCGAAAACTACAGAAACTCATAAGCCATGGTGTGGACCGGGGGTCATTGTCACCAGCCCAATAATCTATATCAATATCCAGGGACTTCAATCTACTTTTTGGTCATTTTTCACCTTCAAGGTAAGCTTTGCGTCAAAGACTCAGGGTTTTCAGGAAATGAAGGCCTGTATCCACAGAGTTTTATAGTGAGGAGCAATTGCACGTCACATGATTTATAGAAAGTTCTGTTTGTCCTTAAATATGGACAGAAAAAAACTTGGGGGTTCCTTTAAAATCAATTTTCTTCTTTGTGAGTGGAGCTGATGTTGTTCCCCTAACACTAATTTAGACTTCACATGATGGAGAAAAAGAAACATCATTTTTCTTTAGCTCTGTATGTATTTCTGAGCTATATGGCTAGCATGATCCTCTTTTCTTCTTCTGGGGAAAGTTTCAATAGAAACGACCAATAGTGTTTAGTGACATGGTTTTGACTGCGATACAATACTTTTTAGTAATTTAAGTCTCCTCAGAAATAGATACAATCAGCTGGGTCGTGGTGGCTCATGCCTTTAATCCCAGCACTCAGGAGGCAGAGGCAGGTAGGTCTCAGTGAATTCAAGGCCAGCCAGGTCTACAGAATGAGTTCCAGTCGGGGCCTCATAGAGAAATCTTATATCAAAACCAACCAACCAAACAAACAAAAAGTAATAAAATGTAAAATTTTATGATTTTTCATTTCAGGACACTTTACTGTATTTTTCACCAGCCATTATGGGGTGAATTGTATGTATACTGTATGACTTCTGAATCCCAGACATGTAAACAGAGACTGCTCTCTCATTCCCAGCTGCCCAGACCTAAATAATCACACAGAAACTATATTAATTACAACATTTGGCCAATATCTTAAGTATATTCCTAGCTAGCACTTACATCTTAAATTAACTCATTTCTATTAATCTGTGTATTACCAAGAGGCTGTGACCTACCAGTAAGATTCCGGCATCTATCTCCTTCAGCATCTACATGATGTCTCTTTGACTCCACCTACTCTTTCTATATATCTCTGCTCAGATTTCCCACCTGACTTACTCTGCTAAACCACTGGCCAATACAGCTTTACTCATTAACCCAATAAACACAAAACATATAAAAATGGACATTTCACATCACAGACATATTTTTAGAGAAAGAAAGTCAGAATTGTGAAGATTTCCTAAATTTTCTTGATTAAAAGTCAACTGACTTTTAGTCTTAAAATATAAACATTAGAGAAATTTAAGTGAATGACTACTTGCCCATGAGGTTATGGGGTCTTAAAAATGTCAACATTTGTTAGTTATTGAGAAAAAACACTGAGGAAACTCTTCTATACAGGAGCAATGGATAAGGAAGCCTGACATTGGTACCTTCAATTTTGTTTTTAATTTCTGTTCATGATTTTGACCTCCCTTGTTCATATATTCCTTTGTCCCTCTCTTCAACTGGTTTCCCAGAGCTCAGTCTGGTGCTTGGCTGTGAATCTCTGCATCTGGCTCCATCAATTACTGGATGAAGGCCCTATAATAATAGTTGAGGTAGTCACCAATCTGATTACAGAGGAAGGCCAGTTGGACCAAGCTCATGGGAACTCAAGTACTCTAGACCAACAGCTGTAGAGCCTCCAAAGGACCCAGCTAGGCCCTCTGGCATGTGTAACTTGGTCTAGCTGAGGGGCCCCTGCAAGTAGGACCAGGATCTATCCTTGGTGCAGAACTAGCTTGTCAGAGCCCATCCCCTATGTTGGGATGCTGTGCTCAGTCTTAATGCAGCAGGAAGAGGGTTGGTTCTGCCTCAACTTAATGGACCAGGCTTCATTGACTCCCCCTTGAGAGCCCTTACCCTTTGGGAGGAATGGGTGGGGAATGGGTGAGGGGGTAGAAGAGGTAGGCAGGAGGAGGGGTGGGAGGGAGAGCTCTGGTTGGAATGTAAAATGAAATTTTAAAAAATCATTTAAAAAAGATACACACATCGGCTTTAAGTCTTTTAAGGAAGAAAATAGATTTTGTTTCATTTTGTTTTTCTCTAGGCAACACGTTAGAGACTCAACATACACATTCTGCTTCATGTACCGTGGCTGGCTCTTATTTCTCTCCCGTTGTTGTAAACAGTCCCTCAGGTGTTCTCCTGCTATTTGCTGGTCCCTGCCTCTCTCACGTCCCTCCTAGGACTTGGTGAGCGCATTTCAAGGGCCTAAAGGAAGATGTGGTGGATAACTGGGCTGTGGGAGACTGAGCATGATTGGCAGGCCTGGTACCTGGCTGAATAAGCATCTGACTCACCTTTGTGTCTTTGCATCTTCTGTCTACAGACAAGCAGTTTTATGGGTGTTTGACATTCGAAATGCTTTTCTTCTCTCCCCTTGGCCTTTTCAGATCTCAGAATATCAAATAACAAATCTGACTATGGTTAAATATTTCCCCTGGGAAGTTCTGTCTGCCATTCACTTAAAGAATTATATGTGTAGATTTCGACTGTGCTTTTTGGGTCAAAATGGAAGCTCTTAGAGGGCAGAGGCTATTTCTTCTCTTTCCTCTCCATATCTCTTATTGGTTCCCAGTACTTGACATGCGTTCAATTAATATGTGATTTATTCACTGTCTACATACTCTAACCAGCATGTCATGTATCTATCGCCAGTCAATGATTTGCTAGCCTTCTTTGTCTACCTCAAATGGCAAAGTGAACATAAACATGGAATTAAAAATATTGGACACTCAGATTCTCATAAGTAGCAGAGGTCTTTGTCTTGTAGCCGTGTGAACCGAATAGGAATAGCCACTTATAGGCACCAGCTCCCTCTGTTCCGAGTTCCCAGGCTCACCCTTTCAGTGACCTCAACGATCAGCCTATCATCCTGTGACATCAGCTTCCTGCAAGCTTGCCCTGAGACAGGACATGCTACTGAGCGGTCTGTGGCAAGGGAGTGTGCTCTTCTAATGCACTTCAGGGGCACAGCCAGGAATGAGGGAATGACTTTGCCCATCCGTGACCTTGGTGTGTACACCCCACTGTTAGAAGAGCATTAGGGAAGCTCTCAGCCTTTGGATGTTCTAACATGTTATTAAGCAAAGGAGGACAGCAGGAAGAGAGTTCTAGAACTACCACACTGGAGAGGAGGCTGAGTGCAGAGAAAGGGACTGCCTCAAAGACATAAAATGTGACTTTATTCCTGGCCCCGCAGTTTACCAGCTTGAGTGACTTTAAGCGGTTCCTTCTCATCTCTGGACTTTTCTGTCCTCATCTCTGTAGTCGGGGTGCTGCGGGGGAGATCCCGCTTCCCAGGCTCCCTCTGCTATCCTATGATCTGAGAAGGTCAAAGGGTAAGGGAAAACATTTCTGATGGGAGATTTAACTGCCATGCTCCAAATGAAGCTACTTGTGTGTGGAAGCCAAAGACAGACATTAAAGCGAGTCCTGTCTGAGTCCCGACGCTGACTCCACCAGGTGCCAGTCCTGTCCATCATGTTCAGCCTCCCTCGGCATCGCTCCCTCAGCTGGGAAGTGGTCTACCACCCAGCGTCACAGTCGCCTGCCCGCCTGCCCGCCTCTGGTGGACGCTTAATAAACTCCCTCCCTGTGAAGAAAAGTCCCAATACTTCCAATGCAGTTGTTGTAGTTTTCCTGAGGTTTTGATCTGTTTTTAGTAGAGAGCTCAACATCTAAGTTGCTCTGTAATTCAACACATGAATTTAAGGTAAATCTCAAATTGCCTGCCTCCTTCCTACCTTTGACATTAATATGTTGCTCAAGCTAAGCAAAGGCCCTCCAAGCTAGCTATATCCTCAATCCTATTTTTGCTTTTTATTTTCCTTTTATTTGGAAGGTCATGCTAAGTGGTCCAAACTCACATGAACTCAGGTAGGTCTTGAAGTTTCCGGCTTCAGAGTAGCCTGGATTACAGGCCTGCAGCCCCAGCGTTGCTCAGGGCCGAGGTCCTTTGAGCATGAGTAGTCGAGACACATGGAGAAAAAAGGACAACGGAGTCTTGATGATCTCCTCTGTGACAGCTTGCGGGAACTTTTACAGAACATTCTGTGGGACACTCATAGCCCAGGGCTGCGGAAGTTTCTGTATACAAAGACCCGATGAGCGCGGTGCAGCAGCTGTAATGGAGGAGACCTCTTGCTTTATGGTACTCATTACTCCTCATCATCGCAGCCCAGGAGCTCATGAATAAGCAGGGCTCAAGAGACAGTGACTCATTCAGACACTGTTGTAGGCGAGCCTGTGTGCGACGCTGCACAACGCAGAGGCTGTGGAGACCGGTGCTGTTCTGAAAGAGATCTCAGGTCTTATGCTTCCTAAAGAAATATAGACAGACACAAGTCCTGTAGCTGAACCTGGAGACAAGCTATGGAATGCTTATTCAAGGCAGGTGTTACATTACAAGTCAGCAGCAGTAGGGAGAATTATCTTAGAGGTATGAATTTGCTTATCATTTCATATCCTCTGATGACCCGCAGTGGAGATCTTTTGATCTGTCATGAAATATTGGTGTGTTAGTAACATAGCAT
This sequence comes from Ondatra zibethicus, assembly GCA_004026605.1. NCBI lineage: Eukaryota > Metazoa > Chordata > Mammalia > Rodentia > Cricetidae > Ondatra > Ondatra zibethicus. The sequence continues at coordinate 105,667 of PVIU01001937.1, read as the reverse complement.
CAAAGCAGGGCACACACGGAAGCTGTGATCTTGTTAACAACAAGGCCCACTTTTCCCCTTGGTTAATATCTTTGTTTAGTTTTACATTAAATCTTTAATGTATGTCTGTGTGTGGAGGCTTAGTTAGATATGGTTACTTTAATGACTTTGTCAGATGTGAGAAGGAGGCGTTTATTAAAAATGCCACTTGTGTAGCCCTTTAACAGGGCCTCATTATTTCCCCTCCCACTGTGGCACAGGGGCTGGCATTGCTGGTAAATTGGGAGAATTATCTTAGAGGTATGAATTTGCTTATCATTTCATATCCTCTGATGACCCGCAGCGGAGATCTTTTGATCTGTCATGAAATATTGGTGTGTTAGTAACATAGCATCAAAGCAGGGCACACACGGAAGCTGTGATCTTGTTAATGTGAGATGCCGAGGGGGGGAAAAAATTCTACATTCATAGAATTCATGATTTTAGGGAAGAGATATCATCTACTAAAGATGCAGAGTTGGTCTGAATTTAATAATGTCAGAATGGCCAATAAATGTATTAATAGAAAGAATTGAAAATCAATGAGCTGTGATAGTAATTACAGATAGTGCCCAAGGGAAATATAACTGAAGCACAAATCCTTTCCCACAGGGCCTGCCCTGGGCACAGGATGAGTGGGTAATTCTGTCTGTCCCCCTTCCCTCTTGCTAGGGTCTTTCTCCTTCAGCTTTACTCCATTGTCACACACAGTCCTGAGCCCCCACCTCCCACGATGCTATGATGGCTCCAGGTTCCCACAGGTGACCAGTTGTCACTGCTCACTCATTAGATGAGGGGAACAGTGATCCTCTCCGACAGATATTTGCATTTTTATAGGGTCAGTGCATTATAAAAAGGAATGTTTCTTAAAGAAATGGCGTGCTTTGAGTAATTTCAGGATTTCGAATAGGGGCAAATTAACCTTCCCAGAATTTTGAGCTTGCCCAAGATCATGGTCCAGTTTGCTTATCCTTGCAGTAGCTGCAGGCACATTTATATTGTGGAGCGTGTATTTCTCTCTGTCTAAATATGTTTCCTTGGGCTGACATTCGCCCACTGATATGGTTTATTAAGTACCTCACAAAAATATTCTACTTAACCCTTGCAGGAATTGTACTTCTGACCCAGAAGGGTTGGTTACCATGGGAATTGACTTCCTGACACAAACACCTAGACAAACAAACACAGGAATCCTATTTTCCACCTATCGTGCAGGAGGCGGTGACCCTCAGGAGAAGAATAAACCCAGAGGAGTTGTGCTGGGACCTCCGTGTGACTGGAGGTAGTACTAGGTCCCCAAAGCAGGGGGACATTACTCACCAGGGCATGTGATGTCTCCATGTTAATCAGAGAATGGAACATGCCTGCTATCTCATCATGGGAGGCAGGAGCATGTGGAGTGCAGGGATGTCCCCTGCTACATAGCCAGTTTGAAATAAGAGTCTTTCACAACCATAATCAAACCAAACCAAACAAAGCAAAACAACAGACAAGCATACGGAGTGGGGAAACACAACACCTTTATACGAAGGAACAGAAATCAAACTTCTTACTGAATACCATTTGGAATAGAAACTTCTACAAGCAGAGGGAAAAGTGTGTTAGAAGAGAATTTAGGAGCCTGGGGAGAAGACGCCTCGGTGATTAAGAATGCATACAGCTCCTGCAGGCAAAAAAATCTTGGTTTCCAATGTCCATGTAACTCCATCTCCAGCATCTGATGCCCTCTCCTGGCCTCCACGGGCACTGCAGCACTGAAGTGTGCAAACCTAGATACACACACACACACACACACACACACACACACACACACATATACATAAAAGTGAAAGGAAAAGGAATTTGGATCTAGGCAAGGAAATGTGCACCTAAAATGAACTAAATGGGTTAACTGAAAACAAATACTTCAAAAGCTTTTGAGGCAATAGAGATTGTATAGCAGTTAGGAGTGCATAGTGTTCTTCTAGAGGTTCCAAGTACCCAGTACCCTTCTTGTCAGCTCATACCCATCCACTTCCAGAGCATCTGGAATCCTCATCTGGACCATGTGTGCACTGTGCACATGCCTCTACTCCTACAATATATGCATAATTAAGAATGTAACAACATTCTACTTTGACCTATTTAAATGTGTACAATAATGAGGCACTGTGGCATGTACAAGACCAATTGAATGAAAAACAACAGCATAGAGAGGGGGAATTGAACACAGTTAATAACATTTAAATCTAGGTGAAGGAAAAGATAGTGTCTAGCTGAAACAAATGTAATTAATATGCATAATACTTAGCACAGGAAAGTATTTTTAAAAACCCCTCCAGGGGGGCAAGTCATGTTGTGTGCAAGGATGTGTAGTATTTAAATCTCATTCTCTGAAATACCAAGTGAATTTCCAAATACATAAACACACACACACATGCACATGCACATACACTATCTCTCTCTGCGCTTAAGCTGATCATGGTGGATTCTGTTGTTTATTAAGTGAATATGGTATATGTGGGTAATATAATCTATACCTATGTATCTTCACTTTTCAGAAAGTTGTACCAGGTTATAATTCTATAAGATTGCTAATGCGGAGAAAGTAAGGTCATCCTTATGTCGTGAGCAAGCTGCTTAATCCTTCTGCCTCAATGTCTTCTATTCTAAAATAGAGCTGATAATAGTACCTAGCTCTTAAATCCCCTAGGAAGAGAAAGGAGCTTATGTCAAGAGTTTATATATAATAAAAACAGATGCTGACTGTTCTTTCAGCCCGCAATGCCCTGGCTACTCTCTGTTCTTTTATTGCAGTCTTTTAGATGACAAGTTCCAACACAAATGCCTTCTTCTACAAAGCAAGTCCATTAGTGAGTCTTACCCGTACTCACTACCCAATAATTTAGTAGTTAATTGAGCTCAATTCTTTCTTGTGTCCATTAAATCTTTTTAGTTTGGTTTCAGTTTGATTTATTTACCATGTCTCAAAAGTGGAGCATGTTATTAGACATGAGTCTGATTTAACAGAGGTCTATGATTTATCCAGGGATCATCTTCACATTAATGTCTCAGTAAGAATACTGGAAGGTGCATAAAGGATGCCTTGTGTTCTTGTTTCTGTGTTCTTAGCCATAAGACACCCTTAGTCTTCTTGCTGCAATCACACTGTCATTAGGGTGACATCTGTCACTAACAATGGTCATGTAAGTTCGGGGTCACATAGTACTCTGTGTCCCAGCCAGCTATGTTCTAGCTTAAGTTGATGCTTCTCCATGATACTAAACCACTGTTTAACAAATGCTACAAAGACCCCAGTGACAGAGGCACAGATGATTTTTTTTTCAATTTTAGACTTTGAAGAATCACTGCCGCAATTGTATTTCCTCAGAAATGCCTGCTGAAATCATGTTATCTGTTGATTAATTTTCTGAAAATGCTTAAGCTAGTCAGTCTAGTTTCTTTGGTGCTGAAAATACTTCTTCTGACTTCTGAACTTGTAGTTTAAAGAAAAACCTCGCAGCCTTTGGACTCGTGCCCTTGACTCATTGAGCAGATAAGCAGGGTATTAGGAGCGTGAGTCTGTACAGGACAAATCGAGAAGATAATGAAGTCAGTCCCTAGAAGCCCATGGATGCACAGTGGCCATTGTGAAACTGCAACTAGGGCCTAGAGTCCTTAGCCACAATCTGAAGGGCTTAGCTACCGCTACATTTGAAGTTCTGGTGCAGCTATACATTAGGATTTTCCACAGGACTACGAGTGGATGAGTAGATGAGCTCCGGGCTTGAATTAGTGCTGGCGCATGATTCAAGTAGAAACAGAACTGAGGAATACTGGTAAGAGTTTAGACAGATGTCGTGAAGAGATGAAAGGACAGTCTTGATGGTGGAGAAGTGCCGTACAAATGAATGTCCATCTGTGGACACGCAACCTGTCCTTACCCATGGCCCCCGATCTGATAATAGACATGCTTTACTAAAAGACGATAGTTATTCTTTGTTTTTCTAAATCACTTGTTATTGTTTTCTTTTATGTGCTTGGGTGTTTTGCCTGCACATATGTCTATACATCATATGCATGCAGTCGTCATGAAGGCTACAAGAGGATATTGTATTCACTGGGCCTGGAGTTACAGATGGTTGGGTGAGAATTGAACCTGGGTCCTGGAAGAACTGCTGATCCTCTTAACCTGTTTGCCATTTCTCTAGTCTTTCTTCTTTTGTTTTGACTGTAGAATTTTGTGTTTTATAATGTGGAAGAATAATGTTGGCCCAGTATTGATTCTGAGTGATTGCCATGAGAGGGGTCATTTTCCATGTCTCTCGGAAGACCCTCCACAATGCTGAAAAATTGGTCTCTCCGCCTCCCCTCCCTGCCTTCCTCTTCCCCATATTCCTACATGTGCTGCTCTTGATTTCTGAAGTCTCACGCCTGTTCAGCTAGTTTAGAATTCATTTCGATGAAATTGGGATTATTGGTATTTGTTCGCCGAAAAGCTGTGCTATAGTTAAGTGATTAGACATTTGCACTTCATGGTTCATTCCCTTTCGGGCTCATATGCCATCCCATTTGTCTCATGTGACTTCATTACAATTCTACATCTACATCTACAATGTAGATGGCTTGGGAAAAGGCCAGGGGCTTTCTCTGGGCCGTGGATCTTATGGAACCAGAGAGTAGATTCTCTATGAGGCTTTCAGTTGACTTCCAAAACCGGGAGAGTGGTTCTACAGACTCTCTGTTTAACACAAGTCCATTGGGGTGTAGCTATGCCCTGCGGTTTGCCTGATCCCCTATGACCACAGCTGTTTGACTAATTCAAGCACAGAAATCACATGTGCCTAAACCCACACTGTTAACTCTGTGTTTGTGAGTTATGAGTTCGAGGGTGGAGTTATACTCAGTCTGCACAGTAAGTTATTGTTATGTATATTGCCTTAGATTTCTTGTTACTTATTTATTCAAATGTGCTAAATGAACATTGAAGCAAACACACAGATTTTAGCCTTGAAACCCTGGAAACTATGTGTATAGTTCATCCTCAGGATGGTATAGTTTATTACATACTTTCTTATTTAGAGTTGGCTATGTTACTTCACACCTCCCTGAAGGTTGGTAGCCAGTTAACAGTTGAGCAAGGGAGACAACCTCTTCAGTGGCTTAGCCATGGTTAAAGAATCTATGTACCCATAAACAGGCTCCACTCCATGCTTAAGGATGAAACTGAAATGAAATGTATTAATTAGATCAGTAAGCAGACACAGGAACAGAGCGCTATGGGAGAGAAGGGGATCAGCTGGAGGGACAAGTAGATGAGAGATGAGCACTGAAAAATACGACTCAGATACATTATATGCATGTCTGAGGATGTCAGAGTGAAATCCGTTATGAACATTATGCACTAGCAAAACACAATGGAAGAGTTTACCATGCTGTGCCTGAGAGTCATCTGCACATTTCTATATACAGTGCGTGTTTCTGAACACTTCCTGGAATATCATCATAGAACACTTATATTCATTCATTGAGCAGCTAGGGCTGGAGTCTTATCAAATATTATGATCATCTTTCATAAAAGAAAATGGAAATTTCACTGCACCCAGTTTAGTAATCATTTGCACTGAATGGTCCCCATGCTGGTGTTCCCATGTGGGGTTGATGATGAGGGCATCTCCCGGTTACGTTGGTGGGAAGAGGTATCAGTCTGAGCACTTGAAGCCTGAGGAATGAAGTACAGTGCTTATCACACACAGGCAGGTGGAAGTGGCTGCCCGGTGTTCTAGGTTCTATCCTAGACTTACTGGAGAGTCTCTGGGAATAGAAGATAAGCAGCGTTAGAGAGAAGTCCAAGTGGATGCTCTCTTGGGCAACATATATGCTCCATCTGAAAGACAGAAGGTTAACATGGTGCAAGTAGGAAATGACAATTTGTGAGATAGTTCACATATTTTGCTTATATTATTGACATATTGTCATTGTTATAATAACTAATAAAAAAGCTCATGCTAGTAAGGGAGAGAGAGGAGGAGGGAGGGAGGGGTGAAGAGATAGAGAAAACAGGGTAAACTCAATATCCCAGCAAAGACAGAGGTCTGCATTGAAGGTTCTCTAATGCTAATTACCCAATTCAATGACTGTGGAGAGGACAACATTACAGGCCCAGAGCCAAGTTTTCTCAGGCTCCACCCCTACCTTAGTAGCCTTTCATTGACCATCTTTGTGTTTGACCTAATACTTGTGACTGTGAAGTAAAATAATTTTGAAATGTCCCAACTACTGACTTCCAGCACTGCCAAGGCCAAGGATGTCCCCAGACAGATCAGAGATTTTTCTGCCTTCCTCTTTAACAGTCTGATGTGCCCACCAGTGCATTTAAAAACCCCTCCTTATTTACAAGGGTTTTTTTTAGTATAAAATTATTGTAAACATGTTATGACATTGGAACACGGCATTTGTAGTTACCAGAATCTGTGTACCTGGACCATGGTCGCTCACATTTGGCTTTAGAATAAACTACCTCTATTCTCTATGAGTGCTATCTATGTTCACATGATTTCCAGGTGGTTCCTATGCTTGAGTGCTATTGCTGGTCCCCTTACAGAATGAAGGAATGTCAGCCCTGGGTCATTTGCTTTCGGCCCCCATGACTTCTGAGGTGCAGTAGCAAAAGTTACAGACCCCCTTGGGTAAAGAACCAGTAGAAGGTTTGGCATCCCAACTGAGGCTCCCAGGCAGGTCTGCCCTCGCTCCAGGTCTTGTGCTGATAGAGCAGTGAGCACGGCGATACTGAAATGCCTTTTGGGAGTTTTTTCTTTTTTCGTTGTATCTGAAATTATTTAATAGATGCATGTAAATTCCTGAATGTCACACATGATCCCTTTAAATCTCGGTGAGAGTCGTGAAGAAATTGCACCCTAAGTGCTGCATTAAATGTGATGGAGGGAGGACCGTGCTGCTTTCTCCAACAGCCTTTGACTTCCTACAGAGGCTCTGAATTACCATTATCCTGACCAGCATTGTACTCTGCTCTCCAAGGCGGTTACCAGTGGATCCGCAGCTCTGTGCTTGTCTTTGAAGCCCTTGTTCCTGTTTTTTTTCCTTTGTCATTGACATTTTATTTTACCTCTTCTCTGCTAAGAGAGTGAATGACTAATTTAGAAGTTAAAAAAAATACTTGAACTGCTTAAAATATTGATGTTCCAAGTGCCATAACTTGGAAGAGGAAGCCTGAAAATTGGCATTTAAATTATGTCTGCAAAGATTGCACATCTTTTGTACAGCAGGAGAGCAGCTATTGGAGGGAGCCAGTCAGTATTGGAAGTCATCGCCAAAAACCTTTCTGCAGGGCTGTGGTACTTGACTCAAAGCTACCCTGTGGAGGGGGTATGAGGGTTACTATTCAACCTGTGCTCCCTGGGCCAGTCAAAACCCAAGACAGGATTTTCTGGGGTATAATATTAAGATGTCTGATTTCTAAGTTTTAAAGAAGTTTTTTTTGGGGGGAGTTAGGTTACCTAATATCTTACACAGTATCCAGAACAAATGTATGAGCTTTCAAGCAGTGTTTGTTTTTTTTTCCTGCCTTGAAATCTAAAGCCGTGCTTCTGTGACACAGGATCTGTGGGTGACAATGGAATAACTTGTACTCCATTGTTTCTGTCCCCTCTGGCAAAACTGATCAGAGCCTGCCTCTTCTATGGTTGTAAGAAAAGATGGTTTCCGTTCCTCCATTGCCTGCAAGACAAAAACAATGAGAAAGATTCCAGGGTCCTTCACACAAGCTCTGGTCACACTGCTGTCCTTGGAAAGGATCACAGGGAAAAGAGAAAACAGACCTGCTGAAAGTAGACCTTACATGGTCAATCAAGTGGGCACAGTGTGGAATCAAGTTTATTGGCCATAGAAAATCCCCAGATTTTGCGTTGCTCAATAACCATGATTTCCTGAGAATGTTTGCACATGTGAGAAAGAAACAGGATGGAGAAGGAAGGGCTGATTGTATGCAATTAGAATCACTCCATGCCATGGTGTCTCAAGCACATACATAGAAAGTTCACTAGTTCTGAGGCTACGTTTTCCCGTATAACCCTTCAATGTGATGCTAGTGATAACTACTACCTCTAGAAACAGATATCTCTTGTGATCCTGAACAGCTCAGAAGTATATTTCCTCCTTTCTGAAGGTAAGATGAAGATATAGAACACGGATGGAGTAAGAAGGAAAGAAAGGAAGGAAGGAAGGAAGGAAGGAAGAAAGAAAGAAAGAAAGAAAGAAAGAAAGAAAGAAAGAAAGAAAGAAAGAAAGAAAGAAAGAAAAAGAAAGAAAGGAGCATCATCCAGAAGGTGTGTAATGTGGATTGCAGTAGGGATTTTATTTGGTCCCAGCAGAGACACTTATAAGTGCTTGCACTGCTTCAATACTTAGGCTAAAAAACCTGAGATGGTGTTTGGAGATGCTTCTGAAAGTAGCAGGGTAACAGAGACAAATGTTTACAACCAGGGTTTGTTGAGGTTCTTTAACACAGACCACTGAACTTGGCTTTTATTGTAGCTGTATTTCTAGCTGAAGAATTCATTCTTAGAATTTGTAAGTGTCTGTCTGAACCAAAGCTTTGGAAATTCCTTTCCAGTGTATACATACAAGGCGAGTTTGGGTCAATTTTCTTCTAGACATAAAGATAAGAAGTTATATCAGTCATACAATAGGAGAGTTTTCTTAGCCTGCACATTCTATCAACTTGTTTGTGGTATGCCTTAGCTGTGCTTAGTGTGGTCCGCGGGAAAAGATGACATGCAATGAGCAGCTAGACATAACCATCAAGGAAGCCTACTTGCTAGCATTTATTTTGGAATGGATGGAGAATTCTTTGTGGTGGGGGGGGCATGTCTTTAAATTTGAGAGCAAGTGTGGAGACAACCATCGTGGGGGATCAATCACATGAATCATTACACACTGTGACAACTTTGGAAAGAGTTAAAAAGCTGAGTGGACAGGGACAGACAAATCTGCCAAATGCTTTTGATTGGGAAATGGAGAAAAGCAGATTTTCAAACATTATTCACTACAGCTACATCTTAGTTCTGACTGTTTTGCTGAGGGATTTGACTCTACACCAAAACTGCTTTTTAAATACTGGATTGGCCTTTCTTTGAACAAAGTACAGCTGTGGTTCACCCAGAAGGCTGCTCGCCCACACTTAGTTGGTAATCTATATATTAAAATAAATTTGCCAACAGATGCAGACTGCATATACATATGTATTTGCTTTTCTGGGTGTAATTACAGATCTGCATATATAAATATATTTGTTCTTTGTGCATATTTTATGTACATATTTCCAATACCTATACATATGCATGCACATATATATCAGATAATTCATATATATGTTGGATATTCGTACATAAATAATTCTGGATGCACAAACTGCAAACACTTTTCTCACAGTACTGAGAATGCTGTATCACCCAGAATGGACTTTCTAAACAGCTGTGGTTGGTGTGTAGTGTAGCCCTTCAGTAGAAACTGTAGCAGCTGCTGATTCTCGTAGACTGTCTTTCCATAAACTGGGGAAACTGAGGGGGTTAAAACCGAAGTCAGTGGTAATAGCGACCTGCTTGCCTATCTCCTCTATAAGGATGCAGCATGGAAGGGTATAGCGGAGACTGCTGGCCAGCATCCTTTGTTTACCCGTTATCCTTCATCTGCGAAAGGAAAATGGAGGTGTTTCAACGCGAGTGTTGTTTATACTCTCCAGATATCTGGGCACGTTAAAATGAAATGTTAAGAATTGATTTATGACATATAATCCTCTTTTAATAATATCATTAGGAATCGAGAGTCAGTAATACTGCACCAAAAATTAAACAGCATCTTACCCATGAGGATGAATTCTGAAATGATGCTACCAGTCTTCTTGGACCTAGCTGCTAAAGGGAGTTAATTTAATCTTTTCTTGTTTTTTTCGAGTGGATTTTTGTTGCTGTTATTGTTGTTGTTTAAATTTTACTTTTCCATTCTGGGTTTGGAATTTAGAGAAAGTCATCTTTCTTTATTCCTGTATTATATCAAGATGAATCAACAGAGGAAGTGCAGGCTATTTGTGTGCAACCAGAAAGGTCTAGAAAAGCATACCAGGATGTCTTTAAAATACTGTCTTGCTACACTCTGCTGTTGTGCTAGCCTCCACCTCATATTGATGTGCTAGTAAACATTCTAGAAAGATCCATGCTAATACTTGGGCGAATCCTTAGAATTCGCTGCAGAAACACCAGAACTCAACTTATGAATGTGCTTCTTAGTTTTGACTAGTCCTTAGAAAGCATGGGGACCTCCTGCATCATGAGTGGCCCCTCCCGAGGACAGGGCTTACATGTTGGTACCTGATCAGCTTGTGATATTTGTCAAGTTCTCTCCATAATCTTGAAACCCGTCCATTCTAAGGTCGTTACTGTGCGCTTGATCCTCGGGGGTTTGACAGCACAACTCAAAGCAGGAACTGAAAGCAAAGGAGGCAGAATTAAAAAGCCAAGCAGGAGTGGGGATGGAAATCGTTCAGTCTAAAATTCTCAGGGTCAGTTAGAGTTCTCTTAGCCATCCAAGGGATCTGACAGGAGAAACTGAGCAAGGAGCCAAATGCAGAACTGTGGATAGGAAGAAAATTCTTGCTGGGTAACTGGGCCTTCTGTCTTTTCTGGAGGAGGCAACTCGCTCAAAGTTGGTTTTATATTAAGAGCTTGTATCCCATTGACCTGGAATCGTGTCTAATTCTTTATCAGTCTGTTCTTTGTGAGGAAGTATTTTTAAATGAACCTAAAATAGATCTGTGTAGGAATTTGTGTAGAGTACGGGAAGGTGGTGAGAATGCGCCTCAAGGGTGGAAATATTTATGCAGCTTATCTGCGTCATCAGTTGAAGGATTGGATTATTCTAGTAACAGCTCAGACACACACACACACACAGACACACACACACACACACAGACACACACACACACACACACACAGAGAGAGAGAGAGAGAGAGAGAGAGAGAGAGAGAGAGAGAGAGAGAGAGATCAAGGTGGCAATATTGCCATGGAAACAAGACTTTGTGTAGGAGGAAGAAAACTTACAATTGGAAATTATATTAGGGGAAGATGATGGAAGGGAAACTAAGTTAGTTTTAAGGATTTATCAGTTTTCATTTTGTGCCCTAAGTCACCATTTACTTGGAAACTCTTCTGTTAGTCGTTTGTACTCAATGTTGTGAATGGCCTTCATAAAACAATAATAAATTTAATTGGATTAAGCACTTAATAATTAACTGCCTTGTTAGGGGACTAAGTTATCTAACTCAACTGAACACTTATTGGCCTATTAGTTAGAAATGATGCTGTTTTCATTTCCTACTGCACCTTCATGGAGGATGAGCTCAATAGATATTGTTTGATTAGGATTTTAATTTAATTTTCTTTTTATTAATTAACACTGATTATATGGGGGCAAGGATCACTCCTAGGCATTTGTATATTCTATTTATGTTCTGCTGTGCTCCATTCACATCTTAGTTTTGTTTTTTATAATGCCTTATGGATATTCATGTCCAAGGCATTGGGTGCTAGATGCTACTACACCAAACAATACAATTATTTCTGACACAAAGAAAATCTGCACTCAGAAAACTTGTCTGGGTTTGCACGAGAGAATAAAATTGTTTATCGTTTAATGTTTATGGCGTATTTACTTGATTCAACACTACTAACAGACTTATTTTATTTCTTTTGAATACCTCTTATGAACTACAAGAGATATTCCTTATATGTCCTCTTTCTCCTTAAAAAAAAAAAACGAAAAATAAAAACCTGAGACTATAGAAAGAAACCATTAAAGTGATAGCTACAAATACATGACACAGCCCAGTTTAACACCAAGCATAAACCAAAATCCTGGCTCTTAAGACAAGTGGCTTTATATTGTCCTAATATGTACATTAGATATAGTAATAGAGACAAGTTCAAAAACAGATCTTTCAAAGGATTTTGTGCATGGAGCCATTATGTCTGAATCTAAGAAGGGCCAGGGCAATGACAACTCATGTTGACAGTGGAAAAAGCTAGTCTAAGGATGGATCATTGTCAGCCTGCAGTACAGGCCCAGGAGCACTGTGAAGACTCATTAGTATGGCATGTAAAGATTTCACGGTAAAAGTATTCCAGTTTGAATATCAGAGTGTCACTTACATTCATACTGAGGAAGATAAGTAATTGGAACACACAAGAAAAATAGAGTTTTCTTTTAGGTTAAGGCCAATAACATCCCAGGCACACAATCCATGCGTGCATTGAGTAGTATACATTTTTGAATCTCACAATAGAGACAGAGTCTAATCAAAGAGATGGTTATTGTTTGACATAGTTGGATAAAAAAGAAGCCAAGGAATTCTCTGTGCGTGTTCTAGTCTTTACTATAATTGTTGGCCACATGTCACCGTTTTGTAAATATACTCTATATCTAATTATGTAAAGTTCAGTTAAATATAAATGGCAGTGCTATCATAGGAGCTTATAGACATTCACCCACTTATAGCCTGGAATACTAATGCCAAGATGCAAATCCTCCGATTCCTCATCTCCCATTTCTTTGTTAAATATTAATATATTAATTTGTATGGCTGCTGCTTGCCACAAAGCTTCTGCTTCATCACCCAACCCATCAAAGTTAAATAATAGTACTTAAGCCTCCACTTAGAAAGTAGAGTGTCTGCTTAAATATTATGATAGGCAGGGAATAGTAAGCAAAGGCATGAGCAGCATTTGTTTGCATTGGCTTTATAAAGCACTATGTGCTGAATATTGCATTCAACATAGTGCATTAATTTATCCACCATGGTTTTCTCTTGTCAGATCTAAGGCAGCTGAAGGGTAGGAACAGGCAAAGGAAATGACCTGGGGGTTTCTTCTGCTACAGCCACACTCAGATTTCTCAGATGCCTCTTAGCTTTGGACCTTGAGTTCCAACCAGTTTTGCTCAATAAATATTTGCTTTTAATGGGCTATTGTTTCTTTGCATAACTAAGATTTTAGTCACTAGAAGTTGGTATGCTTGTTTCTTGTGATCTAATTCTTGGATTCACTCAATGTATTGTAACAAGTGTTTTTCTGTCCCGCCAGTCAGCTCCAAAATAATGACACAGAGACTTGTTATTAAGTATGAAAGCTTGGCCTTAGCTTTGGTTTGATTTTAACTAGCTCTTATAACTTAAATTAAATTAACTTAAAATAACCCAGTTCTATTTATCTATTTCCAATCACGTACCCATTCTGTTTCTTGTGTGTCTCTCGGCATCTCTCGAGTGCCTCAATTCATCTCCTACTTCCTCTCTCTTTGCCTGAAGTCCCACCTATCCCTCCTGCTTAACTATTGGTCATTCAGATTTTTTTAAAGCCAATCGCAGAAATATATCTTCACACTGTGTAAAAATATTATACAACAGTGTATGGGTTTTCATGAGCTGTTATTTCGACTAGTACCATAAATATACAAGATTTTAGTCATTGTTTAAATGGTTAGCTTTGAAACCTTTGTATGGGATAAACCAAAATCCTGGCTCTTCACAGTGCTCCTGGACCTTTGTACATGTGCTTGGATGAGCTCTTCTTCAACCCAGAATACTGTTCATTTGCCTGTTTCCCACAGCACATATGTTTTTTTTTAATTGTGATAACTAAAACATTTTAGATGCCATAGAATATATGCAAATCTATAAGAAAGGTATAAAACACAGGCATGATGGGAGCAGAGAGCCCTGGAAGTCAAGTTAGTTGCATGTGGAAGGTAAGTGATGGTTGCCAGGTGAAGGATTTCTCATGGTTACTCCATTCGTCGTTGGAGAAAGCTAGATTTCTGTGGGAAAAATCTTGTGGAAAAGAGAAATGTAATGGAGCTGAAAGCCCCTAAATGGCAAGGTCCAGCCTGACTTTCAGTTGTCTGGGACTGCTGGGGCTCGGAGTGGGGAACTTCTACATTTGAAATTTAAGAGCAGAAATGAACTAAAAAGAGGAAGAAATAAACAAGAGTTATTTGATCTTAGGGGGATATCACAAAATAGATAGAACTGTAAGTAATCAAGACTAAACGATAAGATGTTAAGGAGGGCATGGTTAGAAGAAAATCTTAATAAAGAAAGCCAATGAAATGCTGCCAACTAATCAAGTTTCTGAAATCCCGTGGTAAAAAGGTTAAGACATTCTAACATGTTGTGGAGATGAAAGACAAACAAATATTTGGTGCCCACATATGTGGACCCACTAGGCAAAAATAACCAGTTAACTATAACTAATATTTTCAAGTAATACTAAGAAAATGTTGATTGAATTTAAAGATTTTTGTGTGCATATTTCCAAATATCCAGGAAGATGGACAAAGAATGTATAACTGTTTTCTGAAATTTTAAACAATTGTTCAGTACCATATATTGCATGTACCAGATAGTAGGTTTCATAGACTTTTAAAATATATGTATACATTATACTTGAAAGAATGATAGGCTTTGAGACAGAGCCTAGCAAGAATAAAGAAATTTAAAGATTAAGAAAAATTCTATGGCTTTCAACCAAGGCTGTCAACCTATATACTCTGCAACTAAAAGATTCATTTCTACATTTTTAAATGATTTATTTATTTGTATTTTATATGTGTGTGTTGCTGCCATATTAGCGTGTACATACAATACCTGTGTAGGCCAGAAGAAGGAAGTGGATCCTTGGAATTGGGTATTAAAAACCTGAGATAGACAGCTGGTAACTGCCTTGTGGTGCTGGGAAACGTGTCCAGGTCCTCTGCTCTTAACTTCTGGGCCGCCTGTCTAGGTCTGGTCTCTCGTTCCTTAAAAACCGGTTATAAAGCAGAGAATCCACGCAGGGAACACATGGGGCATACAGTGTCTCAAATATTTGCTATTTGAAACTTCAGAATAAAGTATATACAGATCCCTTAGACCAAGCAAGAAGAGAAAATTTATGAGGCCAAGGTAATTAGATTGGCATTGGATATCTCAAAAGAAAATGCAGAAAAGGCTGCACCACAGACCTCTAGGAATTTAAGTATGAACCAAGACTTTTACAACCAGCCAAGTTGTTTGTGAAGTACCAACGCGATTAAAAATAAAAGAGTATAAACACCACCAGCTCTGATGATTGCTAAACTCAAGAGTTCTGCACCCTAGAGCCCATTCCAGGACCTAACCAGAATGAGTTTTGGCAAATGAGAGTACACTGGGCCATTTTTATCAAGTTGTTGACAATGAACATGTAACATATTTTGCTCTGAAATCTAAACATGAAAGACTATATGGGTGTCTGAGTGGAGTAATAAGGTATAGCTGAAGGTGATGAGTAAAGTCCATTGATTGACATGGGCAGAAGGAAGACAGTCAGCTGTGAGAATCAGCGAGGGCTTGACCACAGAGCCACAGATTCCAAAATTAAATTCATTTAATGCTTAGCTATGCAGCAAGTATCAAAGATTTCATATAAAATGTTTGACTGTCTTCTTCCTCTTGAATTGATTTGTTATTTTTATTTGTTTTTTTAAGGCAAGCCTCAAACTTGCTCTGTGATTGAGGCTGGCTTTAAACGTCTTCTCCTCTGCCTCCCAGCTTTCAAGTTCTGGGATGACAAGCATGTGCCACCACACCCACTGCTACTCTTTATTTCTAGCAGAGAAATACTTCTAAAGCTGTTTTCAATGCAATTAGCAGAGATTCACAGGGCTGTGGTTAGCAATCTGGCATATGCTGCTTAGAATGTCGTTTTAAAGTCCTCGCTTAAAGAGGTAATAGCCAAAAAACCCACTCGAGGTAATAGTTATGCATAAAGTTGCTCTCCAAATATAATTAAAATGTAAAAACTGTTTTATTTAAAATGTATAAAAGGCATATTCTTTCTGCCAAGTACAAATCAGTTCCTGTGGTCATTGCCAACATAAATGCCTTCTTTCCTCTGGTAGCTACATCTGAGTCCTTCACTCTGTTTCTCACTCTGTGCTTTTCCAGTATTGTGGGAAGGAGGGCGGCTTTTCTATTTGTCACTTAGGTGGTAGGAAGGAATGACTTACCTTCCTCGTGGCCAGTCCTCAGAGCGCTGCTCCAGCGGCCTGACTGCTCACCACCTGGGCTAAATGGAGCGTGGGATCTTCGCTTTCACCTGATGACAGAAACAGGGCAAATCTGAAGAACAGCCTGGATTCCCACAGGTGGGCTGTGCCTCTCCGTGACTCTGCGTGTTGGTTTTCCAAGAATTTCGCTACGGTTGGAAATTCAAAAGCTGCTCTGTCCTAAATCAATGAATGAAAAAATAAGTTGTTAAAAGACAGAAAAAGAGCAGATGAAGAAAGGAAAAGACAAAATGGGACTAGTTTTGTTATGTCACCAGCACTGTGCTCCTCTGTGTGACATTCAGTCCCAGGGATATAGTGGGCAGGGACAGGAACTGTGTTGGAAGAGCACCTAAGCTGTGGGACAGAAGGACACGGGTCACAACAGTGCATACTGGGATCTGGAAGCGGAAGCTTACACAGACCCTGGCCTACAAGGAAGCCAGGCTTCAGGATGGTTCCTCAGAGAACTCAATGAGTGAGCTAAGATGAGGACATACATTAATGACCCAAGGAAGCTGGGAAAGGATGTGAGAGAGTGAAGGCATAGTGGGATCTGAGTAAGCTGCCGGACACTAGCGAGGAAGGTAAAGTTGGAGAACTGATTGAAAGATAGACTTGTGCTCGGGGAGATGGCTCAGTGTTCAAGCATTTGACATGCAAAGAAGAGGACAGGAGTTAGGACTCCTGGGACTCAAGTAAATGCCAGGGAGCGGGAGGATGGCGACACTCCCTTAACTCCAGCCTCAGAAGGCAGAGTTGGGAGCTTAGAAACAAGCCTGCTAGGAAGACAGACTCTGCCCCAAAGAATGAGGGAGAAGAGTGGTCAAGGAAGGTTCTGGACAAGAACCTCATATGCATATGTACCTGAAAGAAAAAACTGTAAACTGCATCGTGGGTCACCTGAAATCCCACCATGGGCTAGGCTGAGGCAAGCAGATTTCCAGGCTTTCCAGCTGGTCTTGCAATAAAGTAAACCCTTTCTCAAAAAGGAAAAGAAAAGAAAAAAAAAGAGGACAAAGAAACCATAGTGAAGTTTGGATTGGATGCATATTAGTTCTCTGGACTACGTTAACCAATTACCACACACCTGGGATTATATTTTATTTTAATAATTTTTATGATTATACTATAATTATATCATTACTGCTTTACCTTTTCTCATTCCAAACACTACCATGTACCCCTGCCGTGTTCTTTTCAAATTCATGGTCTCTTTTCTCTTTAATTGTTGTTACATATGTATATCTATATATAATACTTCTAAATACTTATATATCCCTAAATATATAAATACAACCTGCTCTGCGTGCATAATGTTATTAGTGTTTATGTTTTCAGGGATGACCTTTAGTTATTAGATAACTAATTGGTACACTCTTTCCTAGGGAAAACTGTTTTTCCCCCTCTCAGCATCCCTCAGTTGCCTATGGTTCTTTGTGTAGGCTGAAGCCTCCTGAGCTTACCTCCTTCCACCTCTGTAAACTGTATTGGTGTTGTATGTGTTTCGGCAGTTATATTGGTAAAACTTTGTGTGTGTGGCTTCTATCTTTCTAGGAGCCACAACTGCAAGGAAAATTTTCTCTTCCTCTAGCTCTTGCAATTGTTTTGCCCTCTCTTCCTCCATGCTTCCTAAGCCTTAGGTGCAGGAGATGGGTTGCAAATGTATCTGGTAGGGCTGGGCTCCCCCACTCTGCATTTGATTGACTGTGATTTTCTGTCATGGCCTCTGTCTATTACAAAGAAAAAGTGCCTTAAAAAGGGGTGAGGCCTACCCTTATCTTACAGACCCTGGAGAAGGATGTCTCGGTATTTTAAAACCACAGAAACATGCCCATCACATTAAAATGTTGACAGAAACTGTCTTTCTCTAGAGGAGCCATTGGCCCTTGTTTCCTAGCATCTCCCAAGAGTCCACGGTGTCTTCTTTGCTAGTAGATGCATCGCTCTGGACTGTGTGTTACCGTGCGTCTCTTGTTCTTGCTTAAGGACACTGGTCAGGCTGGTCTAAGTGCCCTTTGTACTGCACTTGCAGTGACCACTACCAAATACAGTCTTCTGAGAAACTGGGTACTCAGACTTCTGCACTCCTAGGGATACAATCCAACCCAAAGCAGTGTCCTTAAAAGAGAATTAACATTTCTATTTTCGTCGCAGAGTTGCTTCAAGGAAGGTCACCCAGCGGGAACTTAAACTATGGGCTGCAAAACCAAGGTAATTTTTAAAAGTGGCCTGTGGAAGGGAAAAGGGAAGCAGGAACATAATGAATCGCTCTAGCCCCTCCTTCAGGAACAATCAGCAGCATTTGTCTGTGGTGCTATGAAAAGCTCATTAGCAATCACTTTTGTGGAGTTAACCTGAGAGAGATGTAAGTAGATAGGCCTTCAGCAGGGCTTTGTGGTGAGGGTGGACATACCTTGTGCTAAACCATCATTACCTCATCGGAGCATAAAGGGGCAAAAACCAGTGTGAGTGGCCTGGCATCCAGCCTACAAGGCAGAGTTTTATTTAAAAGTTTGCTTTTCCCAAATAGAGGCCCAGAAGACACAATGGGCATTTCTATGTTGAGACAGGAATGTAAGCTTTGATTGGCCTGTTGTCTTCTTCTTATGTCTTTTTCTTGCTTCTGTAGTTCCTAGTGCAGTTGTATGATATTGCAGGTGCATTAAAATGTACACAGACTTTCTCAATTTGAATGATTTATATGTATCTTATATTCACAGAAATGTACTGTGTGCATATTTCTTCAGGGCTGTGACTGTGAACTTGCAGGCCATTCATCACTGTTTTCGTCTCTGACTCTAGGGATGGGCCTGGCTGCGGGCCTCAGTACTGAGCCAGGATCTGCAGCACATTCCCCAACTGTCCAGCAGTTTCATCCAGTTTTAGAGTTTGGCTGGAGAAGCCCTTTTTTATTTGTAGGGACAAAACCCCGAATGTATTTCCAAAGTAACATTTTTGTTTGAATAAGCTCTGAGATTTAAAGAAATATTCCCATCAATTCATTTAAGCCCATATCTTATACTCTTACCTTTTATTATAAAGCTTGCTACTTAATGCCATGATTGACTGATGAAGTTCAAATGTATTCATTGAAGAAAACAATATGATGTTTCTTATGTACTTAACAGCTAAAATAATTAAGCAAGTTTAGTTACTAAATCAGTCATGTCACTTGCCCATTTTTGTAATGACACATTTGAAATTTATTCTTATTTATCTTAAAATGTATAATACATTTTCTTGATTATAGTCACATTTTTCTTAAACATTAGTCTTTTATCCTAAAGCCATTGATCAACAACTCCCTACCTCCTCACCATCAGGTATCTTAACTATTTCATGAAATTGTCTATTTTTGAGGAGGCAAGAGATTAAATTCATCATGACATAATTCAATATTCCCACTCACTAAAACTTGTTGATAAGAATCAATTAATCTAATAAATGCCAACACCAGAATAATCCTTAGTTTCACTTGATTGTATAATTTTGCATTCATTTTTGATAATAGAGTTTTCTCTAATATACTTTGGCATTGTTCTAGAAGTAGGGTGAAGTCTGCTTTTAGTTCTCTCAAATGCTGAACCTTGACTATGGGACTAAGATGTGGGATTTTTAAAACTAGAGGATATTATTGTTAATATAAAATAATGAATATGCAAAATACTGTGAAATGGGTTGTTTTAATTTTCAGTATGGATAGATACAACCAGAAGAAGAAGGTTGATACTATGCCCAGGTTATAAGAGCAGTCCATGAAAAACAGATTCATGCAAGCTTGGAATTAAGTTCCAGCCACAGTCCTTAGTTTTGCTCCAAGCTCTGTGTCCTCCTGCTTACTCATTTACAGGAGGGGCTGATAATTTCTTTCTTGGGTTGGTTGGTTGTTTTCCCAAGACAATGATTCTCTGCGTAGGCCCGGCTGTCTTGGAATGCCCTCTGTAGTAGACTAGGCTGGCTTTGAACTCAGAGATCCACTTACCTTTGCCACCTGAGTGATGGAATTAAAGGTGTGCTCCACCACTGCCTGGCTCTAATTTCTACTCACATGGTTGAATTGTTGAGTACATCCAAGGAAGTAAATTTTAAAAGTTTAAAACTTAAGACTAAATATTTATTTATACTGAATTTCACAAGTATAAAGTAATTTTATTTTAAAAACTGAGAGACATTTTGTGTATGATCAAGGAAAAGCCAAAAGGGAGGAATGCATTTGGTTAAGTTATTTAAGAAAATTGAAAGGAGGGCAGGGAATATAGCTCAGTTGGTAAAGAACTTGCCTAGAATGCATGGACTATGGTTTCAGATCACTAGTAATTGCAAAAAAAGGAAAAAAAAGAAAGGAAGAAAAAAAACGAAATGAGGAAAGAAAGAAAGAAGTTTTTGATGGTATATGACTATAATCCCTGCCTTTGATGGGAAAATCATGATGTCAAGGTCAATGTCAGCCAGAGCAGAGCATTTTCAGGTAAGCCTAACAGGTGAGACTCTGGACAGCTTCAGTTTGAAGCATTGAAGATCTTCCTCTGTATGTAACCAATATTCAGCCATTGATTGCAGCCAATACTCAGCCACTGAGAAACTTACCTGAGGAGAGACTAGATCTTCACTCACTTGAAAGATGTTTTTGTGCAGCTATATACTCTGTATATAGTTCAGAGTTAATATGAACTTTATAAATTGCAGAAACTTATGCTGGAATATATATGAGGTAGCAAGAGTGTGATTATCGGAAAAAGAAGATCTCCTTTCTGACCACTGAAAGCATAGCCTCCACACTTGACCACTTTGAAGAGTTTTGCTTGGAACTCCTTGAATGGGAAGGGTCAAACGATAATATTTCAGTGTACCCTCCAAAGATTGGTTGTTGTATGAAAGAAGCCACATGTAAATCTTAAATCCACTTATCTACAAGTGTTCCTGATGGGTCCATTTTCTTCTACATGCTCAGCAGTAGATAAGGGTCATTCCTGAACAGTCCATAGACTGTTGCCCATGTCCCAGTGTTTAACAGCAACTGGTGTTGCCATTTGCTCACCCGAGGAGCATTTTCTACTATTTCTGCCCCTAACTGGACATTTCCAGGAAGTGTAGACTTGGTTGATTTTTGTTTTAGGATTGAAGATGGTAGTCTTCCTGTTTTTAAATCTTGGATGAAGTATTGTTTTGTGGTGAATTTTGAGTTCTGGAAATTAAGAAGAATGCAGAAATACAGGGTGAAACGAGAATTCCCAAAGAACAGTTGATTGACCTAAGTTTAGAAGTGTGCAGAACTTAGATCGGTAGAGTGAAGTGGTTGGGCAGAGTGCTTAGGACATGGTGAAGGCTGTGCAGCTAGTAGCAAAAGTATGTACTGAGCATGAGGAGCTTTGAAGAGACATTGCTTTGTGAGCGGAAGAAGGAATTACAGGTAGGTATAAGGTATAAACTTCCAACTGAACAACAGGCAAGGACGATGAATACACTCCCGTCAGCACACAGCTATTGTATTTCAGCAGAGACTGATGTCCCTGCTTAAGAAGAAAATATGGACTTGACTACTAGTGAATGATCATCTTAAACAACCCTGAAAACCAAGTCTTTCCTGTCTCCCTTACTAAATAAAGCAAATGGACCAGAGAGAATGGAGCAGGGGAATGGTGATTCTTCTGAGAGTGAAAATGTGTGAAAAACCGTACTTGGTACCAAGACCTGGGGAAGT
This sequence comes from Ondatra zibethicus, assembly GCA_004026605.1. Lineage (NCBI taxonomy): Eukaryota > Metazoa > Chordata > Mammalia > Rodentia > Cricetidae > Ondatra > Ondatra zibethicus. Next base: position 83,831 of record PVIU01001937.1, on the reverse strand, counting down.
CATGAGGATGGTGGTTCTGGACTTCCAGCTCCAGCATTGACTTGGGGCCATTGAAATGGGTGGCTATTTTCAGGACAGTGATGCGCTGCTTATGAGCAGAAACAGGCAGAAGTTTGCTGTCAGGCATCACTGGTGTAGATTTTCAGGATTTTAACAGCTTTAGTTGAAGCAGGCAGCAATCAGTCACCACCTTCACGAGGCTTCCCGTTTTACCTGAGACCCGAAAGAGTAAACTCAGGATATACGTACAGAGTGATTCACTGGTGGCTTCAGTTGTCAATATGACACACCCAGAAAGAGGGAACCTCAGCTGAAGGATTGCCTCTATCACATTGGCCTCTGGGCCTGTCTGTGTTAAATTGTTAATTGAAATAGAAGGCCTGGCCCACTTTGAGCCTGGCCATTCCCAAGCATTTGGGCCTGAGCTTTGTAAGGAGGCTGAGTAACTCAAATGAAATAAGCCTATAAGCAGGGTCCTCCATGGTTTCAGCTTCAAGCTCCTGCCTTGGGGCCTGGCTGTGGCTTCCCACAGTGATGGACTGTAGCCTGGAAGCCAAGCAAACCTTTTCCCCTCTTAAATTAATTTTGGTTAGTATTTTTTTAAAAATCACAGGAATAGAGAAGTGTACTTGAACAGAGTGCATCTATTAGAGTCACCAAACAAACCAAATGAATGTGCACACATATATAAAGCACTAAAAGATGAACCACAAAAACGAACAAGTGGTGAAATGACCAGGAACATTTGAAACAACTGAAACCCCACAACCCGTGTTATTCTGAAATGGAGATCAATGTGACAGACGTAAATGCGGAATAGCAAGATTATGGAGCAGATACAATCTAGCTAATGAGAAAACTGGCGAACTGGAAAATACATTGTCTTAGTTCAGCTTTATATTGCTCTGATAAAACACCATGATCAAAAGCAAGTATGGAGGAAAAAGTTTATTTTGTCTTATAATCCATCCTGTAGGGAAGTCACGGCAGGAGCTAATGCAGAGGCCTTGGGGCAGTGCTGCTGAGAGGCTTGCCCTCCATGCTTTGCCCAGTCTGCTTGCTTGTATAGCACAGGACTACCAAGTAAAGGGGCAACACCCCCTTTTGTGGGAGGGACACTCGGATGTCAATCATTAATCAATATAATACCCCACAGACTTGACTACAGACCAGCCTTCTGGAGGCATATTCTCAGGTGTGGTTCTCTCTTCTCTTAGAAGTCTGGCTTAGGTCAAGTTGACATCAAACTAGCCAACACATACACAGAGAACTACTTAGAGGGTAACAGAGAGGAAGAAAGTAGATGAGGCCAGAGAAATGACAAGGAGTGAAGAACAAGTGTTGATCATCTAGAGGACTCAAGGGTCTCTCTCTCTCTCTCTCTCTCTCTCTCTCTCTCTCTCTCTCTCTCTCACACACACACACACACACACACACACACGGCATATACTGGCACAATGATGCAAGATGCAGATGATTGAAACTAAATCTCCAAAGTGAAAAGGAAGCATGAAAAGACAAAGAAGCTGAAGGCACATAATAACAGAGCTGCCACGATACTGAATGAGAGACGATGCCAATATTGGAAACCATAATGGCTGATAATAAAAGAAAACTCATGCAATACATGAATTCAAAGAACTAGAATGCATAAAATATCCCAAGTAGGATAAAAAAAAGTGAGATATTTGTGTATCAGGGGAAGATATTTTATTTCTTTTTAAAAGTCATTAAAAGCAGGTTTTAAATGGTTGGTTTTTTTTTTCTTTTGAAAGAGTTACCACAGTCTTAGCTTCTAGCAATCTTTCTATTCCTTCGTCCATTGTGTCTCCTGAGCCTTGGGTGGAGGGCTTGTGTTATAGATGTTCCATTTGGGAACAGGCACCCTGTAGTCATTCTCTTTACCCTGACCAGTGTGATTCTCTAGAGCGCCCTCCATCTGCTCCAAATGGAAGCTTCTATGGTGACACCTGAGAGTTACATGATATGTGGCTGTAAAGGTAAGTATTTAGAAGGCAGTTTGACATTACATCAATTTAACAAAATGGTGGCAGTTGGTTTTCTTCTAGGGTCTATGATCTCTCCAGCCTTAACCACTTTTACAATACCAGGAAGTAGTTGGGATTCGTTCCATAGAGTGGATTAATGCTAACAAAGCGGGGGAATTGATATGAAGTGATCTGTGAGGAAAGAGGGGTGGGGAGTTTTAGAAAATTAAGTTGATATACACATTTCATAGGGAAGCCAATTCTTGAGAATATTGTTTTCTGATGGATTTTTATGAGTAAAATACATCTAATTTTGAAATACATTTTAACATTTTTCCAGAAATGACAATATAAGGGTTAATTTTAATGAGGTGTTTCATCATATATGCTGTCATGTATAATGCAATAGTAATGATGAAAAGGGAACAATACAGCATAAATCCCAGTACTAAACTCATTCAAAATGATCTTTCTAGTATTAGAATTTTCTGATTAATGTGGTTAGCAATGAAAAGAGTACAGGAAGTAATCTTTGTACAGACTCTTGGATTGGGCACAAGTTGGTTGGTCTTGCAATGTAGGGTGTGTTCATGAAGCTATGGTACTGTTATTCCCCATCTTAACAGTGGAACAATTAACCATAACGATGACACATGTCACTAGAACTTTATATGAATGAAAACAGGTTGGTATTCCCTCCAACCAAGACTAGGCAGAAAGGTACAAAAGTCTTTTGCTTGTAGAAATAAGACAGCACCCTGAGAATCGCATGTGATGGAGTACCAGAAGAGAAGTGGGCCAGGTGTGAGAGAGGAACAGACCACTATAAAGGAGAAAATGCTCGTTACCTCTAAAAGTATATAAAAGTATATCTTATTTTTGGCTTATAATACTGCATCTAATAGCCATGCATTCAAAATAGCCTTTAACTTTCTAAGTGGAGTCGAGCTATTGTAGCAACAAAACAAGACAAATATGTAATAAGATAATAGCAAAATTTCAGAAATCTGAATTCAAATTATCATAACATTGGTGATGAAGAATAATTCAGAATTTTTGTTTTTTATATGTTTGTTTGGTTGATTGGGATTGGTAATTTTTGAGACAGGTCTCCCTGGAGCTTGGGCTATCTGAGAACTCAGTGTAGAGGCTTCAACTTCATGACTGTCTTTGTATCTTAGCTTCTTAAGTACTGGGATGAAAGTCATGGTCCACCATACTTGGAAGGTGATGATATTTTTGCTGAGTATAAATTGATGTCAATAACAAGCATAAGAGGTTACCGAGGTATAGGCTTTTGAATGACAAGCATTGGGTACTGAGGTTTGTGTGTTCATGCTACATAGCACTATTGAATTAATTATGTAACAATAGTTTACTCTGTTCATTGTTAGCTTGTGCTGAGTCCCATGTGTTCCTATGAGGGCATCTCCTTTCTTTTCTTCCCAAATGAGTCCAAGATGTTAAAATATATTTTAGAATGTTGTCAGTTCAATTGGTTGATGGCTAATGTTCACTCTTGGCTTGACTGGATTAGTAACTACTGTGACTTAGTCAGGATCTGTTTGAGGGCATTTCCAGGGAGAGCTGGCTGAGGTCAGAAGACCTACTGTGAATGTGGTCAGCATGCATCACATGGGCTGGTGTAGGAGGAGGGCCCGGGGCCACTTGTTTGTCCTTATCACCCAGAACTGAAATAACCACACAGAAACTATATTAATTAAAACAGTGCTTGGCCCATTAGCTCTAGCTTCTTATTGGCTAACTCTTATATTAATTTAGCCCATTTCTATTCATTTGTATATCACCACATGGCAGTGGCTTACTGGCAAAGATTCTAACCAGTGTCTGTCTCAGGCGAAGGATCCATGGCGTCTCTGACTCCGCCCTTCTTTCTCCCAACATTCAGTCCAGTCCTCCCCGCCTACCTAAGCTCTGTCCTATTAATAGGCCAAAGCAGTTCTTTTAGTTATTAATGGGAATCACAGCACAAAGAGGGGACTCCCACATCAGACTGGAGTCCTGGAGTAAAGAAAAAAAAGAGAAAGGCAATTGAGTGCTGGTGCTCAATTCTACTTCCTGCTTGAGGATGCTGTGCTCTCAGCATCAAGCCTCTCTGCCACGCCGGGCCACAGTCCTCTTGAATCTTTGAGAGCCAAACCAAATACTTTCAACCTTCAGTGTGCTTTTAGGTATTTTGTCACATCAGTTAAACTTTGCACATTGTTACAAACCCTGTAACAAAGTCAGAGAGTGAAACCACGTGGTGATTTTCCGTGTTAATATGATACAAATTATAGTTATATTATTTTTCAATATTATCACTATAATGAATAGTCAATATTTTCCTAGTGATAGCTAGGATTTTTGATTTTATATTTTTTGACCTTTTGGATGTAAAATTTTTGCTGTGAGCTAATAGAATCAAAGTTGAATGAACTGAATCAGTTTAAAAATCTGGACAAATTACCCTGTCCAGAAATTAACCTATCATTCTGCCTTCAGCAGTAAAAATTGTATTCACTAAAACCTGTTTTTAATCCAAGAAAACAGAATTTTAGTAATTTTGGGCAACGGATTTTATGGAAATCAACTTACAATATCACAGAAAACAATGTATTGAAGTATGAAGTCCTAGACTTGTCACTGGACCTTAATAGCAATAAATAACACTCTACTCCTGTAAATATGTGTCTCGTGTTCTCTGTTGGCTGTGGTTGAAGATTCTGATTACATACTTCCTATTTCATCTGTTTTTGTAGTGGTTTTGGCTTGTTGATTGGTTGGGTTTTTGTCTGTTTGTTTGTTTGTTTGCTTACTTTTGCATTGCCCATTTTGTAAATAGTCATTGAAAGTGTTTAACTGTGGTCTCTGTTGCTATATTCACTAGTATACTAGATTAAGCTCAAGAACAGTGGGAGAGTTTGAGGCTCCCTAAGCAGCTCTCCCCTACATCCCAGTGTTGAACTCAACCCCTTTGAAAAATGTATGGCTTGATATTCGAAGAGAGTTTCAGAAGTAATTGCATAATCCCATCCTGAGACTGGCTTCAGGAGGCAGCTTTCTTACACTGAATGATAATGCTTGTTTGCGAAGGCTGCCCAGATTGCTATCCTGTTTTAAAATAGCAAGTCAAATGTTTTACTCTTTCTTTTATTATTTTTTTGTGCCACTTACTTCCTGGCTTATGTATTTGTGGAATACCACAAATAATAAACGTTCAGACTGTATGGTTAATTTTAGTGTTTATCGCCTATCTCTTGGTATGTGAATCCTTAATCACATCTCTGCATAATCTGGCATACACTGATGCCATGCCCAGGCAGTGTCTCTAGAAAATATGGTTTTGTTGTTAAAATTCCTATGTCCATGAGACATCAGCCCAGCAAGAAACATTTGCTTTCAAAGTATGCTATTTAATAAACCTGCGTTAACACAGCTGAAAGAGTGTAAATTCTTGATTTATGGGCCAGTATTTTGCTGTTGAAAAACATATGATTTGCTAGTCGTCCATGTGAAGAAGCTGAGCCAAGCAAAGACGCTGTGTCCTATTTGGATAAAGAGGGTGTACAGATGGGCACAGCCCTCCCAAAAAATGCTGTTGAATATACAGTGTCATGTTGTGAGACTGGACCTATCTTCGGGGTTCCCTTTGTATTTCTCCATTCCATGGAAAGGAATATAGTCTACCTCATGTCAGTGAATGCCACCTCATTATTTATAGCCACCTCGTTCAAAGTGGGATCCTTAGCACATGTATATTAAGAAGTGGGTTTAAGAGCATCTTTGGGAAACAAGAAGGAAGAGATGCTTTAGATTCCTGATTGAATGATGATTGATGCCTCTGTGCTGGGAAGTTGACTACTAAATGACAACCTAGAGTGATGCTATAACCAAGACGTAAAGCAATGCTGTCGTGAACTCCTGCAAAGAACACACCTGTGAAGCTGATGAAGTCACATCATCTCCTAATGGGGAGTGTCTATGTGAAGTCTATATGCCGGTTGGATTGCCCATCAGTCTGAGTGAAACACAATAGGTAGATAAGATAAATTAGAAACCCAGGGCCACCCTCAAAAAGCAGAGCATTAAACAGTGTCCAGGTTCCTATCCGCTGTCTTAAACTTCCCTCTGCACACCGTAAGCATTTTGGGATAAGAAAAATCCAAATAACTATACTTCCATTATGTTACTTTTTAAACTTTGATGTGCAATGATAGTTTTATGTTTAAGTAGCCTCTAAAAAGAAGCATATAGTATAAGTTACACGTAAATTGTCAGTATTTTATATATGACCGACATATATTTGGTACCTGCAGTCCCAAACTGCGTTTGATGTCCACTGAAAGTATTTTCAGCTATATTAAATAAACGTGTGTTTTTTAAACTAATGTTTTTATTTATGCTTTAAGAATTCCATTTAATATATTTTGATCATAGTCATCTCCTCCCCCCAGCTCCTTCCAGATCCTTCCTACCTCCCTACTCATCAAACTTCATTTTCTCCTTGTTTCTCTCTCCTTCTCTTCCCTAGGCTTGGGGGGCCTGCCCTAGGCACTATTAGCTATATCAGGTGTCACTCCATTGAAGAGTATTGACTTTCGCTCCCAGAAGCAATCAACTGTCAATGGCTTCTTGGTGAAGGGGGTGAGCAAGAAGTGCTCGCTTCCCATTCTGCATTCTAGGATTTTTGTCTAACTTGAACTTCTACAGGCATTTGTACACATGCTATAACAGTCTTTGTGAGTTCTGAACTGGCATTGTTTAGCTATTAAATGCCTCGAGGAAGCTCCCTGAGCCCTTACACAGCTCTCTTTGTAGAACACCTGTCATAAGCCCTTTACCCACCATTCATCATGAATGATTATTAAGATTCTGTTCCTGTTGGGTAGACCTGCGGAGGCTTATTTCCCTGTCTTACATTTGCTAACCACACCAGTACTTTCAGAAGCCCCGGATTGCAGAGCTTAGAAAGGAAAAAAGGAATCTGAATGTGGTGATGTCTTTGCTGGTCTTTATTGTTCTGCTGCATTGGCAGGGGTGAGGTGGGTGTGTGTCACATGAAAACCAAGGACATTAGTGAGAGGCTGCTGGCACTGAGATTCATGTTCCCCATTGTTGGGACTGTTCTAGAACTAGGGGCAACATGGCATTTATAACTGTCAGGACAGAGTAAGTTATCCTATAATTTGGGCTAACACGTGCCCCCCTCTTTCTCAGCAGGTTAACATGAGGGTGATGTTTTGCATTGAGGACAAGGTGGCCTGAAGATATTTCCATGGCAACAGAGAGGCCCCTCCATATCTTTATCTTGTAAGGGTGATGATATTTATTAGAGGCTGCCTGTTCCACAGAGCGTAATTATCATTAGGTACGGGAAGGTGGTTGAACGTGGGTGGACCTGCTGGGCTAGAGCTTTCTGACTGATTTTCTTAGCACAACTGGGAAATAAATTCTCAAGGAATATTAAGAGACATTCTTCTTTTCTCTACAGGTGAAGCTATAGCTAAGTATGGGGTGTTTATTGAATGTGGCTGGCATTTGGGAGCACTTCATATAAACAGCATCACAATCTGCTGGGTGATGTTAGTGTATATTCACTTGCTCTGTTAGGGACCGCTGGGATTTTCTTTGGGGGAAAGGGCACTTGGCTCCAGACAGGTCTGAATGAATTAGGTTGTCTCTGCTGGGGTGTTCTCCAAACACAAAGCCTATGAATCACATTTATCTTCTGATTTACAGCTAGAACTTAGAACTTCCAAGATTTTCTTCCCCCTGGTTCTTGGCATCAAATTTAAGGCGAATGAGCCAACAGAAATCTCATCCTGATTGAAGTGTGTATGGGTATTTTGCTTATTGAATTAACAGTCATGAACAACCCATCTAATAAACCAATATAGTCTTGTTACTAAAGAAGGAACATGTAGACATTTGCCTGATTTGGGAAGCAAAATAATTACTTCTCCCTATGTAAAAATATATGACTTAGTCACTATGCTGCATAAGCCTCATTTTTTCACTATATAATTAATTTTTCTAGGTACTAGGAAACTATGTTGCACACTCAGTGTTCTGTGCACATAATGTGATTTCCCACAAGCAATACTGCAATGTAAAAACTTCTTCCTTGGAAGCCATAGAATCATTCCATTGTCACAAGTGATGGAGAATGAATGAATGCCACTGAAGTCTAAAGTTGTGCTGTCATCCGTTAGATTGAAAAATCCTAAAGGTTTAGCCTGTGTTCCTATGCTTTGCAGACATTTGTCCGGGTAGTTACTGTAGCTATCAACTAACCGCACTTAAACACTGTTGAACAAAATGGCTTCCCCACATTGAGTATTGCAGAGTGGCGTGCATGGGAACTTTTCTCTTCACACGTGAGGGCCTATCTCAGCATATGCCCACTGTACTCTGGGAAGCCATTTTGTTGCTGAGAGAGTTTTATTTTCACATGATGGCTACACGTCTTTACTAACCATCTCTAATCAATTTATTGGGCCATTTCATTAAGTTATGATTTTTTATATTTTCTGGCTTCACTAAACACTCATTTCCATCTTCTAACTTCTCAAATATTTTCTGGATCTTATTAGTGATTTCAGATTATTAACCAGAAAAGAAAAAGAAGCTTTAGGTTTGGTGTCACATGTAAGTTTTCAGCCCGAGTGACTCTGAGAAGGGATATATCCCCTAGAGTTCTTATACTGTGGAGTCTGTTTCAGGAGGCTGAGGGAGGAATGACTTGGGGGTATATCCTTTCCTTCTTTTTAATAGGTGAACAGGTAGAGATGGGGAAAGTAGGCCGCAATGGAAATCCCTTTAAGACTGATTGTCTTGGACTAATTCTTTGCCTGTGGCTTAGTGATGTCCCCACCTTCATAAAGATGATGTCACCTTTTACTCTAACTTTCTGAACCTGCCAGAGCCGGGCAGTTGGGTCCTCTTAGTCAGCCACCGGCGCCTGTCTCCACCCTCCACCCCCATCTGGACAGGGTCCCTACAGAGTGGACATTTGAGCTGCCCCACCATGTAGCTGCCGGCTGTTAGTGCCAGTGTGCCCTTTTCCCACCCACCTCCTTGGAGTGTTACCATCAAATCCCACCCCGTGTCCTCCTTTTACATCATCTGCCTTGTAAACGATAAGCCAGTCTCTCTGTATTGATCCTAATCCAGAGCATTATCAAGTCATCATAATCAGATGAGAGGGCTGTGCCCTAATCCCAAACCCTCTTTTTATTTGTGGGTCTCTACCTTCTGCTTTCAGATGGCGGGAGGATACTCACTGGGCACTGCTGCTTACGCGCATGCTTGGCTAAGGACGGAGACAGTACTTTTCCTTCCTCCAGGTGTTGTCATGTTTGTGATAGAGTCACGTGTCAGCCATCTTGGTTACCTGTTTAGAATGAACACCTGATCAGCTCCGTACCCCTCACCCAGGCAGATGACATAGGGCACTAGCACTGTTGTTTTCTTCCCTAATGTTTTTTTTTTCCTGTTGGATTAACAAGAGAGTCAGTACTACACAATTGTTCTGAGGAGCAGATCCTTTTTTCTCACACTTGAAAGAGTCCTGAACAAATGGCCTGGCCCTCTATATTGACAGTATTCTTTACATAGAAGTGGCATATTGCTGTCATCCCCTAGGGTTAGTGGCTGTCCTGGCTGCTGTTTAGTATCATCTTAACAAAAGCTGGCATCATCTTAGAGGATGGGACCTCAGCTGACAAACTGCCCCCGTAAGATCAGTCTGTGGGCCAGCCTAGGTATACTCTTGATACATGATTGATGTGGAAGGGCCCAGCACACTGTTGGTGGCGTTACATTTGTCAAGTGGTCACGGATGGCACAAAGAAAGCAGGCTGATTAAGCCATGAGGAACAAGGCACTAAGAATCACTCCTCTATGGCTTCTACTTCAGTTCCTGCCTCCAGGTTCCTGCCTTGTGTTCCTGACTTGACTTCCTTTAATGATGGGTTGTGATGTGGGAGTGTCAGATGAAATAAGCTTTCTTTCCCAAGATTCTTTGGGTTATGGTGCTTTACCATAACAATAGAAACCATAGCTAAGGCACTAGAAAGCTCTATTAGGATGATGTAAATGATGGGCAGTGCCGTCTGAGTGGGGATGAAACCTAGGGATGCTAAATAAGCATTTTGAATATCTGTCCTTCAAAAGCATATTGTGCTTAGGAAGATGAATTTGTTACAATGCGATTGGTTAGCTCATTTGGGAAAGATAAAGGGGACCTGGATACATTGATGTCTCTTTGGATCAGCTAAGTCAAGAGTCTCCATTTGATTTCTGTCCTCCCATCGTGAAGACTGACTGAATGTTCTTGATGTACATCATATTCAGCACTGTTCCATCTCTTCACTCAGAAAATAAAAACTTAATTTTGCCAGGGTAAATGAATAAACGATGGAATTTTGAATGTATGGAAATGTGACCACTACAGATTTCAATGTATTTTGGCATTATTTAGGGTGGTACTATTGTCATTTAGGACCATATATAAAATATGGGAAGAGGGAAAAACATTTGCCTAAAACAACTTCTATGAGCTTTGTGTTTTAAAATGATAAAACATAGAACTGATGATGGGATGTTTTCAATAGTCCAGATAAACCCTCGCCAGAAAACCGCAATGAATACTTGTTTCACAGCGTGGGGCGTGGGGCTGTCATTTAGGGCCCACACGTATGGAATAAATGACTCTACATGTACAAAAAGGCTATAGATTTTTGGGGAAAGCAAAAAAATGTGGAGAGAATTGATAACTCTGAAAATGAGCACTTAGATTCAGATTTATTCTCCTAGATACCCAGACACTAAAGCTGCTCCACGAAGAGCTGGGTGAGTGGAGATGAGGACACCTTTCAGTCTCAGCCTGTAACATTCTGGTGGCCTTTGCATTAAGGTCTGGTGCATGAGGAAGCTGAAATTGGCCCACTTTCACAGTTGGTTTCTGTGATGTTTCTAGAAGATTCGGAGCTCACCTGATGTGGTGTGAGGGACCACCAGCCATTCTTAGTGTGTTTTGTGACCCACGCTAGACTTTCACAGCACACCAATGGTCTCCCTTTGTTTGCATTTACATTGCTCTTTATCAGAGAAAAGAATACAGTTCTCAGAATGATAATATGATTTCCTCAGAAAGAGTTTCTCATGGGAAAATTTTAAATCGCTGAGTTGGAAACCACTTGTTAATATAACTTGCAATTTGAGTGATTGTGAGCTTACAGGTGGTGGCTCATCATATAACGAATAAGTATGATATTCTCTCTTTCCTGTGAATGTGAGGCATACTTGTAGAGTGTGCTCTGGACCGGATCCTTCAAACACTTATCTTTGATATATGCTTTGCATTCTTTCCGCTTATGAGACCAGAGCACTGCCTGCTACGCCTGTGAGGCAACTTCTCTCCACTGGTAGCTGTGAGGACACGGTTTGATTCTCGCGGACTGTTCCTTCTCATCTAGGACCGCAGACTTTGGAAACCCAATAGCAGCCTGCATCCTTTCCATTTACCCTGTTCCACTTAAGTCAGGCTTTCATTGTTTGCTGTCACTCATTCGTCCCTGGTGTGTCCTCGACACCCCTGGGCTACATCTACCACCATCCGTTCCGGATTTGGCACATGGCTCATAATTCATGCCGTAACCTTTCTCTTTAGTGTCAACACATCTAACCACCCACACTGAAGTCACTGGGACAGCTGGCAGAGATCAAAGCACCTACTTTCCTTTTCTAATGTTTCAAGGTTTAAATATAAATTCAGAAGTGAAAATTTCCATTGTATAAACCAAATGCGTAAGAGGAGAGTTTGGGTCTGTGAAAAATAGCACCTGGCGTTTAGGATTAGGCCTTGTCTTCTGTCCCATGAACCTTCCAGCACACCACTGGAGAAATCACAGCTCTCTGGGTTTTAGGTGGTTTGTTTTCAAGCAAATGTTTTCCAATCTTTTCAGGACTCTGGGGTCTCATGAACCTACAAGACATTTTGTTTTATTATGCAGAAGTTAAGCTTGCAGTTGCCTGAGCCATCTAGAAAAACTCTGAACCTAGAACCCTAGTAAAAGCACGGATTTGGCATCACAAGAAGCACTGTCCAGCACGCCACAGGGATGGAATCCTGCCAGAAGTGCATGGGGCTCAGATTCCAGTCTGACTGCAGTTGTGAAGCTCACAAAGGGTGGTGGGGAAGGGTGGTAAAGCCACAGAGCAAAGAAAGACTTGTGCTGGCTGGCTGCATTATATACCATATATATGCATAATATATTGTATACACACAAGAAATTATATGTAAAAACTAGGAAATGAGGGTGGATCAAGAGGAAAAGGATATGGAAGAAAGAATGAAAAGAAAATCTATTTCTAATCCTGTCAAGAAATTTCATAGCATTTAATAGCCATTCCTTTAAAAAAATTAAAAACTTACTAATATCAGAATGGGTATTTTTCCCAATCAGTGTGCATAATGAAAAGTAAAAGGCACTAAACTAAAAATTAACATTAAAGGAAAATAATAAACAACAAGCTTGCACAATTTATTTTCATTTTATTTCTAAGCGATTTTCTTGGTTGACACATGAGATTAAGCCAAAAGCTCTAGCGAGGCTGGGGATGGTTCAGTCTGTGTAAAGTGGTTGCTACACAAGTGGGAGTGTCTGAGTTCAGATCCTCACAGGCACATCGAAAACTGAGCACAGCAGAGCCTATCTGCGATCCTTATGCTGAGGCAGAGAAAGGGACTTCTGTAGGTGAGCTCTGGGTTCAGAGAGGAAAACTGTCTCAAACAGCAAGCAATATTTTATATATATTATGTAATATATATTATATATCTACAATATATTCTATATATAATGAAAACAAGATGGACAGTGGTAGAGGAAGACAGCCGATGTCTGGCGTCTACCCCTGCACACATCCTCTGTAATGTGAACACTACGCACGTACGCACACTGGACTTGATAAAATTAAATAAAAATTCTCGCTTGAGAGAAATTTATCAGTACCTCAGACTGAGAAGAAAGTGGTTAAAAGACCTAAGTATGACAAGCATGGTAAAGAAAATAGTATATCCTTTATCAGTTTCTAAAGTGAATTCACAGTGACAAACTACTTTGAGTGACTTAAGATGAATTTTCAAGGGACAAAGCAGTTGGTAATAATCCACAGTTCAGAGAGACTCTTGGATCCTCGTAGGCTGTGAAGACTGGGCTCTCTGTATATTACTTTTTGCACGTCGTTGTCTTGCCAGTGTAACCTCCCAAGTGCATGCAATTCACCTCTGTGTGCTGCTCTGTGGGCATGTGTGCACACTTGGTTTGGAGACATTTTCAAAATGGTTTTGTAGACCAACAGCTTGAAATGGTTAAGCATTACTATTGTCTAGGTGTCTCTGCATTAGTTTTTTTTTTTTTTTGTCCCTTTCTTTCAAACAATGTTTGTCAGAATCCCAGCCCCAGGACTTCCCAAGTTCAATGAGAAAGGCGAGCAGTGGGAGAAAGAAAACATCAGGAAAGCGTTCATCCTTTTGTCTTGCTGACTTGGTCAGAGTTCCCTGGTTATGAGAGCAGCTGATCACCAACCTCTCGATGTAGTCCTGTTTCTCTGGGCTCTGTAAAATGGAGTCAGAATTGCGTTCTGACAGTGTTCCCTCTGTTCTTCTACTTCTGTGGATGAAAGCAGCTTTTAGTTATATGCTGAGAATAAGTAATGATAGAGTACTTGTCCTAGAACAGGACATTACCCTTCCAGGTCTCAAGGAACTTTGTGGGAAGAGCCAAAAAGAACTTAAGGATCAGAAGATGGAAAGATGAGCAACAAAAAGTTTTCTTCCTGACATGGCATGGTCATTGCTCTGGTGATTCCCCTGTGCTTGTAGATGTTTGCACAATATATACAGAAGATTGTACACTCAACATCTCATCATGAACCGGGGAAGGGCCCCTGAGGTCCTCCCTCCCTGCAGGACTTTTGGAGCTAACAGTTGTTGGGGAAAGAAGTGTCCTTTTCTTTAGTGGTGTAGCCACTGAAATGTTGCCCTCTTCACACGGAATAACTTCTCACTGAAACAAGAAATTCTTAATTATGGGCCACACACAAAGACATGAAAGGAGGAGAGGGTCTTGCTGAGAAGACGTCCCTCAAGAAAGGGAGGGGGTAAGAAAGGGGAGTGGGGAATATAAACAACTAAAATCCAGTTTATGCATGTATGAAATGTGAAACAAAAAGAAGAACACATGAAGTAGGTTTGTTTTCTGGGAACATATTTATTGTTGTTTTGCTTTGTTTTTCTTCTTGCCAGCCCGGCTTCCATTCCCGTTTTGACTTTCCAGCTCTGTGACCAGTTTCATTACATTTTTGGTATTGAAATACACAGCAAGGCACTTGTTTGTTTTTGGGGTTTTTTTTTTTTAACATGGAATTGCACAGCCTCTGGTTGTCTTTTTTCTTTATTTGAGAAAATCTATCCAGGACAATGGCTGGCACATAGTACATACTCACTCAATATCATTAGAAATTAGAAATTGGAAAAACTGCATGTTTTCTAAAACTATGAAGTTGGGAGAAAGAACGAACGGATCAAATGACTTGCAGACGTTCAGTCAACTACAGCTAATGAGAGGATCCTCACACTATGCATAATTAAATTAGATCCCATGGATTGTGTTTATCTTGTCATTAGGGAAGAAACTCAGATGTGCTCCTTTCTCTGACCCCATGCTATCTGGAGACACCCAGAGGGGTGTGGGTCAGGGATAGGAGGAAGACTACCATTTCAACATAAGAAATTAGAGACTCAGCCTAAAAAGCTGATTCTCAGAGAGCAAAAGGAGAGAAAACGCAAAATGTCTTACCATGTTGACTTTCAAAGCGCTGAACAAGGTGTACTGTCTGAACAAACTTGCCTTGCCAATACAAGTGTGAATTTCTATTCATGTTCTGATATTGGCAAAAAAAAAAACAATATGATCTTATGGTGAGAAAAATTTAGATTGTGGCTAACAGATAGTAGTCAACCTACCTGTTTCACAAATGTAACCAGGGTGATGCCTCTTTACACTGAGATATTGGTCTGAGAGTATTTTAAGAATATGAAAACTGTGTGCTATCACCAAAACTGGTTTTCAGTCCCTTTTCTTAAAAAGACTTATTTAGACTTTGTCCTCTACCTGTCTCCAACTCTGTGCCTGTTTGTGACTGTTGTTGGGTTGTCGTAGCTATCATAGGACTATCTACTTAGGTCCTTGTCAATGGACACTCGGTGGCTGAGAGTGGCTTTTATCCAAGAAGATATCAATCAACTTTATGCAACCTGAGTAGAGTTTGAGGTATTTCTTGCTTGGAAGGTTGAAGTAGTTTTGTTTTATTTAGGTACCTGAATATTTATGCTGGTAATGATTTATTGTATCTTAAAACCATTAGTAAGACTTCCTTGACTTCAGCACAGAAATGCCATCCATTGACTTAAGGCTTCAGAGTTCATGCAAGGCTGTGAGATTGCCTGAGCACTTTCCCGAGTCTGTCTTCTATGCACTCATGTCATTTTCATGGGTTCTTTGTTTGTAAGGTTTATTTTTTTATTTCATGTATGTGGATGTTCTTGCCTGCACGTATGTCTGTGTACCATATGCATACAGTGCCCGTGGAGGCCAGAAGATGTAGACAATTCAGAACTTGTGTTACAGATGGCTGTGAGCTTCCATGCGGGGGCTGGTAACTGAACCCAGGTCCTCTGCAAGAGTAATAAATACTCTTAAACAGTGAGAGCCATCTCTGAAGCCCCCACAGAAACTGCTTTAGATGTAAAAGTTACAGAACAACAATCAATTCCCGCCTCACAGTTTACACTCTAGCTGAGGACTGTGAACAGGAAGAGCGATTGTATAGGCCCCCATTTTTGTTAAGATGGCCGGCAGATTGCCGCCTTCTCACATGGACTCTGATTATAATTGTTTTGAAAGTTCATTCGTCCGGAACGCATCATTTCACAAATTCTTTTTTTAAAAAATGTATTTTTTAGTCCAGTTTTACGTTTCATTTTTGAGGCAGAAGTAATCCCGTTGTTGAATATATGAATATTAAAAAAGCTGGAATGGCCTTCATTTGCCCCAGTGCTAATGTATTCATGCGTTCAGAGAAGAGAAGCCCAGAGGAGTCTGGCTCCAGGTCATTCTAGACGAGTGAGACAACTTTCTCTGCATAGCAATATTTTGAGAGGCAGTCCTTCTTCCTGAGTTATGTGAAACTATGTTTTAAACAGTGTTTAACGTTTAATTTCAAACTGTCTTTTGGTCCATGTTTGTTATTTAATTGTGTTGTTTCCCACCTGCTACCCTGTTTTGTTGCTGATGCTGCGATAAGACACCTTCCCCAAAGCAGCGTAGGTGAGCATAGGTTTATTTTCTCTCCCAATTCTAGAATGCAGTCCATCATTTGAGGGAAGTCAAGGCAGACACCAAGGATCTAGTCACATCATAGCTGCACTCAAGAACAGAGAGAAAATGAGTGATGTTTGCTTGCTCCTGCTTGGGACTCGGTCATCTTCCTTACAGAGCCCAGGATTCAGCGCACGAAATGCTACCCGTTAATGGACTTGGTTTTCCTACATCATGTAATATTTAATGTAGTTCTCAGGAACGTTCCCCTAGACCAGCCTGCTTTGAATAGCTCCTCAGCTAATGCTATCTTCCAAGTTGGCTTTAGGTTGTAGCAAACTAACATGTAAAACTAGTCAACACACCTGCCCAGGCTCATGAAAGTCATGCATGTGTGGTTGCGTCCTTAGAAAAAGAAGAATGCTCTGGTAGAAGATTTGCTTTCAACTTCCTGATGGAAATATGTCTGTGCTTTTGACTTTTTAATCCCCTGCTTTTTAATTTTAATTTTATTATAAGGTATTGGGACAGTCTAGCAAAAGTCATTCTATACTGTGGAATATCAGCTAAGATGCTGAAGTACACTCTCTGAGACAGATGGGATGGGCTTGCGTACTTTCTAGTGCTAAAATGACATTGAAGTAGCAAGTACAAAAACTACTGGTTTCTTTTGAATTTTGTCTGTGGACTGTGGAGTAAGCTTTTAAATTTACTTTTAGAATTTGAATTGGCTCTGACATGTAATGCCAGCGCTAATCAATTCTCCATCCTGCAAAATTTTGAGTTGTTGGCCAGCAGACTGTCCAAGAAACTCCCCCAAAATACAGGCTTTTGCTGTTGTCCTTGATTGCCCTCGGGGTGGAAGGGAAGTCCTTATTGGAGGGACACCAGTTGGTCTTCTCCAAGGAAAAAACACACCAGTTGGTTGTCCCGTGCCTGATAGTCAACCCTGAAAACATACATGCAAGAAACACTATACCAATTGAGAAGATTATGTTTAGAGGCCATGTATTTGGAAGAAAATGGGGTTTGTATTCTTAGAAAGTAAGCAGTAACCATTGGCTTTCTAGACCACAAAGGGCTGACAGAAACAAAAATAGAATAGAAAGTAGAGAAGCCATGGCAAAGTTCCTTCCCCTAATGGGTTAAAATGGAGAGATGCTCCTATGTAGCTGTCTGATATAACAGGAACCTCTTCCATTTTGACAGTCCGACTGTGTTCAAAGTTGATGACACCTTTTAGATCAGTGACTCTATTTCTCTTTGGTCTGTTCTGCTGTGGGCCTGTGGGAAGCAAGAACCAACAACACCATGACTTTCCATGAAAACTGTTTAGAGTTGGAAAAGCTGTTAAAGTGTCTGTTATCATTTTTAAAGTGTTCATAAAAAATTAAAATCTATATTTCTTCTACAGCAATGTAAAATTATATAAGGCAACTCTACTTATAACTATCTAAAGTGACTTTAAAGAAAGATAAGAATAAAAAGCTTCTTTGCTTAAATGAAAACTGAGTTAATAAATGAATTCCTTTGCCATTTTAATGGCAAACATTTAAGGAACTTAGTAAGATTGGCTTACATTGCTTGGTGTTAGAAAGAGGGATTTTGCTTGGAATATTTTGGAATACAGCCCAAAGTAAAGCTTGTGAAATCCATGACCTTGGATTCTTAAGTGAGGTAGAAGATAAGAAAAACAGTTTAATGGGTGGAAGTGATTCACAATCATTGTTCATCTGATGGTGAAAGCTAGAAATAAGAAGGGCTACGGTCCAACTATGGTTATGGTCAGAGATCACATGCTTGTGTGTTCTCGGCTACAGATATACTTAACATTAAGATATGCCTCAGAAGTCAAATGGCAATAACTTTTAACTTATTTACTTAGAAGACATCTCATAAAGAAGTCATCTGGACATTCAGTGCTGTTTATGATGTGAATAAAAATATCCATACTTATTTACAAAAGGCACCTTTACAAGCTATTTGGAAAGTTATACTTAGTGCCTCTTACTATGAAAAACAACAATTGATTGCAGCCAATAATCTTTCAACAAAAATAAGTCTTTTGTTATGTAAAATGTGGAGCACATTTGTATTATGATTAAATATTTAAAAGCCTAAATTTGTTTTTTATTTATTAAGCTTTACAATATTTTGTTGATATTTTTTACATCTATAAAATGCTTCAGAAATTTAATGACGTCCTTAGCTCCTTTTGACTAAAAGGTAGTCTTCCAAACTTGAAAGTTTTAATTACCACAACACATTTATCACTGGATTCTTTACAGACACATTTTAGTTAAAGTCCCAGTACTTGGTTATTGAGATAAAGAAAGAACTGTCCCTCAGATTCTCAGTTTTTATGATTCTTAAGGGAAAATTGGTCTTTTAGGTTTTCCATTTTTTAATATGTGAACCCTATTCATGGGTGGACATCAATTAATATCATACTGCAAGTACCAGGCCAAGTATCCGGGGACAGTGCTAGCATGGCTTCTCGTATATTCTGAACTTTAGGTATCTCAATGTTATATGAGCCACTGTGCAGTAGACAAACAAAAAACACAGCTAGCTAACTATCACGAAGTTGTCACTAGCTCTGCTAGAGACTAAACATGTCAAAAAGACAAGGGCAAATCTAAACAAATAGGCATGGTACTAAAATAATCTATATAGTCCTGTTTTGATGTCTTTACTATCCTGCTGGAGGGTTTGTACACAGTTCCAGAGTTTTTAGTAGTAGTTTAGTGTCAACCATATTTTCTAGGTGACTTTTTCAAATGCAGGAACCTTTATAGTTGAGCTGTGTGGACATAAATGTAGGGCACAAAGTTTGACAAGACACAGCAAAGAATCAAGTTTTCCATGCCCAGAAGTCCTCCAATATCTGAGATTTCTTTTATTTCAAATGAGACAGAAAGAAAGGTTCATGAGGCCTAAGAAAACACTGTTTTATGCAGAATGGTTCTTTATAATTCTACACATGAGACATGCATATCCCCTTCTCTTCCCCCTTTTGTTTAAACAATCACCACATTGTTTTTAAGATACTAAGGTATAATTGCATCTTTTTAACCAATATAGAAGAAAGAAGAGAGTGTATTGTTCTACTGATCAAACTGTGTATGAAATAGTGAAAGAAAGAATTATGCTTAATGTGTGAGATGTCTTTCTTTAGTGCTGGGAATGGCAGCAAAATGCAATTTCTCCCGAAGCTTTTGCAATTACAATAGAGTCTCAATGACTTAACAACTATTATAATCATGAAAGTATCAAAAGTGTCCGAAAGTCATTTTAATCTGAGTTATTTTTCTCTAAAAAGTATAGAGTATTTTTCATGAGACACATAAAGACAATGATCAGTCATGAGTGGTTCTCACATATGAATGAACTCAGTTTATAAAGGTTAGTGTTAAATACCGCAATTGCCTGTCATGCTGTGGGAGAGCTCTATCAGAAGTCAGATTATTCACTGGAATAAAATTCAGATACTGTGAGATAATATGTTTTCCAGAGCCGAACAATGATATTAAAGTCCTTTTAGAAGAGCAGATAAATAATAATTTCCTTGAAACACAAAGAAAAATTAACCTTGTAAAAGCATAAAGGTACTTTTCTTATTAGTGCTGCTAATTTTAATTTCTCGCCTGGTTTTCAGTGCTGTCTCTGACCTGAAACATTTGGTCAAGATTCAAACCTGGCACTTGTGCTATCTCAGGCATGCATGTGGCACCACCACCTTGCTGATGATGAAACTATCGTTTAGGATGTGGATAGTTAATCCTTCGGGTGGGCATGATAGGAAAGATCAAGAGAGTGCTTTGCTTGTTTTACAGGCCTTACTGGGAAATCAAACTCAGGGGGAAACAGACTTAAACCACCCCTCAGACCCTGAGCTTCACACAACCCCAACCCTAGTTAGAACACCCCTCTGGAGGTATACTAACTTTCACATAGTTTCTTAAGGTCAAATCACAGGTATCGTCTTTGTTCCCCAACTTTGTGCTACCCGCTGCACCTTTCTGCCTGACTCCCACCTCCAGAACTGCTCACGCAGTCTTCACTATACACCTTCCACCTGGCCTCTCTAAACTCCACTAGGACCGCTTTCAAATTATTTTCCCCAATAGCAGCTTTGCCTCTGAAACCTGAAACGTCTTACCGCCTTTCGGGTTTCCCTTAAACATTCCTTTTCAGTCCCAGTTTTAGGACCCTTGCTTCTGTACCTCCCTAGAGTAAAGATGAGACAGGCGGCAGAAGGATTCAAGGAGAGCTGCCCGATTTTGTGATGAGCTTAGGTGAACGTAGATGCCACTGGTGCCACGGGAAGGCTAAGAAGCAATGGGTTTTTGCAGAGCTGAGAAGTGAAGCATGTTGCTTTGGGCTTGTTAGGTCCTAAGGTGGGTGGGTACTGAGCGAAGAGCACGGTTTGCCCTTTTGGCTCTGGGAATCTATGTTTGGAGAGATTTCATTGTAATTAACACAGCATCCAAGGATTAGCTTAGAGAGTGAAGTGGGAAGGTCCTGGGGCATTTCAGGTCAGGGAGTATGAACACAACAGGTAGAGTCAACAAATACAAAGTATAGCGTCAGAGATTTCATCAGAAAACAAGAAATGGTGGGGGTTCCATGACTGAAAGAAAGAAGCTATTTAAGGAGCAAGTGGCTGTTTAGCAGTATTAGACATTACTGAACATCAGGACAAATGAAACATTGATTTCTAAGAGGCCTTGAATGGCATTGACAAGAGGACTTTCTGCGGTCAGTGTTGTGGCCACTGGCCACACGTGGCAGTATAAGTTCAATTTGTACTAATTCAAATTATTTGAAAACTCCTAGTCACACCCATCCTTCTTCAAGTAAGCCACATAGGTGAATGTCTAATATGCTGAACCACGTAGAAGGGAAACTTTTCTTTCTGTGTCACGGAATGGTCTGTGGGTCCTGCACACGGCAGGCAGAGCTCTGTGCCGATCCATCTTCCTTTGCCATGCCAGACTCCTTTTTCCAACGAAAGGGCCTACTCAAGAAAGATGACCCCAGGACCTTTGCAGGCAGTGATTCGGTATGCTGACATGCAATAATTCTTTCTGGGAGCTGACCAGCTGAAGAGTGGATCACTAGCAGAGAAGTGGAGAGAGGGTCTAGAGAGCTCTGGCTTTGCAACCTGAGCGTGGCTATCACAAATTATTGTTGTTACTATTATTAATTATTGAGCATGAAGTTTAGTTGTTTTCTTTGGGGACTCCTACGGAAAGTCAGAGTGCCAGGATCATGAAGGCTTGATCTAGCAAAATTTCCCTTAGCCAGCAGCACTGTCTTTATAGCCTGACAATGAAAATGGCTCAGATCCACAAGGAGTTACTGATAAATCCTTCAGCTGAGGAAAGAGAATAATAATGAAACAGCATGTTGGATACAGTACGTTTAATCCTCAGAATACCATTAATATGTCACTGGAGTTACCATCTTCATTTTCCTCTCCAGAGAAAAGAGTTCAGTTGAGATAAGAGACAGACAGCTGAACTGTTGTCTAGATCTTTAGAAGCAAAGTAGGGAGGCTAAGGTATTATCCTAGTGAGCAGTCAAAGACTCCCCATACCCAACTGTGTTCCATTTTGGGGTTGCCAGTCCTGCAGCAGGCTTTGTTGTCTGGAGTAGAACAGCAGTTTAGTGCAGAATAAGCAGCGATTCTGCTCAGATATTGTCACAGAACACATGCCTAAATTTAACAGTCAATAAGAAATGGTTTCCAAATAACATGCCGAAATGAGCTGTGAATTTCATTAACTGCATCAAACACCTTCCTTGATCCCATTGTTTCTTATAATTGAATTACATTCTTGGCTGTTTTACAATCTGGGTTATCAGAGAGTTGAGGGACGGGTGTATCTTTGCCTTATGTTGCAATTCCTTTTTCAGTTTTACAAGTTATTAGGCACCAAACAGACACAGGTGGGGCTGAGTTAAAACCTACGTCTCTGCTGCAGAATCATCCCCAAGTCAGCAGCATTCCAGGGTCTGTTTTCTTTTCTATATTTGATATTACAGTGCCGTTCCCTGTCATATTTCTTCAGTGCACAAATATAAACTAATAAAATTTTAACCATACTCCTTTACGGTCTTTCCAACGAAATGTCATCTTGTTTATGTAAGTTAGGTGAGATAGTAATTTGGCAAGGCCGTTTGTTTTGACTTTTACGGTGCTGTTGCACTCCTTCCAAAGGTTCAGGCAGTAAGAACCAGAGCTTTAAAAAGAAAGGCCTTGGGGGCTGGGAAGATGACTCAGCAGTACAGAGAGCATAGTGCCCTGTCTAAGGACCTGAGTTCCCAACCCTCACATCCCAGCATCACCTGTACCTCCAGAGGAGATGTGCCAGCTTCTTCCAGCCGGCCGACATTGTCAAATGCACTCACATCCACAGACTCACATACATATTTACAAATGAAATAAATATTAAAGAAAACTAATGACCACAACATCCTAAAAATTAAAAGATGCAATTTTAAGAGAGAGAGAGTGAGACACTTTGAAGGCTTTGGTAGACTTACTTATCTTTATTCCTCATACAAATCACTTATAGTTCTTAATGAATTAACTGGTTTCCTTATCGAAGTTGCTTATTGATAAAAATAATGTATCATAAAGCAAAATATTTTTTAGTATTTAATAGCTATCTACAAACTTTAGCATGAGTTAAAGAGAGAAAGTGATATAGTACTAAAGTTGCCCGTGCACCTTCTTTGGAGAAGCGGTCTGCAGTTCAGGGGAGAGAAAGCTAATGAGTTGGTGTGACTCATGCAGAAAGACCTGCGGTGGTTCCTGGAGCCAGGCTACTGGGGCGTGGCCTTGGCCTCCTTCCACTTCTGCTTTATAATATGTAAACGATGAGTTGTGTTAATGTGGAAAACTTTGCTCCTAGTTTAAAATTTAGAACTATCCTTACAAGGTAAAACATGTGGAAAATGTTGACTTTTAGATTTTTTAGCATAGAGCACACTGGTTCTAAAAACGCAAATTTTGCTGTAAATGTCCTGTTCTCACTACGCTCTTAACGGATAATATGAAATCGCTTATGTGTCCTTTCTTCTACTAAACAATCTAAACTATAATGTCAAGTTCTATGTGTGATCTATTTCAAACAGACATTTTTAAAACAAAAGATCTCACCATGTAGTTTGAGACATATTTCTGTATCATTTACTAAATTCACATACTTGCTTTTAAGTTAAGGGTCTGTCTGCAGAAGTTTATTTGAAGTGTCAGTGGTCTGCCGATCCAGCCTCAGAGAAGCCAGCTAGCCAGTACGACAAAGGGAGCTGAGCTACTGTTACACATCAGCCTAAATCCCAACGCCCCAGAACCTTGTCCTTTAAAGTATCGAGAAGCAAATTTGAAATGCCATCAAGTCCTTAGTTTCTGTCTTAGGGTCTCTATTGCTGTAAAGAGACACCATGACCACGTCAACTCTTATAAAAGAAAACATTTAATTGGGTGGCTCACTTATATTTTCAGAGGTTTAGTCTATTATCGTCATGATGGGAAGCAAGACGGCATGCAGCAGGCGTGGTGCTGGCGCTGAAAGCCCTTGTATCTTGATCTGAAGGCAACTGGAAGTGATCTGAGGCACCGAGTGGCATCTTGAGCATATTGAGACAGCAATGTCTGCCTCCAGAGTGAAACACTTCTTCCAATAAGGCCAAACCAACTCCAACAAAGCCACACACACCTCCTAATACCGCCACTCCATTTGGGGGCCATTTTCTTTCAAACCACTACAATTTCCATGTAATTTTGTTTGGCTTTCTTGTTTTGCTTTCTAGGGCAATATCTTTATGTAGCACATACTGGGTCCAAACTGATCAGATGCTTCTTGGTTCTCTCAGGACTAGGAAAATGTGTGCTGCTCCAAAGTCCAGCAAGTCTTGAACTTCAGGCTTCCATCAATTTCTAGGCTAAACAAGCTGTTTGTTTCAGGTTGTACTAAGAAAAAAAATCCAGTTCCATGTTTATTTCTTTAGTGGCATAATGAGAAAGTAACGTGTTGATTGATTGTTTTTCTACTTCCCATCATTCCTAAGTACAGACTAAAAAAGCATTCAAGATCTTGTCCTAGCATTAGAACCAGATTTCTAAAGTGCATTGAATTGAGATGCAGAGGCGGTGCAGAACATTGTTGGGTTTGTTGTCAAGAAATCTACAGACATATTGATATGTAGTAAGAGTCAAGCGGGCCACGTTCCCGGTGAAATACAATATTTATGGGTTTTGTGACAGGGTATTTCTAGCTATGTTCTGTCATGGAGTAAGTTGGTTATAATTTGTTTTGGCAGTTATCATTAATTGTTGTACTAAAGAGATAAAATAATTATTTCGCTGGTTTAAGCTTTGTGGAGCATTTAAAGAGAACATTTTAAATAATATTCTACAGACAATACTAGTTATAAAATTATGACCTAGATTATATACTATATATACTAGTTATAAAGTTATGAGCTAGATTATATACTATATATACTAGTTATAAAGTTATGAGCTAGATTATATACTATATATACTAGTTATAAAGTTATGAGCTAGATTATATACTATATACTATTTATAAAGTTATGAGCTAGATTTTATATCTTTGTAAATAATGACTTATGAATCTGGGAAGCAAAGATGGTGTCTCTTTTTCATTTCTACAACATGCTTAATTTCTGCAGAATTTTGACTTTACTTTTTAAAAATCCCAAGAGAGCATTTAAGGGTATTACTGATTGTCAGTAGATCCATTCATATAAAAAGAAAAAACCCTAATCTATTTTGGACATGAAAATTTTCACATATCTAGCTTAATTAAAATGAGATGCATGCTTTGTTTTCATAGTAATGTTAAACTAGAGTATCTGTTAATTATATTGTCTATTCATTCTAAAATCAGGAGAACTATATAATTTTTCCGGTAATTGGGTCACAATAGTTTTCCATCACATAATAGTTCATCTTAAATTCTGATTCAACAAATAAAGCCAAAGAAAACCAAAAATGGAAAACATTCACCCTTTTAGAACACAGCCAAGAAGCTGAAACTTGGGGAAATTATCATGGGAGAGCAATCCTGCTCATGCACCTGTGAAAGAAAAGCCCATGGGACCTCAAAGTTGCTCCCATTTAACCTTAGGTTACTGCTTTACCACACACTTGTTACCCTTTCCTGCTTTTTAGTAATTCTGAAACAGCAAGTTCAGCAGTTTATGGGTAAGTCAAGGTAACAATCTGACGGGAAGCAGAAGGCAGGCATAGGAACATACATCTCTGGTTGGAGGCATTTCTGCATAAGGAATAAAGACCCAGCACAGACACAGGATAGGAATAAGTGTGTGTGTGTGTGTGTGTGTGTGTGTGTGTGTGTGTGTTTCCATCCACATATGTGTGGAGATGCCTGTGGATGCATGCCTGAGAAGGATTTCTTTTGACATTAGATCACAGATCATCTACTGCTCTCTCTGTCTCTCTGTCTCTCTCTCTCTCTCTGTCTCTCTCTCTCTCTCTGTAACAATCCACACCGCTGCAGACCTAACAACTTGCATGTCTTCTTTCCTCCCCTTGCAACTGTGAGCCAGTCCAATTTCCTATGATGAGAAGAACAATCTTGATTGTGTGTACTTTCTTCTGATGACTCCTGCCTGCCGTTTAGGCTAGTTCATGTTTTATGGAAAATGCCCTTCACCACCTCCCCTGGAAACCTGGAAGACCAAGAAATCCCCACCTTGTTTCTTTGGAATGAAGTGTTTTGCCTCAAGACCCCTCCCCCCACATACATTCTATACATAATAGTTTCGTCTCTAAATGCTTACCCACTACAGCAGTGGTTCTCAGCCTTACTAATGCTGTGATCCTTTAATACAGATCCTCATATCGTGATGACCCCCAAACATAAAATAATTTTTGTTGCTACTTCATAGCTGTAATTTTGTTTCTGTTATGAATTGTAATGTAAAAATCTGCTATGGAGCCTGTGTGAAAGGGTCGTTCAACCCACAGAGGTCCATACCCACAGATTCGCTACACTACAGGGTTCATGGCTACATGCGTCCACAGTGCTGTAATTCTCCCGATGATGTTCTTCTGAAAGGCACACACCAACTTCTTTTCTCTAAACCTGCCATTTCTGTGTTTTACGGCAGTTGATGTCATGTTCTATTGCTGTCAGTTTTACTCCCGTGACATAAAGTTTCATATTAAGACTGAAGCTTAGGATTTTTGCCAGGCAGCCTGGCTAGTGAGTTCCCAGGACTTGCCTGCCTATGACCATGTTTGTGCTACAGGTCCATGTGCTTATTAGACCTACCTCTTGCACAGGTATCAGGGATTCAAACTCAAATCCTCATTCTTGTAGAGCAAATACTCCTATTCACTGAGCCATTTCCCTGGCCCTACAAATAATCCTTTTAAATTTTTAAAATGTAAAATAAATCTTTCATTCTTTGAAATTATAATTATCAGAAGGCACCGTGAAAGCTTCCATGTGAGGGATGCCACCAACAGTCCTACCCAGCTAAGATGCCTCTGAAATAAAACACCAGGAAGTACAGCGTGATAAACGTAAGGGAGCAAAAGTGGCATGCACATCTTGGTAGTAACCAACAGCTCTCTAGTCGGAATAATATTTTACAGAAATCCTTTCTTTAAACCTACTGATCGTGATCGATGATCATGTCACCATGTTTGCTCAAAGTATGAGGCAATAAAATAAAGAAAAATCCCTTTTAGACTCTTAATTCAGTCTTAGTTTGGTAATATGCCCTAAATGAACATCTTGAAAAGTTTAGCATTTATCTTTGGAAAATATATTTAGTAATTATTATTTACATTTGAAAAGTTTACTATTTACATTTGGAAAATAAATGCTAAAGCCACTAAACACTCCTGTTCCTGGGAATCTGATGTTCCATTGGGTATAAGTGAATATTTACACTATAAATGAACAAAGAATTTACCACCTGTGTGGATCTCTTTGGAATTGCTCATGAATGCCCAGGCTGCCACAGAGAGAGCTGAGAGTTCTGCTCTTTCAAAGAATACCAAATATGCTTTATTTAGGGTTAGACTAAATCTGTTCTTTTCAGTAGATCTTTGTGAACACCCCATTCAAATAGCTATATTGCTTGCCACTCTGGGGCTCCTTACCTCATTATATAACTCCTCCTATAGAACAATAAATCTAGAAGCTGGGAAGATGGCTCAGTCGGTAAAGTACCCACCCTATAGGCAGGTACAAGAGAGGGTATCTGAGTTTGATCTCTAGAACCCATGTTAAAGCAGACAAAGCCAGACATGGTGTAATCCCTGTAATCCTAGCTTGGAATGGGGAAAGAGCGGATCCCTGGGATTCACTGGGCAGGCAGTTCAGCCACACTGTCGCTCTTCAGGGTCAGTGAGAGGCCCTCTGTAAAGAAGTAAACATAGAAAACAGTCAAAGAAGACACCTCACATTTACCTAAGGCCACTCCACTTGTGTCCACATATGCTCACACATGCACATATGAACACACACACACACTGGTAAATCTGTTGTTACAATGGAAGTAAGATTGCAAGGGCCAACTCATGAAATAACTAGACCAAGGCTAAGGGATTATCGGCCACGTACAAAATAAATACTTTCTGGGTAATTTAGACCTGAAAAAACACTTTAAAATAATTTACTCTCTTCTTTCTTCATTCCTTTTTCATTTATCTACTTAAGACAGTTCCATGTCCTATCCAAGTGCAAAAGCATTTTTTAT
This sequence comes from Ondatra zibethicus, assembly GCA_004026605.1. Classification (NCBI taxonomy): domain Eukaryota; kingdom Metazoa; phylum Chordata; class Mammalia; order Rodentia; family Cricetidae; genus Ondatra; species Ondatra zibethicus. The sequence goes on along the minus strand of PVIU01001937.1, from coordinate 55,681 downwards.
GGAAGAACTACTAAAATTTTAAGGTTAAATTTTATGTCTATATGACTCCTGTATGAGAAAAAAAAAGATTTTTTTCCTGTTTTTATTAACCTCTGTATAATTTTATGTGATCATCCATATAGAATGGCATTTTCTGTTGTGGATGGAGAATGTGAAATCAGTAGTTAAGTTCAATTTACTTTAAGTTCATGCTTTTCCAAAACCAGACATAAAGTCAGCATAACTCTGGTGACCCATTAAGACACGAAGATTCATGAGAGCTACCCATTAAAACTGGTCTAGATTTGAAGGTCAAGGGGAAATGCCAATGCAGTTAGTACTATTGTATAGTACTACTAAGGTTCTTTGTGGGCGCTAAAATAGGAAGCGAAGTAGCAACTGTAGTGCATGGAATGCATTTGTAGTGCCACCTAAGCATCTCTTTGGTGAGGAATGGAGATAGAATAGCTGTTTGGGTTGAATATTTATTCCGTGTGCCATAGATGCCGCTGCAAATCAGAGTAAGGTGTGAGCACCACTAGACGAAGATCAGGAGATGCTAAACTAAACAATCACAAGGGTATTATGGTTATTATCCCATGAGCACTTGGTGATGTTTCTTTTATCTTTAGTTGTATATACCTATAATCCCAGCACCCAGAAAACTGAGATATTCACCAATATATCATTGGATGTAATGTGATAGATAGTTGTTTGGGAGAGAATATTACAACATCCCTCTGAGGAACGAATGGAATTTCTTTTTTTTTTTTTTTTTCGAGACAGGGTTTCTCTGTAGCTTTGGAGCCTGTCCTGGAACTAGCTCTTGTAGACCAGGCTGGTCTTGAACTCACAGAGATCCGCCTGCCTCTGCCTCCCAAGTGCTGGGATTAAAGGCGTGCCACCACCGCCCGGCCAAATGGAATTTCCTTTTACCAGTTTTGTTGCTTACATTATATATATGGATACTTAAAAAAAAATCTACTCTGATCATGTCTACTACAGTTCCTTTGACAGCCTACCAATTGGGTAGAATGCACTTTGTTCAAAATGTGGGAGGTAACAACATTGTGGGAAATTGTTTTGTTTGTGATGCAATTTGTGTTAATGTCATTGACCGTTGGAAAGACACAGTAAAAATTTAAAAAGCACTGATAATGAATCACAATAGTTTGGTCAGTTGTTCTTTATAAGAGTGCTCCATTAGCAAATAGGGTCCAGGAACCCCATAAATCTACCTTGCAACAGAAGAACAGTGGAGGTCTCTAGGTGCTGCTATACTGCCTTATACTTTTATTGCTTATTACTTCCCCCCAACTAACAAAAGCTCTCATAGGCATACACAAATAGCTTATTAAAATGCCATGAATTCAAATTACCCCAAGATATTGCACTGATTGAGATCAAGAGTCGTATATGAGCTGGAGAAATTGTTCAGTGGTTCAGAGTACTTGTTGATTTCCCAAAGAATGGGTGTTCAGTTCTCAGCACTGGCATGGTAGTTCTGGGGGTTCCGATACCCTCTTCTGGCCCCCTCAGGTACTGTACTTATGTGGTTCACAGACATACATTGCAAGCACAACAGCCATACACATAAAATAAAGAAAATCTTAAAAAAATAAAGTCACCTTGTACTTTTATAACTAAATTAAGGTTAGCTCAATCCTTAAACTACAGAGCTGGAACAGCAAAAGCAAACAAACAAAAATGTTAGGGCAAAGAAGTTAAAGACTCATTGCAAAAAAAAAAAAAAAAGACATAAGCTTAAAAAGAAAATACCAAAAGGAAACCCATCATCTTAATATGAACAATGAGAAACAAGCGGGAGAATAAAGCTTCCTGATGTTGGAAGTTAAAAATGCAGCTGTATTATAATCCTGGGCAACGTCTCCCAAAGTATGGGGAAGTAAGAGCTTTCTTCCTTCTTTGGACACTACGAAGGGCTGAGCCTTTCACTTGCTAGGCAAACACTCTACCACTGAGCTACATGTCTAGCCTTGTGCTGTTTCTCATGAACCAGGGGCTTACTAGGTCTCTCAGACTGGTCCTATGAACCACCTGAATCAGACTCCCAGGTAGCTGGGTTCAGGTCTTCCTTACCAGGCTCAGCACAGGACTTTTAGAATACACAGAAACTGAGACTTAAAGTAAAGTCAATTCATTCTGAGAGATTCTAGGACAATAGGGAGGTGGTTGAGTCTTGTAAGTATGTGCTCACTGTGCAGTATGATGACTTGAGTTCAGATCCCAGTGGCCAGATAAAAGTTGGCCATGGTATCACATCTGTAATTCCCGGGCTAGAGGTAGGCATGGAGGCAAGTGGATTTTGAGGTACTATTGTCATGAGACTTTCAGTGAGACCAGGATCTATTCCTGGCATACGGTCTGGCTTTTTGGAATCCTTTCCCTATGATGGGATGCCTTGCTCAGCCTTGTTGCAGTGGGGAGGAGCATAGTCCTGCCTCAACTTGATATGCCAGGTTTTGTTGACTCCCCATGGGAGGCTTTATACTTTCTGAGGAGCAAGTGGGGAGAGGGGTAGAAAGGAGGTGAGGGGAGGGAAGAGGAGAAAAGGAAGGAGGGGAAACTGTGGTTGGTATGTAAAATGGATAAAAAGTTTAAATTAGAAAATAATGAGACTTGATTTACAAATGCAGGGGTGAGTGTAGTAGTACCCACATATGCACACAAGCACATAAACAAGGGCATCAGCACACACACACAAACACACATGCACACACAAATACACACACATGGATGCTCATTTTATGATGAAGTTCAACTTTGGTAAACCCAGTTATTTAGAAAAATGTCATGGGACTGATGTCAGTCTATTGTAAATTAAAATAAGTTCAAAACGGGGGTTTATTATCTTAATCAGAAAGCAATGTATTTAAAACAAAAAGAGAAAGACAGAAAAGAAAACAACAACAACCAAAAAAGGACTCAAAGACTGAGTTCCAGTCAAACATGTGCTATTATATAATACCACCCAATATCAGACACAGGAACCTTCATTGACTCATACTATAGTATATATATATATATATATATAGTTGGCGCTTATTTCATAAATTCACATACGTAATTTCTTTTTAAATATACTTTTACTGCTTGGCTGACATTTGATTCGGTTGTTTTCTTTAGAGGGATAGTACTAAAGTAAAACTTCACGGAGGGCGTTAAACACCGAAGGGTACAACGCACATGTGCCAGAATTAGTATAGTGGAAAACAAACAGTAAAACACAGAAGCAAGTCTCCTCTTCATTTCTTAACTCAGACACGGAAAAAAAAAATAAGCAGAAGCACAAATAAAAATATAAAAGGATAGCAGAAATGAATGACAATATCACTGATAAGCAGGGTTCTGGGTGACCCCTCAGAGTCTGTCTGCTTGAGCCCAGGGGACTTGCCTTGAATAATCACTGGAACTGTAAATCTGCTGGATGTTATACCTCTGGGTACAATATGCTCAAAAGCACAGCTGCCTTTAAGAAAAGCCTGAATCTGCCTTCTAAAAGATAAGTCTTCCCAGACTAGTCACAGGAAATGTCTTCAAATGGAAAGGCTATAAAAAGTCAAATCTTAGAAGGTAGAATCCTAGACCATTATAGTGAAATGAGCCTGGAGCAACCTTAAGACCAGAGACTAATCAGGCTGAAAGGGTGGGCCAAGACTTCTTTCCTGGATTCTGTGAGATAAAATTCTTACTATTTTCTTAAGTCGATGGGAATGTTATAATTTGTCTCACAGTAATGGAAAATTAAGCACAAAAGACAAAGGGCTGAGATTTGAAAAATTTTAAACTAATTCATTATATGTGGTTTTCATGTAAAAACATTCAGAGACAAGACGAAGAGTTGAAGGTGGAAGATCAATGACCAGGCTTGACAGAGTCACACCACTTTGTTGTGGAACATTCATATTTTACTACAAAAGGCATCATTGCAGAGGGAGAGACATTTCACCATCATTTATCAGGAAGACGTAGTGATTGAAACTTATGAACAACTAAGAGAAATAGAAAGAAAACAAAAGGCAAGAGTGAATGAATGGGAAGGACTAAAATTCCTTCTCCCATAAGGCAGTAGATTTCATTTCATAGTATTAGCTACTAAATTCAGGAAGAAAGGCTGGTAAAAATTAGTGACAAGCAGAATAAACATACACAGAACCCTACATCAAATAGCTTAGAAAAAAAAGTATCCTTTCAAAGACTTGCAATAGTTGTAAAACTAGGCCAAAATATATGCCAGAAAGTAGACATCACCAATCTTCTAAATATTCCTGTCACACCACACTTACCTATAGCATTTAACAAGAAGACAGTGCTATTAAAACTTACACTGAAATTTAACAACTTTAGAAATTACTTCTAGAACAGATAAAAAAATATAATGGAAAACTTGAAAATATAGAACAATATAAAATATCTATCAAATTTTATTGGGTGTCATAAAATAGTTTTGATAAAAAGAAAATATTAGCTATCAGAAAAATGCTAACTGTGGCCATTTATTGCACTATAAAACTTACTTATGTCAATCATGTTCTTGTCTATATATCAAATTCTACAAACGTAAGTCTATCAACATTCTCTTAAAAATATCCAGTGGTTAGGGATCTTTCTAGTTTGGGCACCAACCTTGCTTATTTAAATCTTCTTTCAATGGCCATGATTGAAACTAAAAAATAAGCAACATTCAAATACCGTTAGTTTTATTATTGATCTGATCATTCAAGTACTTAAATAAAATAAATATTTAATAATGGTTCCAGATAGTTGGAACTTTATAAAAACTAAGAGCTAATTCATTCATTCATTCATTCATTCTCTGAGTCTCAGTGTATTTTCCAAATATCTCAGACTCCTAATCTCGTGTGATCTCCTGACTCAACCTCTCAGAGAGAAATATTTTACTGAGGTTTTAAACCAATCACTGAAAAGTTTAGAAGTATCACACTACTAATAACAAATGAATTATAAAGGTAATGGTCCATTTCCTCATACAGCTTAGTTTTGGTGACATGAAGGATTACCATTTGGTGCTATGAGTCAATGAAGGTTCCTCTGTCTGATATTGGGTGGTATTATATAATAGCACATGTTTGACTGGAACTCAGTCTTTGAGTCCTTTTTTGGTTGTTGTTGTTTTCTTTTCTGTCTTTCTCTTTTTGTTTTAAATACATTGCTTTCTGATTAAGATAATAAACCCCCGTTTTGAACTTATTTTAATTTACAATAGACTGACATCAGTCCCATGACATTTTTCTAAATAACTGGGTTTACCAAAGTTGAACTTCATCATAAAATGAGCATCCATGTGATTTATTTTATGTGAGTATATGAATTTCTAGAAAGATTCACTAATTGATTTACAATCTGTTCTGGTTTATTGGATGCATAATTGCTTAAATTTACTGAGCGTCCAAAAAATGTTTCACAGAAGTGTTCCTGCTCCCTTCCCCCAGTGCTGCCCCAGCTTTCTTCCTTTTCTGAAAATATGAATAATATACCCATATAGAATTGCCTACTTTTTCCATAAAAAGCAATCCCTCTAGTGTCCATAAAGTCCCAAGGTCAAATATTCAGTCATTCCATAAATACCTTATCTGAAATCATCATAGCGTGAGCCAAAGCTCAGCAATAAAAATTCAGAACTGGCACGTCCATAATGAGGAGCCTGCAGCTCTGTGGGCTGCTCTTGACCTCATCATTATGCTCCCCCGTGAACAGCCCTCAGCCTTACCCCTTCACTGCCAGGCTACCCTTTGGTTCCCTGACTTGCTTTTTCCAAGCAAGTTCACTTGTATTCATTTGCATAGTTAGTGAATTATTTGCTTCGGTGCTTTTTTTGAGTGGTACCATATGTCTACTGTTCAAATGAGGAATGCCCTGGGCCTTCTTAAACACCAGAGTTGGGCTTTTGAATCCATCACCAATACCAATTATTTTTAGATTTTTTGAAGCGATGTAATTTCTCATAGGTTGAAACTCAATATTTTCTTTCTTCTCAAACCAGTGTACTGAATATTTTCATACCTTATCTATTTGTCATGGAACACAAGTTCACTTGGTTTTTAGACACAATAATTTATAAACATTTCAACTGAGCAAAGCTTTATGTAGCTTTCAGAAAAACTCACAAAATAAATATGAACATGTATAACAATATAGACATATAAAACAATGAAGCAGGGCTTTAATGACTCATTCCCTCTCATGCCATGCAGTGGTGGTACATGTCTTTTAATCCCAGCACTAGGGAGGCAAAAGCATTAATTCTCTGTGAGTTCAAGGCCATCTTGGTCTACAGAGCAAGTTTCAGGGCAAGCTTCAAAACTACACATAGAAACCCTATCTTGAAAAAACACAAATTAAAAAAAGAAACTTATACCTGATGTGGGATTCTCTTCTGTATGCTATGAATATGTTTTATGACCACTGGTTAATAAAGAAGCTACTTTTGGTCAATGACTGAACAAAATACAGCCAGACTGGTAAAGATATAGAGAGAGTAGGTGGAGTCAAGGAGATGCCATGTAGCTGCCACAGGAGACAGACGTGCAGGAACCTTGCCAGTAAACCATGAGCCTTGTGGGAAAATATAAAATAATAAAAATGGGTTAATTTAAGATGTAAGAGCTAGCTAGAAAAATGCTTAAGCTATTGCCCAAACAGTATTGCAAATAGTATAGTTTCTGTGTGATTATTTCAGGTCTGGGCTGCCGAGAAACGAACAAGCCACCTCCTCCAACACATTCCCAGTGCCTTCATGATATGACATCATTATGGCCAGTTAGGTTGTGCTACCCAGTGATTCTAGGCATTTATATGAGAAGCTTATGAGTTCTAATGAATCACAAGAGCCATGCTATAACTGCCTTTTGTCAATAGAAAACAGAGGTTTGAGAATGTCAGACAGTTTACAATCAGACCAATGAGGAAGTGATGGCCGTCTGAACCACCAGTAATAAATCTCAGAGAAGAAATCCTCCTCAGTGATCTGACAGGTGATTCCATAAGCTTATTCATGATTCCAGTTTTCTCCTGCCTGTTTATTTTTAGAAGTGGCATCTGCTAAAGTGATTTCTTTTACAACTTACTGAATTCTCATTTAGAAGAGAGGCAGAGGTGAGGATGGAATTGGTAAATTGATCATTGATTAGCTTGTTTTAACAGGCCGTTAACAAATGGCCAAGGTAATAAAAATAGTCATTTAGAGCTGTGGCTGAATCCATTAGAACATTTGAGGATAAAATGATGTAATCAGTTTTCACTAAGTTCTTGATGTGATTCTCCTTACCATTTATTATCACACACACTTGCTTGACATAATAAAGATTCTTCCTCCGGGCTTAAAACTGTAACAGCACAGCAGATGAATCAGGGATGGGAGTGTTCAAAAGAATAGTTAAGAGAGGAATGGGCAGACAGAGGGGAAGCATTCAGAGCTGAGAAAATGGTTCAGTGGATAAAAAAGCTTGCTGAACAAGCATAAAGATGCAGGTTCTGTTCCCCAGCCCCCCTGGGAATATTAGGGTGCATAGTGCACCTCAGGAGGACATTTTAGTAAAGTGGGGTAGGAAAGGATTTAAATAAATGCTGGTAGAGTGAACCAGTCACAAAGGACTGAGGCCATCAATGGCTTATGATCCATTATGACCAGTGATGGCTTCTTCTAAGCGAAACAATTTACTTCTTCTCTTATGTAGATCATTTGATCAGTGGGAACAAAGTTTCCTATTCTATTCTTAGCAAGGACTGGGCTCTCCTGCCAGCTTCCTTTCTTGAAGCTCTCCCCACCCCCATTCCTAATTCATGTACTCAGAATTTCAGTAATGCAAACTATCTAACCATATCCAAAACTCTGAATATTAAAAATACCAAATTAAACCTTTTTTTTATTTTTTATTTTAACCAGGTGTTCTTATTTCTGTTGCTGCAAGAAATACCATGGCCCAGGACAACCTAGAGGAAGAAAGGGTCTATTTGAAGCCAGGGCAGTAACTTGAAGCAGAAACTGAGGAAAGCTGCTTGCCCAGGGAATGGTGCTGCCCACAGTGGGCCGGGACCTCCTGTATCAAATGCCAATCATGTCACCTCCCTACAGAAATGCCCACAGTCCAATGCAATTTAGACAATCCTTCAATTGAGATGTATAGACATAGAGATTAAAGTTTGAAATCTGTTTACATTGGGAGAGCCAGACATATGAGAAAATTCAGAGTAACTGTCCTATGACTCGTAATGAGTAGAATATTTCAGTTTCTGTTATATGGAGAACAAGCCTAAGCACTCAGGTTTTTTTCCATCTTAAAAGATGTGACTTAAATTAACAATAAGAAACCTTGTATTAAAGACTTAATGGGACTTAAAAGTTCTACCATATTAAAGACAGGCACTTATTCTTTTAAACTCATGTGACTAGTCACTTCAAGCAAGTGAACTGGGGAAAATTATAGAATCATTCTCTGTTTATTCGTTGGTTTAATGCTTAGTACATGTCTTCCCAAACTGCTGAGCTAACTATGTTTATGGTCTTCATGGATAGATAGATAGATAGATAGATAGATAGATAGATAGATAGATAGATAGATGATAGTTTTAATATATCATGATAAGTGGAAAAGTTGATTATATATAATATATAATATGTTATATTATATATAATATATATGGTATATTATATATAATATATAATATGTTATATTATATATAATATATAATATGTTATATTATATATAATATATAATATGTTATATTATATATATATATATGGGATTTCAGAGGAAAGCTCCTATCTAATTGGACTAAAGTGAGTAACAGAGTGCTTCATGGCAGAGAGACTGACACATCTAATGCAAAGATGCGTATGCATTAGGAACATTTTGAGTATTGGGGGTGAAATGGCCAAGAGGCACTTATGTGCAGAAGTAACAAGGTGTCTGGAAAGTAAGGGAATAACCTGCATATATCATTGGTGACACCCAGTGCAGAGGAATGGGAGGCATTTTAGGACAATTAGAGGGGCACTTTAGGACAGTAGGACTCCACCTGCACTCTTCTCAGGAGCCTACAGTGGTTGCTGGGTGATGGCTTGACTGAATTCCACGTCCCTTAGTTACATTTCTTTTCAAAGCATCTATATCCATACGTTTTCTCCTTATAATTATATAATTCAGCAAACATATAGGAAACAGACCACTCCAGGGGTTCTAGGATGTCAGAAATGTAATGTAGAATTAAATTCTTAGGAATCTATTGAAGGAATACCCATGGGGTTGGACTGGTCTCCCTTCCATTCAGATGAGCGCCACTGTGAAGAAGCAGAGATGGGGAATTCACTGCTCTCACATTATTGCTATTGATGTAGCTGCCCTCGCTTCCTGCTCACTCAACCTTGTCATGCTGAGTATTGTAATAACTGCCACAGTTTTGAGGTTGCTTCCATCCATATCTGCCTCCCTACACTTATGTTGGAGATCAAGTAGGCCAAGCAGGCCTTGAACAGCCAAGATTAAGTGAAGCACGTAGCACAAACAGAGCAGTCATCTCTGTGATTTTCCTTGGAGTGCAATCATTATGTCAACCATTTATGAAAATACTATAGTGTCCCACAACCCTGTTCCAAATTGCAATGCTGCATTGAATCTTAATCTTGTCTTTTCCACATTTGACCTGTTGTTTTTTCCAAGTTATTTCAGATTATTTTCCATCTCATTACCTTGAGTCCCTACCATGAAGCATATCATGAGAAAAATTTCCAGTTTAATGAAGGCTTTAATACAAGGGTAAAAGATATGTGTGGTTCAAAAATGGGATAATCTCATGTCATAGAGCTTTTCAGATATTAGTTTACTAGCGTGAACCAGAGTTCAGGGTCTCAGTGGAGGCAGTCAATGAGGGCCTTACATTCAACTCAGTTTCGCATTACATGACTGTGTACATCTCCATCAGATATTTCTACTGGGTTTATCCTTAGTCCTATGCTAGGAAAACTGCAGCTTCAAAAACTATTATTCCTTAATTTTTAATTTGATTAGAAACTATTTCTCCAAGTGGACAGCATTAAGACCCTTTTAAAAATTTTTATTTTCATGGTTTTATTTAATAGTCCATCATCCACATCTTCCTTGATTTCACTGTGCTTATCATGTCAAGCATTCCTGAGTGATAAACACTTTTGTCTGTATGTATATACCAGTATCTCTGTCCCTGTGTCTCTCTATGTCTGTCTCTGTGTGTGTCTCCCTCTATTGTGTGTGTATATGTGTGACATCTGTGTGCATGTGTATGTATATGTGTAGGGGATGTTTGTATAGGTGTACATGTGTGTGGACATAAGAGGTCAACCTCAGCTGCCATTCCTCAGGAGCCATCTATTTTGTTTTTGAGACAGGCTGTCTCATTCCCATGGAGTTCATTAAGTAGGCCAGGCTGAGCAGCAGGATGATCCTAGAAATCTATTTGCCTCCAGCACTAACACTGAGTGACAAACTTACCATTAATTGATAGCTTCTGATAAAAAGAATTTTCAATCTGTCCTGGTCTAGTCACCGAACTAACTTCTGATTCTATTGTGACTTAAGACACTTCAGTGAAGTCTGAGGCTGCTTGTTCATTCCCAGCTGCCAAGACCCAAAATAAGCACACAAAACTGCATTAATTAAATCACTGCTTGGCCTATTAGCTTATCATATTTCTAGCTAGCTCTTATATCCTAAACTAACCCATCTTCATTAATCTGTGCATCACCAAGAGGTCATGGCCTACCAGCAAAGTTTCAGAGGCTCCTGTGAAAGCCTGTGTCTCCTGATGTGACTACATGGCTTCTCTCTGACTCTGCCTTCTCCCTCTTTACATCTCTGTTTGGATTTCCTGCCTAGCTTTACTCTGTTAAGCCATTGGCCGAAAGCAGCTTTATTCATTAACCAATAAAAGTAACACGTATGCAGGACTTCCCACACCACTTCAGATAAACATAGTAGTTGGTCACTAATGTTTCCCTCATTGTGTATATTAGTGGGTATATAAATCCTCCATTTCACTCTTTAATAAATGAATATCTGTGTTCTGCCCTCTACTTCATTATGGACTAAGTTTTCTTCCTTCCTACTATCCATTTGTTTGTTTGTTTGTTTGTTTAGGGACTGAACCCTCTATGTAGCCTGGCTGTTCTGGAACTCACTCTGTAGACCAGGCTGGCCTTGAACTCCTAGAGATCAGCCTACCTCTGCAACACAATTGCTTGGATTAAAGGAGTATGCCACCAGGCCTGGCCTCATTAAGATCTATTCTCAATGATGTAGTGTAATTTGTGTGTATTTGTTAGAAAATAAGTCATAAACCAGCGATCTTTTTTTTTTTCAAAGAACCAGTTCCTCTTTTTTATCACACTGACTGGTAAAGGCATTGAGGAAATTCACCCTCCATCTCTTGTAGGACTGAGGACTAGTCACTTGAGCTTGAGTTACTGTTCAGAGGTTCATTACAAAACATGATCCAGGGTCATTTGTGAAAAAAGAAAGATTTTACTTCCTAAAGTATCTTGTTTTATAATGGTGTAATGTGTCGTACAGTATGGATGAAGACCATGGAATCGGCATTAATGGTATCGTTGCTTTTAATCCATTTCCACAATATATTAATAATTCTAAAATCCTTAGAATTCTAGAGAGTTAGTTTCGCCAAAGCTAACTTAAATTGAATTGAAATACAGGTTGTTGGCCTTGATAGTATACTATAAGATAATATACAATGACAATTTACAATGACAACTCATTGTCAATCCTCTTTGTCTTTGTGTAGGGATCCACCCCTACCCCAGACAATGTATCTACTAGGTTTTCTTTATCACAATAATAGGCTTCTCCACCCCCTATGCAGTAAGCCAGATGAAGCCGAATTGAAAAAGAAGAACAAGAAAAACAGGTTTATTGAGCAAAGCAACTCCCAGGTGAATCTGCCAGCCTCAGAGATCTGGCTGGAGAAGTCACATGTCCGAACTAAAGCAGAGAGCTTCTGTACTCTGCTGGCATGCCCACCATAAACTGGACTTGTGCCCAAGTGTGCTCAAAACCTGACTGCTTTAGGTGGGGTCTTGGCTACTGGCACCTTCAGGGAAGGAGCCTCTGCAACTGCCAAGGATGCAGAACTGGGCTTTGTGGCTCCTTTTCTCTGTTGGAGATTCTCTGAGAGGGTGGGGTTTGGAGAGAGAGAGAGGAATCAAGCAGGAGTGAACTGGAGAGTCCAACCAAACAGTATCCTCAAAAAGTGTGCGTTCTGAAACAATTGCCACCATCAGTTTAAAACAAGGAACCATGTCTTCCAGTATTTAGTTTTGATGGTCAGCAGTCGCTAGACTAGACTTTGAGCATAATCCAACATGTAAACCCTAGTTTATTCAATAGTAAGAGCTCTTCTCAGTTTGTGAAAATGAAATGGACATACATTACCAGATTTAATAATCTTTCTAGTTTCAGTTCTAGAGTAAAACAGATAATAACCATAATAGTAATAATAATAATAATAATAATAATAATAATAATAATAATAAGCTCCAACATGACTTAAGCCCTGTGCATTTAACAATTTTCTTCTGAACACCTTCGCCATGTAACTGATATTGTCAGCACCATTTCCCTAAGCACAAGGATTTGAAATTCAGAGCGATAAGCAGTTTTCCCATGTTCACAGAATGAAGGCAGAGCCGTCACATATTTTATGCCATTGGTTCTTTCACTATATGGCAGTCACACGTCGCCTCAGTTAGATCTCTTACTTGCTTAGTAAATGTGAGCCACTGCTTCACTATCAACTCCTGATCATCTCATCTCCCTGTCGAGTCTCTGTAAGGAAAGCAATGCTCCTAACAAATCAGCTTCCCTTGCTCATCCAGCACGTGTCTGGAGCACTCCGTCCCGCTGTTGATTGGCCTATGTTCAAGAACTACAAATGGATTTTAATACGAGCCTGTGGGGGGAAAAATACAATTATGGTGATAAATCTGCAAGAATCATATAATGAATTGAAAACCCTATATAAATGCTTTTTGGATTATCTGTCACTAGGGATTACTTATCCCATGATCTCCTCTATGACTGTAGATAATTGAATGTTGGCTATTTTACTGCAAGTGGAAGTTCTGATGTTAAGGAGAAAATGAAGCATGTAAACAGGAGTTTGCTTATTTACTCAGTAATTAATTTGAGATTTCATCACAGGAATCATTTAAAGCCATAACGCAGAGTAACTTTATCTCATGGGAACTGGGCTCCTTTTATTTGGATGAGAGACGTGATGAATGGGTCTGCCTCTTCTTTTTCTGTTTATTCACTAATAAACAATCAAATACCATGCAGATGTTGTTTGAGAGATAGAAGGGAAACTATTAATGGAAAAATAATCATACTAAGAAATGTTTGTGCCGTCTCTGAGAGCTTTCACTTAACCTTTGGACTCCTTCTTTTCTATGAAATGACTCCATGGTCATTGAGTTGCATGAAACAACTGAAAAATGTCTTGTAGAAGTGAAGACAGTGATATCACCTCATCCTGATAGGAAGGCATACATTATAAATTGGACATGGGAGCCAGCATTGCATTTATACTACAGCCATGGATTTCATGGTCAGAATTCACTGAAGCCTGTTTGAATAGTGTCTTATCTATAGAATCATTGACATGTTTCTTGAACTTCCCCTATCTGTTTCCACTCATAAACTATACACCTATCCCAGTTTTCTGCATTGAAGTGCTGTAAATTGTAAGCAGTGCACTGTTATGCATGTTATGCATGCATGGTGTTGTCCCTGTGAAAGAAGTTCATGGCTGTGCCTCGGAGTAATGGGACACTAGATATTTCATGGGCTTATGTACAGAATTTTCACTGTATAGGCAGATTCTAAGTGGCTTTGAAGACTGCCTGGACAACTTGTGACATAGGTTCTTTTCAGTCTGAAACATGCTTCTTGATTAACACAGAACACGCACGCGCACACACACACACACACACACACACATACGCACCCTGTATTTACAGCACAAAGTCTGAAAACTACACAAGAAATGAAGACATATGGACACACAGATACATATGTGTAGACAGGCCATAATTTCAAGGGATTTCTTTGCCTGTTCTTACAAAATATACACACTGCCACCCCTTGCTTAAATGTTTAGTGCACTGCCCTAGGAATGAACTTATGTAGATCTTCAGGATGGGAACAGGTGACTTTTCCCATTGAGAAATCTCAACATTCCTGCCTTCTGTTGTTTGCTTTTTGTTTGTTTGTTTGTTTTTAGACTGATTCACATCATGCAGCCCTGGCTGGCCTGGGCTCACTATGTAGACCAGGCTGTCCTAGCACTTGTAACAATTTTCCTGCCGCTGCATCCAGAGAGCTGGGATTGCAGGCATGAGCCACCATGCAACGGAGGACACTTGTTTTTATAGAACATAGGTTGAAACATGCTTCGTTATTTATATATTTCTTTTGCCCATGAATGCAGGTCTTTAAAAATGTGATGCAAATGCCAATGAATCGTAGGGGATGGGAGAGGCTTACTTCTTTCACCGCATCTTTAGATGACTGTAGTGAATTTACATATAGTTAATACTATACATTTATAATGTTGACTAAACACTTAGCAGCTAAGTGTGAATGCTTTCCATCAGGACAGGAAAGGCTTTGTCATCCTGATGCCTGGTAGTGGAATGGTGACAGTACTTTCTCAAGTACAAAGATGCTGCTTCCTGAGAACCGCAGTTTTAACCCGTGGTAGTCACAGAATTACATGCCTACAGTGATAAATTATATTGAGCTCACTTGTGTAGCTTAAATTTCAGATGATAGATGGATGTACACATTAATTTCCATAGAATACTCATGCCACCAGTAAAATCTGATCGTAGTAACTTCTATGGCAAATTGAGCTTCAATGAGGTTTGTGATTTCTCTCATCATAATATAATGTGTTTTTTCTTCCCTCTAATGATTCTATGGAAACTAAGAACACACACACACACACACCAAAATTAAAGTGAAAATTATGAAACACTGACCTATGGATTTAGATATTTTCCCCTTAAAATATATTCTGTATTAACAAAAAATATTGAGATTAGGATTTAGGTAAAAGAGGGTTCATTAGGAGTCAACACAAGTGCATTTCATAGGAGTTGTTTTCAATACTTCCTGTAAAATAAAACAGTATTTCTTTTTATCTTAACGTGACATAGATTCATTTAAGAAAATATAAAGGTATATAAATATATATAGTTTATATATAAGTGTAATAAAATATAAATAAAAATAAATATAGGATATAAATACATAAAATAGTTTGTATTTATGAATAGAGTAAAAGAGTTTAAGATGAAATATAATTCTTCTTAAATGGAAACTCCATTAAGGTAGAATTTTTCCTGACCTTTTCCTTGTTTTCATGGGGACAAAATTTCTTCTTCAGGTTCACTCTTGTCCACTAACAGTTCCTTTCACTTAGCATTATCTAAAACAGTTTCCAGCGGCATTCAATGTTATACCTCAGATTTCCCCAGTCACTGGATGGCAAGTGATTGCTGAATACCCACACTGACTGCCACAGTGCTGGTCGAATGTCCCTTACACTTACCTAGTTCATAGCTACCTTAAAGCCATCATTGTTTGCTGCCTCCTGTTTTTGTGCCCAGTCATTTGCTGTACTTTTCACTACTATAAAAATAAAGCAATCATTATTCAATTTTCGTCAAAATCTAAATTGATACAAATGTCCAAATATAATTTCTTGAACTCATTTACCTTGCCCCCTGTTTTCCTAGGAAGAAAGACTTATAACCATAATAAATATAAAAATTTGTTAGCATTTTACCCAAATAGTTGTAGTCTCTTAATGTATTTGTTACTAAACAAATTAAGAAATCATGTTCTAGGTATAATAGTACATAAATATTAAATTAATGTTTTCTAAATTCTAGGCAGTTTTTAAATTTTTTTAAAGCATTATTTTTATTTTGTACATATGAGTATTCTACCTGTGTAGAAGTCCGTGTACCATGGGCATGCAGTGCCTCAGAGGCCAGAAGAGGCCATTGGAATTGGAGCTAGACACAGTTGTTAGCGGCCATGTAGATGCTGGGAATTGAACCTGGGTCCTCTGGAAATGCAACCAGTGTGCTCTTAACTGCTAAACTGCTGTGGGACAATGGTTTGTAGCCTGTCAATTGTATTTTAATAAAACACTGATTGGTCAGTAGCCAGGCAGGAAGTATAGGTGGGACAACCAGACAGGTAATAGAAGTGAGTCAATGAGAACAGGAGAATTCTGGGAAGAGGAAAGCTTGGTGTGCAGGCCTGACCTGGCCAGAGAACAAGCAAGATGTAACTGCCTCACCGAAAAAGGTACCAAGCCATGTGGCTAACATAGACAAGAATAATGGGTAATATAAGTTATAAGAGTTAATAAGAAGCCTGAGCTAATGGGCCAATCAGTTTATAGTTAATGTAGACCTCTGTGTAATTTCTTTGGGACTTAATGACTGTGGGAACCGGGCAGGACAGAAAACTCAGTCAACACTAAACTGTCTCTCCAGCCCCTCCTGATCTGTTTTAATGCCCAACTTCAATATGAGTGCTTGCCTCTTCCCTGGACTGCTTTGTAAACCATCCAGCCAACTTTGTGGGAATTTACCACTTTGATTTTTCTCTACTTTGCTTGAGATACAGTGTAAATGGAGACTGTACTTATATCTCCAGAGAGGCTTCTGTCATTGCATTGCATTTCATGCAATCATTGCAATGATTGTTTCACAGGAGCACTGCTGCCACAAAAGCTCCTGCTGCATGACTTGCGTTATGTGAGTTCTGGGCATCCAAACTCAGGTCCGCATGCTTGCCTAGCAAGCACTTTCACCCACCAAACTATGTCTTGTCTTGCTTTCCTACATAAAGACAAACATGTGATATTTTACTTGGAGTAGAGCAGTTGGGGACTAAGGGTTTTGGACAGGCAGAAATAAAGACTTCGGTGGACTTCGGTACAGAGACGCTAAGACTGGATAAGTGTATAATGGATGAGCATCGCAATACAACTGTGAAAACTTACAGGGCATTTCTGTGCAGACTGAGCCATGATATAATCTAGAGACTGTGCTTAGCAATGTACAAATTCATTATAATCTATAATAAAACTGTAGTAAACCCTTTGTTATTACATATACCCAGAATGCCATACCAATGCATGTTGTTCACAACAGGAGGAATTATGCAAAGAAGGAGCATGTGCATCTCATGTATGCTGCCTGATTAGTCTCTAAGTCTAAATTTGTAATATTTCTTTTCCTGGTTGTTTCTCTTTAATTTCCTTCTCTTGCCTTATTGCTTCAGCTAGGACTTTGAGCACGATGTTGAAAAGGAGTGTGAATAGGGGAAACCTCTGTCTTGTTCCTGACTTCAGTGGAATTGTTTCAGGCTTTTCTCCATTGGGGGTAATGTTGGCTGTGAGTTTTTCATGCATAGCTTTTATTGTGTTGAGATGTGTTCCTTCTGGCCCTGCATCTCTAGGGCTAATATCATGAAGGTCATGTTGGATTTTGTCATAGGCTTTTCCTGCATCTATTGAGATAATCACCTGACTTTTGTCTTTAAGTCCATTTCTGTGGTTTGTTCCCTTAATTGACTCACATATGTTGAACCATCTCTGTATCAGGGAGAAAGCCAACTTGATCATGGTGTATAACCTTCATGTGTGAAAATATAATGTACTCAGTTTGGGAATAAATTCAATTATCCAAGCTTCTGATAAGACCTGAATGTGTTATTTTGTCTATCATTTGCAAAACTGATTAAAAAAAAAAAACTACTACCACAGCATTTATAGATTTAAAAGGAGGAAACTTTATCTTTTCCACTAATAATAATAATAACGTTTGTTCTTATTATTAAATGGATATTACTTTTCATCGGGTGATCTAAGACATTAAATGTTCACCAGATAAGAGAGGAAAATGAATTTTCTTGATACTTTTTATAAACTAAGTTGAAAAACAATTGTTAGGCAGTAGAAAATTAACTTTCTAGGTTTTTTTTTTGTCCTTTGTTTTTTGATGTACCCTTCTATCTTGCCTCTTTGTTGCTGTGATGAAATACTAAACAGAACAACTCGGAGAGGAAAAGACTTACTTGGCTAACAAGTTATAGTCATCATGAGATGGAGCCAAAGCAAGAACTCAAGGCAGGAACTGAAGCAGAGACCATGGAAAAAATGCTGTTTTCTGGTTTGTTCTCCTGGGCTTGCCAAACTACTTTTCTTATATGGCCCAGGTCTCCTTGCCTAGGAATGGCACTGCCCACAGTAGGCTGGCTCCTCCTACATCAGGTAGCAGTCAAGAAGATATCCCACAACCACGCTCACAGACCAGTCAGATGAAGGCAATTCCTCAGTGAATGTCCTTCTTCATAGGAGCGTCAAGTTGGCCATTGACTGACTATAGACAAGTACTTCTCCTAACTTGACCAGATAGAATTTAAGTGATTTAAGATACAGAATATCTTAAAAACTATATCCTTTTATAACAGATGTAATGCATATTCATCAATTAAGCTATGCTGTCACTTCCTCTTTTTTGCTGTTTGTGTTTACATATAATATTGACATTCATATATGAACATGTCTGTCAGTCTTTTTGGTACTTAGTGATATCTGCTTTTAATTTGAAAACTGCATAAGCAAAATTCCCTCTCTTTCCCTTTATTCAGCCAGCCTCACAGCCCTCATGGCCGCACCGGAGTTTTAAGAGTGCAGTCCACTGTAGATGCTGATTCTGATTGATTTGGATAAATGGTGTAACTTATGAAAGCCATGAGATCAAAGTCATGGGAAATGTAACAACCAGAAAATAAGGAAACATTTGGGAAGAGTTGGGATGTTTGTACTGAAAGCTTTTCGAAGGCCAAGTCTTGGTTCAGGAGTAAGAGTCACTAAACATAAACAAAGGCACAAGAATTGTTATTTTATCCTTCCATTAAGGACTTTAAGTTTTGCAATTTTGTGTGTGTGTGTGTGTCACGATGCACAGATACAAATCAGAGGACAAGTTGAGAAAGTGGATTCTCTTTCTCCATCATGTGGTTTTCAGGGACTGAAAGCACAGTAAATTCCTTACCTTCCAAGCCACCTTGCCAGCCCTGCTCTGTATTTTCTTGAAGGATCTCTCCTTGATTTGTCAACAGGAATGTTGATATGAAGCAGTTTACTTAACTATTCATTCAAGTATGTCGCCCTTGCACACAGTAGATAGATAACTTTGTC
The DNA here is from genome assembly GCA_004026605.1 of Ondatra zibethicus. Taxonomy (NCBI): domain Eukaryota; kingdom Metazoa; phylum Chordata; class Mammalia; order Rodentia; family Cricetidae; genus Ondatra; species Ondatra zibethicus. The sequence continues at coordinate 36,385 of PVIU01001937.1, read as the reverse complement.
AACAATTTGAGTATCACTTATCAGAGTAGGCCAGTGTGAGTGACATTGGAGAAGTTACAGTTGGTCTTTCCTTACTATACTTTCTTTCTTCTGATTTTATAAGCTTAGATTTTTATGGCTCTTATGTTTACCACTCTGCCCTTGAACACATGAAGAAGGTAAATCTCTGAAAACAAGACAAATGAGGAGCGTGAGGACATATGTAATAAAAAGTTTCACAAATAGGCTCCATTTCCAGTAAAGTAAAAGAACACAGAGTAAACCGAAGTGTGTGGTACAGCTCCAGACAGAGACCAATGGTCTTTACCCTGGGAGCAAAACAGTCAGCCTGAGCTGCAGGTTGCTCACATCAGGCACGATGTAGGGGAAAAACCTGAGGATGTAGTTTCTATGGATGGCATATTTTAAAAATAGCCCTTTAATTAAAATATAATTGTATTTAAAATAATGCAGCATAAAACAACAAACAACCACAGGTATGGGTTCAGTTTAGTTACTTTTTGCAGGAAGAACAGAATGTATTTAAAAGACTTGAAAAAGATTTAATAAATTGTAAACACCCACAAATAAATGAAGAAGGGTGCCCGTGGCCATCGCAAAGGCTTTGAAGTCTCTGGAGTTGCAGGTGGCCTTGAAGCACCTGACTTGGCCTTGGGAGCTGAACTGCAGAGCAGTGCACACCCTTCACTGCTGGGCCATCTCTCCCAGCCACAAATCTAAGGGTTAAGCCACACTCTGAACTTCATGGAAAGGAAGCAACTTTGCTCTTTGGAGTTGGTCAGATTGTTAAGAAACCAAGTCATGTATCTCTCTCATGTATTTCCTCTCTGTTGCTACATAGGAAGTAGGAAAAGATAAGTTCTCCTGAGTAAATTGGGAGAGGGGTCACAGGGGAGGGTAGAAGAAGAGAGGGAGGAAGGGAGGGGAGCAGAGAAAAATGTATAACTCAGTAAAAACTATAAAAAAAGAAAAAGAAAAACATAAAGAAATCAAAAGAAAACAGAGAAGCCAAGAAAAGGAAAAAAAGAAATATAATCAATCAGATAAAATAAAATATATTCCATCAGCTATGATATAGTTTTCTTGTGGACCAATCTGACAAATCAAAAAAAAAAAAAGCGCTAAACGTTCAGGACAACTTTTAACCATATGATGTCCCAATGACTATGTTGAGGGGCATTATATAACTTTCTGGAAAATGAAATTACATTCCTCTTTAACAAAAATCCAGTACTCCCATCAGTTTCATTGGCATTAGGAAGTTGGTTTTTGTTCTCCAGTAAGACTGTAGGAAGAGTTCCATCTTCCATTCCAAGGCAATCAACAGTGAAGTTCAGCTTATGTTGTCTGGGTTTCTGTCCTGCCCCGTTCCCACAATTGTTAAGTCCCAAAGAAATCACACAGAGGTCTACATTAACTATAAACTGATTGGCCCATTAGCTCAGGCTTCTTATTAACTCTTATAACTTAATTAGCCCATGATTAGCTATATCTGTGTTAGCCATGTGGCTCAGAACCTTATTCAGCTTCTTCTGTGGCCAGGTCAGGACTGCAGAGAAATGGGTTCCTCCTTCCCAGAATTCTCCTGTTCTCATTGACCCGCCTCTACTTCCTGTCTGGTTGTCCCACCTAGACTTCCTGCCTGGCTACTGGCCAATCAGCATTTATTTAAAATATAATTGACAGAATACAGACCATTTTCCCACACCAAGCTTATATGACAGCTTCCCAAGCCAACATCTTTGGGCATTGGAAGACCATAAAAACCACTTAGTTGGTACAGTTATATATGTCCACGGATGTGTCAAGAATTGAACAGTTGCTGAAGGATGAAATTTCACCATGCAATCTTTCTTTCTGTTCTTTTGTCAGAAGCATCTCCTGTAGTGCTTCCAATCTTTGTTCATTTTTGTTTCTTTCTTGGTGCTCCTTTCCCTTCCAGGCCTGCCCATCTTCCATTCTTCCTTTGCCCCTCCTGCTTCTTCAGCATTCTCTCCATCTTCTCTATCTCCCTCACCTTCTTTTCCCTCTTGGCAGCCAGCTGTGTTCCCAACACCTCATTCCAGCTTCCCACTTAGGGATCGAAACCTCAGAATGAATGCAATTCAATTTTCCACTTTTGGGAAGCAAAGAAATGAATTCCTAATGATGATTCTAAGGCTGAGCTTTGTGGATCTTTTCCCATTTCCTCAAATGATGAAGGAGAGGTATCCTAGCTATTTAGAGACCTTATCTTGTAATATTACTGACTTTACAAATAGGTTTTCGCTGCCCAAAGCTGGAAGTATGAACAGCTTTACCTGAAATAGATAGTGCCATGTTACTGGTAAGTTCTTATTCACAATACAGAGCAATTGGGGAACTTCATAAAGCTCAATAATGCCTGATGCCTTGGAAGCCACCTCTTTGCCTAAGCTCCATGTGTCTCGATTCCCTTGTCATCTTCTGCCAATGTGCTATTTCATTTCCATTTGGAACTGCTTCTACAGGGATGAACTGCTCCTCCACCCTCTATTTGTAAAGGTCTGTTTCTACAAGGTAGAAATAACTGTTGTCTCCAAAGTAAGAGTCTCTAGTTTGTCTAATATGTAACTACTCAAAGAGATTGGTACTGTTTAATAGTGTGTTTAAAGATTTAAATTTTGGATTATGAATCAGTTACTGTTAGGCAATATCAAGGACTTTTCTATGCATGTATAAAATATTGTGCAGAGACAACTCACATTATTCTACTAGAACAAAGCCTTAATGATGATGCTAGGAATAAACTAAACACTGTCCTAATAGGAGGGGTGATAATGTCTACAAATTTGCACAAAAGTGGTATAATTTATGGTGTTTGGTTGTTTGTTTGTTTCCTAATGTGTCTGGGATGGCTTATAAAATTGTTCCTTGCTTTAATACCTAAAGTGAAATCCTAGTTAGGATTCCATACAGGAAGCATTATAGATCATTCAGCCTTTATGTTTCTAATTCATATGCTTTTTCCGGCAGCTATTAGCCAAGAATAGGGAAAAGGCATTAAAACATCAGCCCATTTTCCTTTCACCTGCTCTGGTACCACTGTTGATTTGTTTTCTCTCTTTTCATTGTGGCTGAATACAACGCCCCCACACTACTGCCTATTATAAGTTTTGAATAGAACTAAAATTTATATTCTATAATGAAAGTTTTTAAGAACAATGTTTTTTTTTAAAAAAACACCTTTAAATGCATTTCTATTCTTTCAGAAAGAATAGCAAATGAAAATATTTCATGAAATGAAGAATAAAATGACCAATTTAACATAACTGTTGTTCTGAAACCACAAAATAGCTGAAAATAGTGATTTGGGGTTTTCATCTAATAGATAATACTAATATGAGTGTTGCCTTGGTTAAATTAGATATAACAAAACAATCTACCGCGGTCTGGTTCTTTCTGTCAAGGCTCTACTGACACACTCCAATAGAACATGGACCCCTTGGTCCAAGAAGGGTGAATTTCATAAATACTTTTTCAACTTAGGAATTAAGAGAAGTGTATTTATGCCCATTAATACTATGCTGAGAATAGTAGTGTATATGAACCATAGAGTGTTTATTATTACATTTTTCTCATTAAAACCTAAAGAATACAAATGAACTTAAACAAAATTATCATTTTAAGTTAAACAAAAAGTCAAAAGACAATTTAAACTTTCTTATGTAGAATTTTTTGAAAACTTTCCTTGGGTTTCAGTGTCATAATTATGTGCAAGCGACATCTTAAAAGAAAAAAAAAACACTGTGTCGGGCACTGAGAGTTGTAATTCAATGATGTCAGATGACTGGTAACCTGACAACCAGTCCTAGGAGACTAGAGAACTTCTTGTGCCGTCTCTGAATGAGCGTGTCTTAGGCTCTTGTGCCCAACACAAATGTAGAAAGGTCAGAGCAAGTCTCCCAAGATTGCTGCTGGATGACGTTTTGACTCTAGATCAGCATCATGTTGCACAAGGGTAGAATCATTCATGACATTGAGCAACTCCAGAGCGGGAGCTATTTCAGCTCATCTAATGAAAACTCCCAATTCCTTCCTAAGAAAGCACGGAAGCACACCCCCAATGCAGGGGGGATCCAGAAGAACAAGGGGATGTTTTAATCAAACCAGTCTCGTTTATACAATTTTAAGATGAAGCTTTACATCCTGAGCTTGTCTTTCAAAAAATTGACATGAATTTACCGGTCATTTTAAAATTCTGGTGGCCTCTTGTATAAACAGTAAATTTAGCTTAAGAAGTTGTGTATCTGTCCTCCCAGTGGAATAGAAATGTCCATCATGGTGACTTAAAGAAGTTTTTGTGAATATTTGAGTGAATAAACTAATGCCCCATTACAATAAGAGAAAATTAATACACTTTCAAATAGAAATCATGCATCTATTGAAATATATCGTTAATAATGGTAAATCTGTTCCATTTTCTCCTTGCAGTCTCCAAACGTCCACAACTACCCCGATATGGAAGCTGTTCCCCTGTTGCTAAATAATGTGAAAGGGGAGCCCCCAGAGGACTCATTGCCTGTAGATCACTTCCAGACACAAACTGAGCCAGTGGACTTGTCAATCAACAAAGCCAGGACCTCCCCTACCGCCGTTTCATCTTCCCCAGTCTCCATGACAGCGTCTGCCTCCTCACCTTCTTCAACTTCAACCTCCTCCTCATCTTCTAGCCGTCCAGCATCATCCCCCACCGTTATAACATCAGTATCTTCAGCATCGTCTTCGTCAACAGTGTTATCTCCAGGACCCCTCGTTGCCTCTGCCTCTGGCGTGGGCGGCCAGCAGTTTTTACACATCATTCATCCTGTCCCACCTTCCAGTCCCATGAACTTACAGTCTAACAAACTCAGTCATGTTCATCGCATCCCTGTGGTGGTACAGTCAGTGCCGGTTGTCTACACTGCTGTACGGTCACCTGGAAATGTGAACAACACTATCGTTGTGCCGCTCCTGGAGGATGGGAGAAGCCATGGCAAAGGTAAGAGACACAAAACCTCACGGTGTTTCAGCACTAGAGAAAAACACATGGTTCTCTTTTTCTTTCTTTCTTTCTTTCTTTCTTTCTTTCTTTCTTTCTTTCCTTCCTTCCTTCCTTCCTTCCTTCCTTCCTTCTTTCTTTCTTTCTTTCTTTCTTTCTTTCTTTCTTTTTTCATTGACTGGGACCTAGATTGTGTGCAGACACTATGTTCAAAGGCGATCTGTGTGGAGCCATGCAGATCATCTGATTGGCCACACTGAGGGCTTGCAAGCAGTCACATGTGTATGGACAGTTCCCTTAGCCGAACTCAGTCCACATACTTATTTATTGAATCATTTAATATCAAGAATTTTGATATTTTAATTTACAAAATAATGCTTTCCTTAAGTGGTAAAATTGGAGAGGCAGCCCGTGAACATTAGAATTATACATGGCATGGAAGTTCATAAATCCCTTATGGACATTGGTCATTGTATTTTAAAGTAAGTAAGGATTTTTTTGTATATGTTCAAACTTGACATTTTTAGATGATTAATATAAAATGCCATGAAGATGGATTGCCTAGGATCTAGATAATTATTTTTGAGTACCTTTTAAATTAAGTTGGTATTAAAATGATTAAGCCAGGCATGGTGGAATGTCCCTTTAATCACAGCACTTAGGAGGCAGAGGCAAGTGGACCACTAAGATTTGGAGGCCAGTCTGATATACATATATATATATATATATGGAGGTTTCCAGGTCAGCCAATGTTACAGACTGAGAGCCTGTTTTTATTCACTAGTCTATTCGTCATGAAGACATATCATGACCAAGGCAATGTATAAAAGTGGACATTTAACTGAGGACTTTCTCACAGTTTCAGAGGGTTAGTCCATGAACATTACAACAGGAAGTATGCAACAGGAATGGCACCTGAGCAGTAGCTGAGAGCTTTATATCCTGATCCACGGGGGGGGGGGGCGGTGCCCATTTCCAGCAACACACCCTCTCCAACAAGGCCATACCTACTACAACAAGAGCATACCTCCTAATCCAAACCATTCCACGGCCTGGTGACTACGCATTCTCTTTCAGACCATCATAACCTGTAATAAGAATAGATGTGTATCTGTAAAATTTCATATCGATTTGGCCATCTTCTAATTCAGTCCCTAAGGTTTTTTTAAAGAACAGGGTAAGTTAGAATGGAAATATTTCAAAATACATTATTAAGGTTCTCTAAGTTTTAGGAGGTAAAAAGGTATTTTGTCACATGCTCATGTGATAATATTTAGTTATTTCATTAATTGCGGTAGTTAAGCACTTGTATAAGGAGTTACCTTCTACTTATAAGTTACTGCTTTATGCAGAGTTTTAACAGAAGAAATTGTAAATTCCATGTCTCCCACATACAAATCTAAGCACTAAACCACCTCTTTCTGCAAACATAAAATCTCATATTATTGACTTATTCCCTATGAAACTGAGTGCATATTTGTGTATTCAGAGGCCCAGCACAATGCTAGGATCAGACTTTCCCGATATTGCTTTTTGCTTTGACACTGTGTTACTACTGAGGCCCATGATTAAAACATGATCGATGAATGCATAAACCACTGTCTTCTCATAAAATGCTAGGAAACATGGTTGTTTTGCTTCTGGTAAAAGGTAGGATTCAATATTGAGAAATGATATATGATTGAAAACTTGGCAGAATGTTTATAAACATCCATACAGAGCTGTGTGTTCACGCCTGGAAGTTATTATTTCATCAATATGAAATTTTTTCATGGCACTCAAATAAGTCTCACCTTCCCTCTTTCAGCAAAGCTAAAAATCTCCTGATTCAGGAATTTCAGTTTGCAAGTTTGAGAATAGACATTCCCTGCTTTATGTAACAACGTCGCTGCCAAGGCCCGTGTGGCTTGGTTCCAGTACCCTGCCCAGGGGTGTGGAGGGATTGAAGAAAAGGCAAACATGCATGCGCACACACGGCGAAGCGGGAATCAGGTTGGATTTTCCTACCACTACCAACCTGAATTTCAGCATGTTTATTAGATATAATCCTAGGGCTGGTTAGACTCAGTGGTCTCTGTAAGTGGGCAGGCTCTGTTTGTAGACATTTGGAAGGAGGAAGCCATGGCTGCTAGTCTGTACATACTGATCAATTTTTAATAAACACGCATACTCAAACTCCCTGAGGAAAGCCTAGCCATTCGTCTAGAGCCAAGCCCATATGGGTAACAGCTTAACCAGTTTCCCGTGAGTTGATTGCTCTCAGAGTCTGTAACATGTTTGTGTCCATTTCAAACTACATGGCCACTCACTCAGGGGCTTTCTCTGCTCCACACACTATGTGCCATCTGCCATCACGGAACAGAAAACATATCTCTGCAATACTCTGGACTCAAAAAGTGGAGGGAAAAGGGGATCAAGGTGCTTTTTTTTTTGTAGGTATTGCTTTTTTTAATCTTGAAAAAAGTTACTAAAATTTATGTGAAAAGATTCCTTATATTTCTTTTTTTCCTATATTCTTTTATTTTTCATTCAAAAATTTACACTTCCTCCCCTTCTCCCAGTCCCTTCCCATCCCCCCACCCTCCTCCCTCCTCCTGCTTCCTTAAGAGAGGGCATGGTACCCTGCCCTGTGGGAAGTCCAAGGCCCTCCCCCCTCCATCCCAGCCTAGGAAGGTGTGCATCCAAATAGACTAGGTTCCCAAAAAAATAATACATGCAGAAGAGATAGGTCCTAGTGTCATTGTTGATGGCTTCTCAGTCTGCCCTCATTAGCAGCCACATTCAGAGAGTCCGGTTTGATCATATGCTCATTCAGTCCCAGTCCAGATGGATTTGGTGAGCTCCCATTTGATCAGGCACACTGTCTCAGTGGGTGGAACAGCCCCTCACAGTCCTAACTTCCTTGCTCATCTTCTCCCACCTTCTGCTTTTCGACTGGACCTTGGGAGCTCAGTCCATTGCTCTGATGTGAATGTGGGTCTCTGTCTCTATCTCCATGGATTATTTTCCTTTGCACCCTTTGGTATTGCTCATGACTCTGAGTACAGTGAACAAGTCTCTTTGAATAATAATAGCCTAACTGGATACTAAATCAGATATTTGTTTTGCCTCATATTGAGACATATAGTTATACATTTTTAAGAACTAACATTTAACAGGTAGTGAAGCACATCATTATGTATAGTATTATATAGAGAGAGTATAATCCTATATATGTGTAGACCCCAGTGTCTCTGAAGTATTATGATTCTATATGTGTGCCCACATTAGAGGCAGTCGTTCTGCCATGCTACTTAACAGAAATATCACTTTCATTATGAAACTAATTAGTAAATATGTTTATGTTGATCATGAGCTTTTTATATAACTTTGAATCACTAATAAATGAGCAAAAGAGATACCTTTTATTTCTTCTTACCATTTTATGGCAGATGCTTTTTGTAATTGGGGGATATAACATATGGTATATATATATATGGCTGAAATTTAATTTTCTGAAAAATGTGTATTGTAAGAGCCCTGTGAGTCTCACACTGTCATTTGTGCTCTATGTGAGTTTATACTTACTAGTTTGTATGTCATTTGGTAGTTTTTATGTCATAAATAAAAATGTACTTAATCATAAGCCCAGTGAACCATTCTATAGATTTTAAGATAATAGACATATGAAGTAAAAATGCTGCTTTTCTCACTTATAACTGTAGAAAATTATTGTCTTAATCCTCATTTATATCAGTGAAAAATGGAGCTAGAAACATGCTCTATCTTAGGATTTCAGGGAAGGACCTAGTACCGATTCCATGAAGTAAGCTAGTATTTGTAAACATTTGCATTTTTATCATTATTACATTTCTCCTAAATATTTCAATCAATAATCAACACTTCCTTTCCTTCCTCCCATACTACAGAAAGTTGATAGTGACAGTGGTATCAGCAAAAGAACTTGCTGAATTAAAGTCAACCCCAGGAAGTGGGATGGGTATAGCTTCTCAAAGCTGCTAACAAAGCAAAGATAAGGGATGAGAGATCAGTATGAGAAATTGCCTGGAAACATCTCATTTTTGAATTTTATTACTTCATATTAAGTTTTTATAATCACCATATTCTACAAATATTGCTATAGCATTTTATAACCTTTTATTGTTTAACTGATTAACTAGAGGGCAGTAAAAGTGTTGGGTGGAAAGGTTTGCCTACCTCACAGAACGAGGGAAGGAAAAGGCATTTGGGTAATTCTTCAGAGTTTTATTTTACACACATGCAGCTGGGTTCTAAACAGACACCCAAACGGCGGAATAGTAAGTAGGGGGCTCCTACTTACCTTTCCATTTAGGGCTTGTCTGCTTGCAATGGATGTGCAAAAGAAAAATACCCTAACGGGTTTGGTTTTCCAAAATGCTAATATGTAATGTATAAAATATCACTCATATAAATTAGGTGAATTTCCTGGCTAATTACTTTTGAGATTGGTATACCATATATGCTCTGTGATAGAGAAGTAGATGACACAAAGGACTGGGAATGTATATGACCACATCTAAGCTCACATATCTTGTAACTCAAGTCATGTGTTCATCTGGGCGTGTATTAAGCATTTCTCAGCAGTAGACATTATTGCCTCTGGGGATACAGTGATTATCAGAGCTGATACTGGTTCTCACACTGCTTCCTGGCCTATCCATCCTGAAGCCCTTGGACCACACGTAGCTGAGGGCAGCTAGGATTAGAGCCCAACACAAAATTGGAAACATACTTAAAACCTTGAGATGTTTGCAATTTGTCACTAAATTACGTATCCTTGAGCATGAATTTTATAGAAGATAGCATCATATTGCAGAGTCAAAAGGCCGGGCATAACTGCAAGTCTAATAGATAATATCAAATTAAAGAAATCTTAGAAATGAATACTCATTAATTTTGGTTAGAGTGGACAAAAAATTCCATAATGTCATCCAGTGACTTTTCCAGTAAGAAGATAATTAGAATTATAAGTAAATAAAGTTGTATTTGACAAAAATGTTGTCATATACACAGTTATATATGGAAAGAAGAAATGACTGTGATTCTCTATAAAAGAATAGAGGTCATGGTTTGAGGAAGGATGAGACAAAGTTCCCACCATGAATGTTTGAATAGCTTGCTCTGATGAAGCAAGAGCTGCAACTCATCCAAGCAGAAAGAATATTGGCCTAGAGGAATGTGAGGTATTAGGTAGGCCAGAGTACAGTGGCATCACAGTGGGACATGGAACAGAATGTGAAACAGGAAGAAACCTGGGAAAACACTCTGAGAGGTACAATACATAATTTAGATTAGCGCTGTGAGAGCAAGGGCGGAGAGGTGGACTGAGGACACGCGGCGTGGACCCTCCAGTGTGAGGCTGAGGGATGCACAACTCGCCCATGCAGGAAAGAGTCTTGGTACCGTAGAAGCTGCAACCCTCAAGGTGATCTTCTTATCTCTAAATGATACCTCTAGAAATTTCAGTCCAGCCTATGAAAAGTTGTGGTATATTTATCCTGGAATTTTCCTCATTTTGTTTTGATTTGATGTAGCTTAGCTACTTGTGGCAGAAGCCCATGTAGCATTAGAGTAAACCAGGGGCAAGGTAGTGCTTGGCTCCTTCAGCAGCCTGATAAAAACATTAGGAACGACAAGGAATGTAGCATGCTCCTCCCATCTGCTATGCAATGTGTATTTCCTATATGCCACACACGGTGCTGAGAGCGGCAGTTCCAAGGTGAGCAAGGCCCTGCTGCCCTGAATATTCCATTGCACTTGGAGGGGTCACGAGCTTGTGCCAGGGAGTATGAGTGCTACAGAGAAACACCAGGACGTGACAACGTTAGCAAAAGAAGGGGACGCTATTAGGTAGAATCAAGAAAACCCTTTGAGAAATCACCTGTGCACATAGGATCTGCAAAAGACAATTCCCAAAGGATCTGAAAGTTCAATTGGGTGCCACCCATGAGACAAGGGACAAAGAGGACTGTTGGCTAGAGTGGACAAGCGGTGAAAAGTGTTTGAGGTAGGAGGAGTGTGGATGAGAAGGGAGTTCCTTTGGGGTGCACTCTATCAGCATAATATGCCTGTTCTATCTTTGACTGGAAGACTAGAGACGGTAGCTGGAGATGGGAGCCTGGGGTTCCTAAGGAGGAGGCAGTTTGAGAAAATGCACTGGGGATCCATTAGAGTAGAGGAGGTATTTGTTTCTTAATAATGACTTCCATGGGTTGTCTTGGACGGAAGCCAAAACAGAAAGACAGGCATGTATCCAAACTTTAATTTTTGACATATGTATGTGTGTGTATTAGGAGTGCCTACATGTGGTCTGTGCATGCATTTGAGTGTGGAGTCCCAAAGTTGGTATCAAATGTCTTCCTTGACCACTCTTCACCCTAATTATTAAGGTCGGGTCTCTCACTGAACCCAGAGCTAACAGATTCTAGCAAGTCTAAATAGCCAGGTTGCTCCACGGGTCCCCTGTCCCTGCCTCTCAACTGGAACTACTGGCTTTTATGTAGATGACTTCTAAGGATCCAATCTCTGCTCTTCATACTTTCGTAACAAGGGCTTGTCAACTGAGCCGTCTTCCAGCCCTTATCCAGCCTTTGGACATTGTGATGTGACATTACAATATGCAAATATGTTGGGCCACCTACATAACTACCCGGGGCTGCGAGCTGGACACCCTTCAGAGGGAGAGATCCCTGAGTAGTCAGAAAGGGAAGAGAGATCCAACAATGCCAATCTGCTAGAGAGCTTTGAGGAAAAATATGGGGGCATCGAGGACAACGTGTAAAAAGGAGGACATTTGACGTTCCCCTTACTACTAAATGTAGTCCAGGTAGTGGGTGAAAGGTAAGCTGAGAGCTGTGGATTGAAGGTGGGAGAGTTCCTTGCTGATGATGAAGAGCGTGCCCATGAAGTGAGAAGATGAAGGACTGAAATAGGTTCTTGTTCAGTGGGGAAATGAGGAAAGTGAGAGTCAATCTACAGAGCTGTGGAACTAGGCAATGATGCTTGGCGCGGCATCCCAACTTTGCATGAAGAGACCTACAAGGTAGACAGAGAATAGCGTATCTGTGTGCTCTCAAGAATAATCACCTAGAGAGTGTAAGATAGATAATAGTGGTTCATTCTGTGGAAGGGAGAAATGTAAGAACAAAGTCTTTAGTAGCATGTGAGGGCTTCTATTGTTTTGTGGAGTAACCTGTATTTCAGAGTAATTAATTTGTATTGTAGCATTGATTTGTTGCATTGACAAAACTGTTGGGACAAAGATGCATAATAAAAAATGAGAGGAAATGTAAAAGTAGGTGACATGGAAAAGCATAACAGTAAATATGAAGTAAAATACAGGTTCCACTAATAATTGTAATTGGAAAGAAGACCCAAAACAAAGTTTCATAAACTTTGGGCTCTATTGCTAATTATGAAAATGATATTAGAACCAATATAAATAGAGATCAAATATTCTCATAACCACTCCTTGGAACACACACAGTAGTTCAAAATAGGCAATAAACCCCAAATAATATATTCTAATTTCTGAAAGGCATTTTTTAACATTTTGATATTAATAGGTAACTACATTTTAGAATTCAAGAAAATTAAAGGAAAATGCCATGACCAGTTTCAAAAATCCATTTGAGGCCCTAAAGAACACAGATTTTCTCCAACATTCACTATCTGCGTTGGTCCTTTCTCCTTATGAAAGGAGCAGGTGACCTTGATGCCCAAGAATAGAGAAGGGTGTGATTGGCCTGAAGAGGCCCAGTGCGGCTGGGGTATGTGTCACAGGTAGACTGTGTCCTATCCTACGGACTTTGACCTTCTTCATGATCTTACATAGATTGCTGGATATTTCTGTGTGCCCCCTCCACATTATCATTCTCTCCTTAGCCTTGCACAGCACAATGTGACAATGAGGAAATAGGTCACACACAGCGAAGGAGTCCAGCTACATTTGCCTATAAGCCATTCAAAACCAACACCAAAATCTACCGGAATTATACAAAATATTTTTTATTCCATTCAGGATTTATTGCTGAAATAGTGTGGTATTTGGAAATATAATTTAATGTGGTCAATAAGTACATTACTTATGATTTCAAGTGCACGATCAGATCCTTGAGAATAAAATATATCTTCCTGAAATAGCTGGCCAGAGCAAGTGAATTCTGCCATTAAGAAACCACGCCAGTTTGGATGTACATTTTTTCTTTGATCATTCTACTTAGATATGGAGACACTGAAGAAACCCTCTTCCCCCAAAAAATACTAGTTATGTCCCTAGAGTCCCTTGAGGGCTTTCAGATGGTCACAGACAAATCTGTAACACTCATCTCCCACCCCCACCCCTACCCCCATCCCCTAGTTTCTTCCTGCAGGCTGTTACCTTTCTCAGCAACCTACAGGAAGAAGCCACAGGTTTATTTTTAGTCTCCTGCCATTTACATTTGTGGAATGGAATCTGGTCATCCAAGGCATGGCCGTAAAGCTTGGCGGGAGAGCTGAGCCCAGGTCCCAGCACACTGAGGACGCCCCGTGTCACAGCTCGTCCTTTAGCTACATGGTGTTTCTGCTGTCAGCCAGCAGCTGCCACCTGTTGACACTGATTCCTTGTCTCGGGCCTTAGGTCCTGTCCTACACTCTCTTCTACTGTCCACCTTACACAGGACTGTCATCTTTCAGTTCACTGTTCACTAGAACCCTGCTGTCATCTGTCCATAGGACCAGAATAGTCCCGGGCAGCTGACCTGTGCTTATGTGTACAGTTGGCTTCAGAGTGACGGCTGTTACCTCCTCATTTGGTAAATGTCTTCCGCTTACTCTATTTATATATAATAGCTAGTAGGTAGAGACTTATACTTTAAAGTAAGTGCTTATGCGTTAACTGGAAACTAGATTTGTGTGGGTAGACCTAGTAGTTCTGTCCTTTAGCTTGGGTTTTAATGTTTTTTATTGGAAAATGTAACTAGAGTCTTGCTGTCCTTTGGTTTATTATTCTTAAATGGTGATTTTGACAAGACTGGAGTGTTTCTCTCTCACCAGTGTCAAACAAAGGCCAGAACTTAGTAAATAGTAAGAGGAAAGCAGGGAGTCAGTGTCCATGAAAACTTTAACTAGGAGTTCATGATGCTTGATTCTCTTTGGATAAACTAGTGATTTGTTGCTCTTTTTAAACCCGAGTTTCAATGCTGATTAGAAACTTAACTGTTTTTTTTTTTTTTTAACTTCTGGGGATGCACATAAGGTTGAATAGATTCCACCAAAAGATTGGCATCTTGTGCTCTTGTTTATCTGAAACTGCTCCAATCTGTCAGTTCCACCGCTTCTTCGAACGCAGGCTGGCTCAGTTCTAGGAGTCAATGATTGTAAGTGGCTCTGAAAGGCTCCATAAGCTGTCTGTGTCGCTTCTAGATATTAGTAGAAAAGATCAACCTGTAGGGGAGCCCTGCACACTGTGTGATGCCAGCAAATGGTTTTGATTGGCTCCCCGATTCTCTGAGTTAATTCAACAATATAAGCACAAAACAAAGACAAGATAGAAAGGAACCGGAAGTTCCTCGGGGTGGTTTGCTTGAAGAGGTGGGTGTTACTCAAGGATTGAGGATGGAGACAAATCTACTTGTTAGGTAAAGTAGCTCAAGCTGGAGGTTGGCAAAATAGGCTTTATTCATTCAGTTAGAACGTGTTATTAAGAGCTAGTGAAAAAAATAGCCTCGTCTGCCATATTTATTTGCCCAGAACAAATTTCTCTCATGAAAAAGGGTTCTAATTCATCTTTAAATAGATTCCTGCCTATAATGTCACATTATACTAATATAGTATTCAAATGGAATCGTCATTTCTCTCCCACCTGAGTTTTCTCTGACATTTAGAGTACAGAATATTAGACACTCAATTTTTATGAGATAATATTCTGAAATATAATCTGATTTCACATAGTCCGGGTAGTGCTATATACTAGAAGAATTCTATTTCCAACATCAGATGTCATTATTTATGGAACTATTTTGATATTTGGGCATCTCTACCATTAAAGAAATATATTTATTATTTGGCAAACAGACAAATGTTTGGCAAACACTTGACTAAGTGACATAAAAGGCCTTCTAGGAACAAACCCAAGCAGGAGACTATACTATCCAAGAGGAGGACTCGCTCTGAGAATCGGCACAGTGTTTTAAGTTGGCTTTTTAATAATTGAAAACTCACTGGGGCTGCTTTGTGTTTGTCACCTTTTCTGGCTTCCTTAATAATTCTGTCTGTTCTAAGCTATGTTACTATCGTCTGAGCTCTCTCATTCTGTTTCCTATTCTTAAGGGGGAAATGATGAAGTGATATATTAATTGTATTCTTTAGAAAAAATATGATTGATACCAGTCCTCCTATTAGTGAAAGGGGTGGTAGCAAATTACCAAGCAATGATTGCCTTGTTCTTTGTCCAGCCTGCATGGGGTGGGGTGAATGTTACTTGGATTGTTGGCCAATTATGGCTTTGCCGTCTTCTGTTCACCTAAATATTAGCTTATGTATTCAACAGATGTTTTATGTGCCACTTGTATGGTACCAACATCCTTCACTACTAACAAGGAAAAGTTCATTTAAAAAGAAAGGAACCTCTGCAATGCTGGTTACAGTTTATCCTATGCTGCAACAGCGTTGTTCACATTGTGAACACTTCCTGTTGGGGAAACTTGAAATAAACTGGAAATTGGTTACCTTAAAGTAAAATAGAAAGGAATGGGTGAAAAATAAATCTGAGAACATGTCCCAAATAAATATGATTCATAAAATGTGCTAATTAACCTTTCCATTTACATGCATGTTTGTGTTTAGTGTTGGGACCTCAGCTTTGTGTGTGTGTGTGTGTGTGTGTGTGTGTGTGTGTGTGAGAGAGAGAGAGAGAGAGAGAGAGAGAGAGAGAGAGAGAGAGAGAGAATGAGAACTGAGTCAGGCTGAAGTGGTAGGTGATCCAGCCCATGCTGAAATATGCATATTTTGCCAGGCCATGGTGGCACACACCTTTAATCCCAGCACTCGGGAGGCAGAGGCAGGTGAATCCCTGTGAGTTCGAGGCCAGCCTGGTCTACAAGACCTAGTTCCAGGACAGCTAGGATTGTTACACAGGGAAACCCTGTCTTGAAAAACCAAAAAGGAAGGAAGGAAGGAAGGAAGGAAGGAAGGAAGAAAGAAAGAAAGAAAGAAAGAAAGAAAGAAAGAAAGAAAGAAAGAAAGAAAGAAAGAAAGACAGAAAGAAAGAAAGAAAGAAAGACCAGTTAAGGAAGAAATATGCATATCTTACTATTGTACCATTGTTTGAAAGAGAGTTCTTGGTGACTTTTCTCTATTTTCTTTCTCTTAGATCTCTTTACCTTCCTCCATCCTTCGGCATTCTATGTGTCTGAGACGGTGTGGGTCTGGAACAATGTCTCCTGTAACCTAGACCAGCTATTGGCTACAAGTTCCTCCTATAGCAGAGGCAGGCCCTTAACTGCTAATCCTTCTGACTCCACCTCCTGGGTACTGAGATTACAGGCCTGTCCCAGCATGCCTGGCTGTCATACTCCCCCCCACCCCGCCTCCCCCCACGAGGCTCGATTTCTCTTTCTTTGGCATATCTCACCAAATCTGCCCCAGAAGTCTTATAGAATTGAGACTTACCTTTAATATAAGAGTCTTTGGGCTGCCATCTAGTGGTAGCATCTTAGAAAAAAATGTATTGAGAAACTAGGCCCTTAGAATGCGGGTGACAGACGCCTGCCTTGGGCAGTCTGTGGACACTGGCAGTGGGACCACGGTTTATCCTTCGTGCTTGAGCTGGCTTTTTGGAGCCTGTTCTTTTTGGAGGGATACTTTGCTCAGCCTAAATATGGGGAAAGTGCCTTGGTCCTGCCTCAAAGTGATGTGTCAGACTTTGTTGACTCCCCATGGGAAGCCCTACCCTCTCTGAGGAGTGGATGGGAGCTGGCATGAGGGGAAGTGGAGGGGCGGGAGGAGGGGAGGGAGTGGAAACTAGGATAGGTATGCAAAATGAGAAAAGATCGTTTTCAAAAACAAAGAAAATATATGCAGAAAGACTCAAGGCCATTATGTTACGGAAGATACATTTCCTACTGGGGTTGGCCCCTGGATTTTGCCAACTCCTTCAGAGTCAAAAGGAAGTACAATAGATCCCATCTAAGAAAATCTTCTTAGTTTGATGGTGCACATCCATAATCCTAGAAATAAAACTGAGAGCACCGGAGGCAGGAGTCAAAGGTCAGCTTTAGTTACATACTAAGTTAGAAACCAACCCTCAGGTGTCTGAGACCCTCCCTGTCTCAACCCACCCATCTTGAATAGAAAAAAAAAAACCTCAAACTTGAACTTGACAATATATTTAACTAATACATGAAAGACCTTATTTAATTTAGTTCAGAAGGAAATGTGTAATTTCTGCACACTTACCCCATTTTTCTATTCTAATGCAGTTATCCTTTGCTTAGTAAAGTTAAATGTTCTGTTTTACCGCTATGCATTTGGAAGATATACCTTCTCATTTTCCCTATTTGAAAGCATGTGTTTGCCAACTTGTATGCCATTAGCAAGTTCCATTGAGACCTGAACCCACTGGTCATGCAGTCATCATCATAGAGAAGATAAAGGAAAACAAAGAGTTATGTCTTTAGGAAGACAGGGGTTAAGCTTGGTGCGCCCAAGAAAAATAAGACTAACCCTAAGAACAAAGCAGAGAAACTCTTTGACAGCTTGGGACTGAGAAGTTTGCTAGAGGGTTGGTAAAAGTTTAGGGTAACCACATGATGGATATGAGTTCCCCATTTCCCTAAAGAAAAACTGATCCGAGTAGTATGACCACTGGTAAGAATAAGTTCTTCTGTTGATAATTATATAGTTTATAAGTTATAATTTGTCATTCATATGAATCCTCATTGCTATGATATCAGATGTTGCGAAAGGTATCTAACAAAGTTCTTCACAGAAAGGTAAGGGTTGTAAAATATACAACTTATGTTGTACTTCTTTCTGTTTCTCCAGCACTGTGTCCGATACCAGAAAAAGCTCAGTAGAGATTTATAAAAGGTTATGTGACTATCAGAATGAATCAGTAGAACTTGCAGTGTATGGGGTGATGAGATATGAAGGAATTCTGTGATCAGTACTGACATAAAGTCCTCAACTTCAAACTCCAAACCAAAGAGAAATCTTCTTTGTATTATAAAGAAGAAGACTCAACATAAATGCCAGTCAGCCTCTCCCAACCCAGAGTGTTAGCCTTCCACTAAACATGACTGATAGTCCAATCACATGTCATGGTTTTTTGTGATGCTGCATTGCCTTTGTCCATGCAGAAAGGGTCTTGTGCAAAAGCCTTGGTTCAACGTTGCCTTTTCTATGGAGGTACATACCAAATGGTAAAGCTCAACAATCTCGTTCTCTCTCCATAACTTCTTCTCTCTGTGTTTCAAGGCCTTATCTGTTCTGTGGGACACATTAAAAACTATCAAGTATTTTCAGAATACATGACTGCCATCCTCAAGACTTTTACTGCTTGTACCAGTGAAGTATTTGGAATCCTCTGGGTTCTTGAGGATATAGTATCTTCAATATCCTTGAGTTTCTTTAATTCCATAGTGCTTAGAATTAACAAGTAATATTTGGTGTTATATTATAGATCATTATTATAATACAGGTTTAATGATTTCTGGAGTTGAACTCCTGTGAGTGAGAAATATTCTGAAGGTTTCAAAAGAGTCACAATAAAAAGACTGGAATGTGTGGAAATTATAGTCAATCCTCACCTATTCTTTGGCTTAGTAAAATATTTTACCTGTGGACATAGGATAAAAAAGGCTTTAATTGCACCCATATAATTAGCAGAATCAGTGATGTGTCTTATATAAATATATATAGTAGTTATGCCAATTTCATCTCCCAGTGAGGGTGAAAGAAATTATGCCTCCCCCCATGCTACAGTTAACTACATCAGCATTGCGCTACCATAAAATCTGGAAACTGTGGAGTATGGATAATCCACCATAAACTGTAATAAAAATTACCCTTCCAGACTCAATATTCTCTCCATTAAGTTCATAGACACTGTCTCTTTGTACATAAAGTTTTATGAAATAAATCGACCGGTATGCCTGTCTTTACCAGATAGCAAGCTGTTTTGATTTAAACACTGATGATGGTACAATCAGTTTTTCCGTGTTTGCAGTGCATGTTAAAAACATAAATTTCCTTTAACAAACCTAAAGTCGAAGGAAATTGCTCCTCTTTCTTGTGCCCTGCATTTAAGTATCTCTTTGTGAGAGAGAACCAATGATGTATTTACAATGGCCGGCCCATTTGTTGAGGCCATAAAAAGGAGATTTGTTTCCCTGTTTCAGATCTCTGACCTTAAAGGTGTATTAAACAAAAACTCAAATCTCGGACAGCTTTGTGGGAATTGTCTGGAACCTTTCTATGCTCAGAAGTCATTGTCAGATTTTTGATTGCATTTTTGTCTTCTCTCTGCTGAATCTAAAGGCTTCCCTAATCATCTCTGCTATGGCCTTTGTCGCAAGTGAATGCTTTCAATCAATCCTCTATAAACTCGGGAACCTTTTAAACAGAGGGAATCTTCTGGGGCCCTCACTCATAAATCCTCAAAGAGTGCTACCCTGGAAGAAGTCAGAATGGACTAATGAAGGTGGAAGAGGTGATGTTTGAGGGGAAAGATGAGGACGAATAAAACTCCAGCATCAGAGTGGGTAGGAATCTGTCAGACCACAGAAGAAATGGAAGGCAAATACAAAACGGAAGGTGTATAATTTCGTTGCAGTATCCGTTCTCATGTGTTTTTCCATACATATGTTGGCTGCGTGTGTTATAAACCATGCATGTGTGATATGTACTGTCCTATACTCCCAGGAAAGACCTGAGCTCATTCATCACAGTTTCCAAGGCTTTCAACTCTTACATTAGATTTGCTTCTCATACTCTTTGTGACTATAATTCTCTAGCTGTGCCTAGAGTGAACAGAGTAAATAAAAATGGTGGAGGAGAAGTAAGAGAAAGGTATATTTTGCCATCCTTATTTTTATTGCTTGGGCCCTTGTGCGTGTATTAACATGTCCTCAGTAGATTTTTAGATATTTCCAATAACCCCCAAGAAGTTTAGCACCTCGCATCCTATAGACTTCCTTCAAGTAAGAAAATGTATCTACAGATTTTGATTTCTCAGTTCACTCAAGTTCTATTCTGATTATTTTATTTGAGACTGATACACAAATTAGGAAATTGGCCTTTATCTCTTGGGACACTCAGGACCAAAGGTGGCAGGAAGATGAGATGTCAACATCATTATCAAACTAAAAACTTGATTCACCAGAAGAAGGGCTTCCTGGTTGAGATTAAATAGGGTTACACAGCCTACACCTATGATCTTGGAGGTAATACTATCCAAGAGCATCGTAATTACCTTTGAAATCATGACCATTAGTAACAGAAGAATGATAAATAGCTGTCAGTCTGTTTGAGGAGGTCAACAAACTATTAATAAATCTTATAAATGTATTTGTTAAAACTAGTCCAACAATAACCTTTGTTGACTGTATGTTCTTTCTGATGTATATATTTTATCCTTAAATCCCCCAAAATTACAATATAGACATTGCTGTCCATTTTTCATAGGTTAGAAAATAGAGACCTCTGTGGTTCTACTCCTTAAAGGTTCAGTCTATAAGGGGTAGCACCTAGAATTAAATCAGATTTTAAATTACTTCAGAATCATTTCCCCTTATTTTGGCTTGATTCTTAACCAGTAAGCTTAAAATATTGAAATAATCTGTCATTGTTAGCACTCCAACCCTGTACATTCCCCCCACATAAGGTGCTGTTTAACTGAACATGAAATCTTGCATTTTAAAGTCACCTGTGCTTTTGGTTCAGGTTTAAAATTCACGAGGTATGAAACATGTCCGTGTAGCCTCAGCTGTGGCTGCACACATGTGAACGCTATGATGTAATCCTGCACAGCTAACTATTGCCATTAGAGTGTGCTATATTAAATGCTTCAGTTTCCCCAACATCTTGCAGCAGAACAATAGCCCGGAGCTGTAGGTCAACGTTTCTAGGTGCAGGGAAATTTTGTCACAGTGTGGTTCACTGGGTTTCAGAGGCTGACATCTGTGTCATTTTTAGACATATCTGGTCCCTGCCTGGAGCTCTTTTGAGGAGGAAGATGGATACAAGGACACACATGTAACACAAACATGCCTGTTGTATCTTGCCTCATCCTAATTGTGGTTATCTAAAAAAAATAAAAATAAAAACCCACAAGGGAAAAAACCCACAAAGACACAGCCAGCATTTAATGTTACTGTGTTACTGGTACAATTATATTTATTTTTCTTAGATTAATGAGTTCAATAAAATCCTGAACACTAGCCAATAGCTAATCATCATTAGAGCATTACACACTCAGAATCGCCCAAGCTCATGTAGCAGATGTTTAGAAATGTTTTCTTCAAATTGGAAAATAAATTCTCAAACACGTGTGTTTGGATATGGAGACTCACTGGCCTCGTTATAGGGACTGACATCTTCCAGCTCTGATTACAATGCCATTGCTACATATCTTGATATTCTTTTCTTATTTGCTGAACTTCTCACAAAGTCAAAGATGCAGTCTGCCGTCCAGTGCTCAGGCCTCACACCTGCACGGTTGCACATCTTACCATATTCCTCCAGTCGTCATTTTCATGGAGCATAATCCACTTACCATCTAACAACTGGGTGGCGGTTGGTGATGCACTCTTTAGTGGCATTATTGTGCCCATTGGTATAATCTACAGTAATCAAGGTAGTATAACCTCCAATTATGTGTTTTATTATCTCATTATCTGCCTTGAAACTAGTACAACTCTAAGCAGGCCTATTTTTCTTCCTTCCTTGGCCAATTGTGGTTATTTTTAATGTTAATCACCGTCATAACCCCTTGGTATTTCAAAGCAAACACGCTCTCAATGACAATGTAAAGCAAGTTTTAGCTCTATAATGCTGTCTAATCTGATATTGATGGGAGGCTGCATCTTTTCCATTTATAGATCTAAGCAAGTCAGTGAATTGTTGCTGTTTTCCCGCTTTGTGATCTGTATTATAAGCACTGGAAATGCAGCGGTTCTTAGCAACAACAGGAAAGCACTATTATATACTTTGGGGAGCCAGACATAATTTATTCCAAAAGAGACATAAAGAAAATCAGCCTCGTGATACTGTTCAATCTGTTTCTGAACTCTCAGTTGTGTACCTGGCCAACCAATCAGTTTACTTAGAGAGGCCTCTCATGTTTGTAAAGTCCAGAATGCAATGCCCATCAAGTACCTAGACATGTTAGAATATACTTATCGTGAGACTTTATATTGTCTCTTCTTTGGGCTTGTATGTGTAAATGTAAATATACTCATATGCATAAAGTCATATTTGACATATATATGCTCATAGAGAAGTATTTTAAGGAGACAATCGTATTTCATAAATTAAAGAGTTAGCTGACTTATTATAAAGTTCTTCAATTTATGCCTTATATTGTATCATTTAAATGAGAGAAGGAGAGCCGGGTCCTGGCTCACATCTGTCATCCCAGGATTGGTTGCAGAGGCAAGGGGATCAGGAGTTCAAGGCTACTCTCAACTATATGCTTAGCTCAAGATCTCTCTTTGGGACATGAGGTTCTGTCAGAAATTTAAAGATTTGTCTGTTACTTCAAGAAATGTGATGGCTACAGCTCCAGGTTATGGTTTTGGTCACTATCAGATTCATTTCTTAAAAGAAAATTAGAGCTACCAAGTTAAGACACTGAGAATCAGAAGTCTTTAGTTTCCTTTTCTTCCACTTGGTACAGAATCTCACTATATAATCCTAACTGGCCTGGTACACTCTCTGTAGCCCAGGCTGGTCTCAAACTTGCACCAGTACCCCAGCTCAGACTTCTGAGAGCTGAGATTTCAGACGTACACCACCATCCATGGCTTGAATATATTTAAATTTTTTTTTAACTTTTTGCCTTAACCAAGAATTTTCACATTCCTTTCCATTCACTTTAATTAGTAGTCTCATTAACATGCATCCCTGTTTTAACTACCTATATAGCATATGATGTACAAACATACCCACAGCAGACCCACAATGAAATGGGTAGGTCACAGCCAAGGAAACACGCATGGTAAGACAAGTCGCGAGACAGCCAAGCATAGGCCAACAGATGCGGTGTGCAAAGAAAGTCACAAGGTTGGGAGGTGGAAGAAGGTGGCGGTGACATCAGGCGAAGGCTGCTCCCGAGGAAAGATTTAGTCCCAGCATCAAGATTGACAAGAGCAATTTTAAAGGTGCAAATCCCCGAACTACAAAAGACCATGGTACATCCTGGTGGGGAAGCAGATTGATTGTAGAGGAGGACGGATGCGCACATGTGATCAATTGGAGGGCATGCAAAAGCGGAAATGAAGCTTGAGGCATGTTCGAGGATGCGGTTTTCATAAGCCCATCCTTGTCTCTCTGAGACTTGCCTCACTCTGTTTGGATGTTTGTTTGTTTGTTTGTTGACTTTAATGTGCTTTATCTGTTTCAGTGTGGGCTTTGCTGTGGGTACTGTTTATACACTATATACGTAGTTAGGACAGGGATGTGTACTGATGAAACTACAAATTGAGATAAGCTAGGTGGCTGACATTTACAGCAAGTTCCAGGGACTCCCAGAAAGTAGCAGTGGGTAGAAGTGAACAGGACAGCATTGACGTCTGTATGTGAAAGGATGGATGTCGTGGATGCCTTGAGATGCAGCAGAAGCAGAAGCAGCAGAAGGTCCTGTCTGGAAACCAGCCAGGACTGTCTGAAGGCCTGGTCACTTCAAAAGCAATTAAGTAGAATTTATTGGCCAAATGGATTTCAATGGTGAGAGGAAATGTGAATCTGGAACCTTGCATAGGTTCTCTTTGGGAAATGGTAACGTGTCGAGAATACTGAATGGAAGGATATTTGGGTGGAAGGATTGCATTGGGAACTTTATCCAGGGAGCAAGACTGAGTGGAAAAGTTGTCAAAGCAAGAAATAAAACAGACAGGAATGGAAGTATTCTAAAATATATCAATATCCACCTGCGAGACCAGAACAGACAACATTGCAATACTCACAGAGATACCTAGAAATATGTGAACGTTAAGGGAGAGGATGAGTCCGAGAGTGTAGACAGGCTGACATAAATCCCCAGCTGACAGCAGAGTGGAGACATCATCAAGCACGAGGCATAAAGAAACCTCCCGAGATGTTCTGTGCAGGAGTTTAAGAACGGCAGAGCCTGTCAGCACAGCACATGCCAGGAGGACAATGGAGCATTTCCTCTTCAAATAAAGTTCAACAAACCATAAATCTTAAAATTTTCAGAAATATATAGTCTATGGTTATAATTCACACAAATGTGCCAAGCCTAGGGATAAAGAATATGCTTTCTTTTCTTCCTCTTGTGGCCTCATATTTGAGATCTTCCTTCCCCAGCTTCCCAAGATACCAAGCAGTCTAAATCTTGTGCTTGGGAGATTAGATAGTACAGAATGGATTTACGCATTAGAGTGATGTTTAAATCTGGCAACATCAATCTCGCCGGTGGCTGTATCATGTGCACACATCAGTGGAAATATAAATTGGCACAGCCACTTTGGAGAACAATTTGGCAATGTGCATGAATTAAACTACATCATAATTTTCAGATATATTCTGTGAAGCAGCTTGTGATAGCATAGCTGGCAGAGAATATTTTGAAAACTTAATTTTCATCATGAAAATAGATAAATAATAGTGGTCCATTCAAAAAATAGTTCAATTAGACTGTGGTAGAAGAAAACAGTGAAATCAAAAGGTATGAACCCATCTCCCATGCCATGCTGAGTGAAATAAATTATAATACGATGTTTTTGGTGGTGCTTTGTTAAATGGCATGGATGCCCTTCATTTGTACACATGGAAGGTGTGAAGCCGAGTTAAGTATTCAGATCCATGTTAAACGATTCTTTGTGTATTTTTCGTATCATGCATAGATAGATATGAAAATAACGGGAAGAAGTTTATAATTTGGATTCCGTACGCGGCTGAATTAAAGAGACATCCAGATAGTACAGGACCATTGTAGCCAGAGGGCCTTGGATGTGGTGGTTTTACTGCACAAGCTCACAGGAAGCGTATCTGTGCTCCTGACAGCAGGGGAAGCCACTTGGATTATAACGAGACATCTACGCTCTCAGATCCTTTCTGTTTGGCCTCAGGAACAGCCAGGGTTTAGTGCCGAGGAACTTGGAGGCTTTGTTTGAAAAAACATAACTGGATGATGTCGAGAATATAGAGCAGTCTATGTCCCAAAGGTTAGTCACACATGGATGTCACCGCTCTTTACCAAGCAAAATTCTGTTTTTCTTCATTACTTCAGCAAAAGGAAACAGCACCAAAGTTCTGTGCTGGTTTCCATCCAAATACAGCAGCACACGATGTACTAGACATTGGCCTGGGAGAGTCCAAAACCACATTTTCTCTTCTTACCCTGTCTTCCTCAAAAACAAACTCCTCTCACAAAACCAAGATGAACTTTGCACAGAAGCTAACATAAACCAAGAGAGAACATAGGAGAACAGGAAAAACTAGTGCGTACCTACTCTGCTGTGCTCTGCAGCGGTCTAGTAGATATGGTACAGCGGTGTTTCCAGAGGTGGTGTTGGTTGAGCTGATCAGTTCTACTTGAATACAGTACAAGCTGGCACTTACACAAACATCTTTATTAGTTCCATAGAGAAACAGACTGACAGAATGAATGAATATATATAATCATATTAATATGAATATATTATAAACATATTATATATCTGTATAATATGATTATTAGAGTGACTTACAGGCTGTGGTCTGGCTTGCCCAGTAATGGCTATCTCCACACAAAAAGTCCAAGGATCCAATAGTTATTCAGTCCATGGGGCTAGATGTCCCAGAGGGTCTTCAAGTGTATCTCAGAAACCTAAAGAGGGAGACTCTAATACTAGAGAAGGAATGATTTGCCCCTGAGAACAGGGCCAAGCAGGCAAACAGAGATCTTCTTTCATTCAGGTCCTTTACGTAGGTTGCCACAAGAATGTGGGTCACAGACTTAAGGTGGGTCTCTCCATCTCAAATGTGGGTGGTATTGGGTCTTGAGAATGGAACCTCTGGCTCGATAGATAAGATCTCTACCTTTCAGGGACACCCCTAGGTCTATTTATTTGCTTGTTTGTTAAAGCTAGGTTTTGCTGACCTGGTACTTCCTACGTAGTTCAGACTGGTCTTGAACCCGTGGCGATTCTCTTGTTCCAGCGTCTTGAATACTAGGATCGCAGGTGGGTGACACCATATGAAGCGTCAGTTAGCCCACGAGTATGCTGTGCAGAGGACTAACTCCTGCTGCTGCAGGAGACGGGGCCCAGTGCAAAGTTCTAACTCCTGCTGCTGCAGGAGACGGGGCCCAGTGCAAAGTTCTAACTCCTGCTGAAGGAGACTGGGCCCAGTGCAAAGTTCTAACTCCTGCTGCTGAAGGAGACGGGGCCCAGTGCAAAGTTCTAACTCCTGCTACTGCAGGAGACTGGGCCCAGTGCAAAGTTCTAACTCCTGCTGCAGGAGACTGGGCCCAGTGCAAAGTTCTAACTCCTGCTGAAGGAGACTGGGCCCAGTGCAAAGTTCTAACTCCTGCTGCTGCAGGAGACGGGGCCCAGTGCAAAGTTCTAACTCCTGCTGAAGGAGACTGGGCCCAGTGCAAAGTTCTAACTCCTGCTGCTGCAGGAGACGGGGCCCAGTGCAAAGTTCTACTTTGAGAAGAGAAGCTTAAGCTCGTGGTTATTGTTACTATTTTTTGTAAGCTCCTTTTAAAGTATTTCTCACATCCAAAATGCCTGAAAATCATTCACAATAAGATTCTTGATCTCAGTCAGTGTCTTAGATCTGACATTACCCCATCCATAAGCCAGAAAATACAGACAGGAGAAAGAGCACCTACATGAGAAAAGAAAAATGAATGAAAAGGCTGCAGATTGATGACTCCTGAAGTGTCCTCTGTGTATTGTAGATGAAAATGAATTTGGGGAGACCATTTTCCCCCACCTGCCCTCACCTCGAAATCCCATTATTATGACTAACGTAACTCTTCTCTGCCTAAAGTGGATGCAATTTTAAATAAATCAATTGGAACTGATTGGGTAGGCTTTGACGCAGCTGGAATGGCTTGCCAGGTGCAAAGTATTTCGGAAAGAATGGGACAGTAATGTACAGAAGCCCTTGGACTTTGAAGGTACCAGGCACAGTGGAAAAGTCTGCTTATTGAGGGGGATTTTTATGAATGCTTTTAGAATCAGAAACACCTTTCTACTCTAAGATACACTTCCAGGAAACACAGGCAGTTGAGACTCAGCTTTCATTTTTTTCCCAGCCACAAATACGTTGTCTTGGTTATGCCTCGTTAGGGAAAAAAAAACCAAACCAAACAAAACAAAACAAAAAAAAAACACTTGTCACTTTTCTGAGGATCTCAACACAATCCAGTTTTGAAATTTTATTTTAATAATGATATCCTTTTTTTGGCTATTTCTAGACAGTAACTTCTTTGAAAAAACTGTGGCATATGGAGAGATCATTTAGTGAAAGGACAGACAACCGTACTAAATGTAATCTAGCTAAAAAGTAAACAAGAATATGGATATTACCACTTGTGTCACGCCATGGTCTATTCAAACCCCAAATATAATATTCTAAGACTTTAAAAAGTCATAGAGATGTAATGACTATAACTTCCCATAAGTAAATGTTAGCTTTAGAGTGGGAGCCAGGATGTAACTTTTGAAATGAAATGTGAATGAGCCACTTCTGTCATTATGTGGCAGAAACTTATGACAATCTGAGACTGCTGTGACGATTTTAAGCAAAACTTTGCACTTATCACTCAGTCTTCTCCAGCAACCATTACTTTCTATGGTACAAGTAGGGTTATTATTCGTATGGTCCCTCTCCTCTAAAGGAGCAAGCAGAATAACAGAAGGTATAACATATACATATACTCAACTAGAGTTGAAAATAATTAGTACTAGAGTGCCACACACATATACAAATACAAAGTATGGGTTTCTCAAAGGAGGTATTAGATTTAGCTAGAGGAAGAGGGACCAAATATGCTAGAGGATACGTGGGATTTTACTGGATGAATTGCATCGCAAAGGAAATAGCATGGGAAAGATGGGGTATAGGGTATTCATGGTAAGAGTTGGGGAATGATTGCGGGGTGCTGCCAAACCTTATTTATTAGAATATCGGAAGCATTCGAGGGTTTCAAAGTGAAGAACGTTTTGGGAAAGGCTTGTGCTCATCGTTTTGTAGAGAAACCTTATATGGGGAAAGTGGATGCAGCGGGATTTTGAGAATGTTGGTGAAAGTTGGTGAAAGCAAGAACAGTTAGTAGCTGATTTGAGGGGGCATGAGGGACTTTTGAAGTGAGCACCAGTGTGGAACCTATAAGGGAATCTCTCCACTGGAATTGAGAAACACGAAGAAAGAGTAGCGCTTGAGATGATTTTGAATGTGTCGGTGGTGAAAGAGTCAGCGGGATGCTCGAAAGATGAGTGGTAGGGAGGTCGCAGCTGAGAACATGAAGCCAGTAATCTTGAGACTGTGCTGCACTGTAGAGAAGCTTATCAACAGAGAGATGGAGAGAAGAGGGAGCAGGTAATGGAGCCTAAAGGACAAGCCAACACACAGTGAGGATTCTGCAGAACAGCCCAGAAAATGTAGGACAGATAACCATAGGGACAAAGAGCCCCAAAATGCTTAGTAGTGCATGGCAAAGCCAATGAAACTTTCTCAAAAGAGACATTTTTTAAAATAAGAAACCACATGAATTTTGTGGCAATCTCTGCTTAGATCATGGCTCTAAAGTGACCAAACTAAAAATATGAGAATAGATGAATAAAATTTTATTCATAAAACAAGTGGCAACTCCCCCATGCCTTAATTTGTCCCTTGAACCATAGGACGGAGAGGTTCATTTGTCAGAAGAAATTGGGATTGAAAATGCACGGAGCAAGCAATTGTGCTGAGTGTCATGCAGAGGACCAACAGCATTGTCATGGAGAAGCAGACCCTGCACTAGGGAACTATACAAACATTAGGAGATTGTTTTTTAATACAGTGGTAGCAGAAACCATTATGCTATCAAGTATACAGATAGGGATAGGAAGAAAATGAACAAAATTGCATATTATATCCATATATTAGCAGCATCTCAAGATTTGCAGAATTGATGCAATTATTTAAGTTCACATGTGGGCTTCCATGCTCACTCATGGCTCCTGCTCTATAAGGCAAAACTGAAGGGAGTGAGAGGCAGGGGTCCCTAGGATCCTGCGAGGTAGGCGGGGCCCTGGGGGACTGGTTCTGATCTTGGAACCCACTGTTACAATGAGCCAAGCTTTGCTTACTTTCAGGTGTTTCTCTCCTCATCTGTCTTGATGCACTAGGAAAGGAAGCCATGTAATTGAACAACTCATAATTTGAAAGCAAAGATCAGTTATACAAAAGCAGCATGGAGACCATACTTCATACAAGTGTCCTGAGTTTAACTGGGTGCACTGTGTTGCCAGCATGAAGTAGTGACAAAACAAAAGAAGATTAGTGCGGTTTTTCCAAGAACATTACTATTAGCCCTGATGATTCCTGTGTGGGGGCCTCTACCTTGATGGGCAGGCACACCAAACTGGGATTCTATGCAGAGACCATAATTCATGGCATGCCTTTATTCTACTAGTATACTCCAGTGGCTCTTAGCCAGAACAACACCTCCCACTACCATACACACACAAATTCCCTCTTCCCTGGTCCACTTCTTTCTCCCTTTGTTAGCTCCAGCTGCTTCCTTCCCTCAACAGGAATCCCAGGCATCTGGATCACGCAGCCAGCTCAGAGCCTTTGCATCTGCTGTTCGCTGTCCTTATCGTGACCCTTCCCCCCGAAATGAAAACAAGCCAGCCCATGTGCAAGCCTCTATCTACTTCTCCAGGTTCCCGCTCATATGTAATCTTTCCCGGGCTAGATTTCCGAGCTACTACCATCACTAAGGATGTCTTCCCAGCTCTTCCCTGACAGCCTCAATTGCTTCCTTTTGCTCTGTGGCCTTTAGGTGATCTTAGGCTAAATTACTTAGGTGATCTAGTCGAGTTTGTTTGAATGTTAGTTATTTTCTCACTTATATATGTATTATTTACCATCTATCTCATCATCACTACCATCCTCTCCACCAGTGTGACATTGGGCTGTAATTGACCTGGGTCACCCCACTTTTGCCAACACTCTGAATCACGCCTGGCACCCTGTAGCTGTCCTATGAGAACGTTGCCTCAATACATAAATGGATATTTGGATCAAGAGATGTAGCAACATCGGTAACGTTTCTGTCCGTTCTGCCTCCATTAAGTTTGGCCAGCTTAGGAATAAGGACAGTGAATTTATTTTGGTTGACTGTTCCTGGAGATGATGAAGGCTAGGCTGCAGAAGTAGCATTTCCCACTATGGTTGAAGAAGCATTGAGAGCACTGCCAGGGTTAGCAGTGTGATGGTGGACTGCTGAGCTGGGTCTACTAACCGGGCTGCACATATTAATTACCTCCTTAGCTTCCAAGAAGCCTCAGCAGCAGGGGAAACTTAAGAATGAGCAATGTGAAATCATTTGCCTAAGATCAACAGGTTGCAAGTGACACAGCCAGGGGTCCCCTCGTGTTTTCTGAAGCAGGAGCTGTGTTTCCATGCTAGAGCTCTGCAAATCCATTTGGGAACAACTCCTCTTTAGACTGTGTTGGGGGAGGACCTGCTGCCCCAAGAGATGGACATTCGAACAGTATGATCCTTCCCAGGCGTTCATGTTCCTTCATTGCCCTTCTTTCTAGCATAACAGCAGCTCTCCTGGCAGCCAGCTTTTCCTGACCTGGGACAAGTTTTGGCCTTGGCAAGGTAAACAAGGAAGATTACAGGGCAGGCAGTGTGAGCGACTGGAAGCAGAAATGCAGCCTTGCAGCACTGTGGCCGCTGCCCACCCAACTCAACGGCCTCCTACTGCCAACTCTCGGCATCTTCTCTTTTTTGCTCCAATAGGCAGGAAAGGGATTCGGTACCTCTTTCTGAGATCTTTTTTTCCTGATGTAATGCTCACAAGGAAACCCAGGGTCATATACATTCTAAGTATTCTAAGTAATAGCTTTACCCCTGAACCATACCCTCCCAAACCCTCTTTTCTTAAAGGACATGTTAGTCCTTATATTTTAAGGTGTGTTCAGAAATCATTTTATACATACATTTAATAAGATGATTTATGGAAAACTTCTTAAGCAAAGGCATGAATGGGCCAGTTATCTTCAGCAGAAGTGTTTACGTTTTTGATAGTGCCTAGGCTGGAGAGAGTGTTGAGGGATCATGTCTTCTGGTGTAATGTATCAGTGTCTATCCACTAGTCCACAGGAGAAAAAAAGAGTTGGAGTGTGTTGAAAAGGGCATGAAGCTTTGGGTACCGCAGGCCTCAAAGGAGCCACCTGATGGACTTCCTGTCAAGTATAAACTAGAAAGAAGAAACTGCCAAGGGTTTGCCCCATAGAGGGAGGGGATGCCCCTGAGTGATGCCGAGGCTGTTACTCAAGCCATCCTACATGGAAACAGCTAGAAATGCACCTGAGTGATGCCGAGGCTGTTACTCACGCCATCCTACATGGAAACAGCTGGAAATGCACCTGGAAGCCTTGCTACTGAAAAGCAGAAACTACAGAGGATTGCGTGTAGTGTTGAGTTCCACTTGGGCTTTTGTTCCCAAACATGAGGCTGCCTTTGGCAAACAAAAATGCCTAAGGGTGGACTGACTGCCTGTTGTTTGTCCACAGCACTGATGAGACATCACTCCTAAATCAGTTAGATTAAAATAGCAAGTGTTTTATGGATCACGGTTCTGAGAATTTGGAATGGGTTTAGGCAAACAGTTTTCACACTGGCCCCATTTGGAGTCCCTGGTATAGACGTGGTCTTGTAGTGACTGGAATGTGAATAGCTAATGAAATACAGCTAACTTACTAGTTGGGATGGGTGGCCAGCTAAGCAGCGCATCTCTTCCACCTAACTCTGCCCAAGCTCTTCCCCATGGTGACCCACTTCTCAGAACAGGAGCCCCAATTAGCAAGTTCTTTTCAAGTCCCCGCTTGTGTTGCATCCTCCAATGTATTTTAACCACAGCAGGCCATAGAGTCCAGCAGAGTCACTGTTAGAAGTGGCCAGATAAGGATGTTGCCCAGGACAATCGGCATAGTGATGCTATTCACCGATTGGAATTGAAAACCAATCTGCTCAACTTCAAGTGTTTGGAATTCTGCCATTTTATTCCTATGATTTGTCCAGAACACCTCCAACTTCAGGAAACTGAGTTTCTCCAAACATCCCAATCCATTTTTCACTTTTAAAATGTATAAAATCTTAAATATGAGGGGTTTGTGTGTATGTGTTTGTGCATGGGCATATTTCTGTTTTTTATGTGTGTATATGTATCTACGTGTGTGTGTGTGTGTGTGTGTGTGTGTGTGTGTGTGTTTAATGAGAGACTGGATCTTACCAAGTAACTCTTGCTGGTTTAGAAATTACTTGGCAGACTAGATTGACCTTGAACTCAGAGATATCTTTGTCTTCTACCCCCTGAGTGTTGGTTAAAGGTATGTACTGCCATGCCAAGCTCCAAGATGAATTATTTTCAACCACAGATCATCTCTTGCTCTCTTACTTTACAGAACTCTGCGTGTGAGTGTGTGTGTGTGTGTGTGTGTGTGTGTGTGTGTTAAACAGAGGGATTGAATGTGTGATGGTATGTGTGTTCCGGTTGCCCTGGACACTTTTCCATTATCCTAAATGAGTACCAAGAAAATTGATCCTTCCTAGCATGGACTCAGATGTGCAAAGACTAATGGAGGTTAACTGAATGAGATGTCCCTATTCCACATTTACTAAAAGCATAGTGGATTTATGCAAGTATGTAGATAAGCTAATCATCTGACCTAATCAGCAATGCAAATTTTAAAAAGCCTTTCTGATTATTTTCTTAGTTTGGCTGAAGGTTTGAATATGAGGAATTTCCCAGAATGGTGGCAGCAGATGTATTTTATAATATTTATTGAAAATATTGGAAAGAAGTCCTCAAGTACGATCCTCCTGAAAAGTACATCCAAACCGATAAATTCCTTAGCATATTTTATCCTGTAAGCATCACATGACTTAGATGATCATAGAGGAGCCCCAGCCTTTTCTGGGATATTCCAGACAGTTAGGCTTGACCTTTGTCCTCTTGCAGAACCACCCAAGCCCTCTTCTAGCTGCACTGTGTTTGACAACTCCTCTTGTATTTTGTCTTTTGACAAAATAGCACCACAAGAATACTCTGTTCTGTGGCTAGCTGATCATTTGATACTTTGGCAAAGGTATCATTGTTCATAATGTTTCAGCAACTTTTGATGGTCTATCGTTGTCATTTACAGGCACATGTAGAAGCACACAATGAGGAATCTAGAAGCCTAGATAGACTCTCTATTAATTTTCTTGGTTGAATTTGAAGAGTTGTAAGTAGTCATTAAAAGAATTAGTCTAGAAGAGAATTTCCCATAAGGAAACCATTTATGAATTCCTGAGTAAAATGCTTATATCTTGCTTGGGTCTTGAGCCTTCTGTCCTGTGAGCTACTCAATATTTTTCCAGAATAAAGCTATGTGCTGCTAAACAATGTTTCAGTCAACAAGAGAAAGCATGTACAAGACTGGCTCACTCCATGTATCGGTAGCCATCTTAGTGACATTCTATAATGCATGCACAAGAATGGACTCCCCTAACAGCACATTGACCCGAATCTTTGTCACTATGTAACATGAGACTGATATTATTTAATGTAAGTTTGATTGAATCAGTTTATTGAGTAAAGAAAAACTATTATTATTATTATATTTTATTATTATTATCCTCTCATATTACATCCCTACCAGTTTCTCTTCCCTCCACTTCTCCTAGTCCCTCCCCTCAGATCTACTCCTCTTCTGTCTTACTTAAAAAATAAAATGAATAGCAGGCCTTCTGGTGGTATCAACTAAACATGGCATTACAAGTTACAATAAGAAATAAGAATCGGCACCAACCAGTACAGCCACTATGAAAATGAATTTCCTCAGGAAATTGGGACTTGATCTACCTTAAGACCCAGCTATATCACTCTTGGGTATATATCCAAAGGATGTTCAAGCCTAACACAAATATATTTCCTCAACTATGTTCTTAGCAGCTTTATTCATAATATCCAGAAACTGGAAACAACATAGATGTCTCTCAACTGAAAAATGTATAAAGAAAATATGGTACATTTTTATGCTATGGGGTATTACTCAGCTGTTAAAAATAATGACATCATGAAACTTGCAGGCAAATGGATGGAATTAGGGGAAAAAATCATCCCAAGTGAGTTAACCTAGACCCAGAAAGATAAACATGGTATGCACTCACTTATAAGTGGATTTGAGATTTAAAGTAAAGGATAATCATGCTATAATCCACAGATCCAGAGAGGTTAAGTAACAAGGAGGGCTCAAAGGGGGACTCATGGGTCTCCCAGGCAAAGGCAAATAGGATGGATTTTGCAGGTGGACACTTGGGTGGGTGAAGATGGGAATAGGAGGGGTCAGCCAGAGCACATTAATCTTAATAGTATTATCACAATCCTAGTCAATTTATAAATGCAGGGCCCCATCAACTTCTTTTAGGAATGGTCATGGTTCACTGCAGAAAACTTAAAAATTATAAATGTTATATTCTGCAGATCTTGGAGAATTTAAAAGACCACAATTTATTAAATACTGTGTAGGAGGTCACTTGTTTGTTTCCTGGTCATCCAGCCACCCAAAATAACCACACAGAAACTGTATTAATTAAATCACTGCTTGGTCCATTAACTCTAGTTTCTTATTGGATAACTCTTACATCTTAGTTTAACCCATTTCTAGTAATCTGTGTATCACCACATGGCTGCAGTTTACTGGGTAAAGTTCCATCTGGCTCCAGTAGGACTTCATGGCTTCCCTTTGACTCTGCCTTTCTTTCTCCCAGCATTCAGTTTAGTTTTCCCTACCTAGCTCTGTTCTACCTTATCAGGTCAAGCCAGTTACTTTATTAACCAATGGTATTCACAGCATACAGAGGGGAATCCCACATCAAAATACATCCGAGATACACAAATTTAATTCCTAGTTACCTGCTTCAGACTGAAACCCAAAGTCATATACAGGAAGCTAGAGGAAGCCTATTTCTAGTACTTAGTATTCTATAAGACCATTAATATTACAATAGGGACTTTAAATATATGTAATAAACATAAATTTTGAAATAAAATTTATGCCTTAAGAAAATTTGTAAAGAGTCAAATAAAACCAACTGATTATGAGATTAGTGGCAGGAGAACAATTCCTTAATTTTAGTTTTTCTTCTGACCTATACCAGGTAGATATTCTGAAATGAGAAAGAAATTTTAGATTTTCCTTTAACAAGAATGCTTGTGTGTAGACAATAAAAGGGCCACAGTACAACTCCAAAGCCATCTTTAATTTTTAATTGGATTGGGACTACAAAAAGATCATCTGCCTTATATATTTGTAGAAGACAGCAGAAACAAACATTTGGGAAGGTTTATGAAATTTTATCCTGGCAGAAATGTAATATACCTTTAGGCCGATTTATGTTCTTTATTGAGAAATTTTTCTTGGTGATTTATCCTTCTTCTTTTTCTCCTTCTCCTTCTCCTTCTCCTTCTTCTTCTTCTTCCTCTTCCTCTTCCTGTTGCAAGAAGCACGTGGGCTGTGTTCCCAGTGCCTGGTTCCTGGTGCAGGGCCCCTTGTCCTGCCTGGCTCCCAGTGCGTACCCGAAATAATTACATGGAAACTGTACTCATTTAAATACTGCCTGGCCCATTATCTCCAGCCCCTTATTGGCTAACTCTCACATATTATTTTAGCCCATCTCCATTAATGTGTATCACCACTTGAGTTGTGGCTTACAGGCATGAGTCTAACCAGTGTCCATCTTGAGCCGGAGAAGCATGGCATCTGCCACCACTGCCTTCTCTCTCACAGCATTCCTTTCTGTCTACTCCACCCACCTAAGAGCTGCCCTATCAAAAGACCAAGGCAGTTTTCTTTATTTAACCAATGAAAGTAACACAAATACAGAAGACCCTCCTACACCATCTTCCTCTTTCTCCTCCTCCTCCTCCTCCTCCTCCTCCTCCTC
>PVIU01001936.1:0-190491 GCA_004026605.1 Ondatra zibethicus | reverse complement strand
GGGAGGGAGGGAGGGAGGGAGGGAGGAAGGGAGGAAGGAAGGAAGGAAAAAGAAAAAGCCAAAACAAACACCAAGAAAACTTTCTGTGTGTGAGTTGTTTTTTTTTTTCTTTTTGTTTTTTCGAGACAGGGTTTCTCTGTAGCTTTGGGGCCTGTCCTGGAACTAGTTCTTGTAGACCAGGCTGGCCTCGAACTCACAGAGATCCACCTGCCTCTGCCTCCCGAGTGCTGGGATTAAAGGCGTGTGCCACCACCACCCAGCATGTGTGTGAGGTTTTGCTGCATTCTGTGTCAGGATCTCACTTTGTAGCCCAGGCTGGCCTCTAACTTATGACTCTTATACGTCAGCCTCTTGAATGCTGGGACTACAGATATATGTTACCAGGCTCAGCTCTGAAAACAAATTATTTTATTTATTCGAAGACAGTGTCTCACCCTATAGCCGTGGCTGGCGTTGAACTTGTGTCCATCCTTCTGCCTCGGTCTCCACCAGTGCTGTGATTACAGGTGTGTAACACCAGGCCCAGTTCTAAAAATCCATTTTTTCTTTTAAAGACAGGTTAGGCCCAGTTCTGAAAATACATTTTTTCTTTTAAAGACAGGTTCTTACAGTATAGCTTGGGCTGGCCTTGAATTCTGTGTAACCCAGATACCAAAAATACCAAACACAGTAAATAAATAAGTATGTAGAGATACTCTGTGAAAAACTGGGTGTGCCAGGATACGCTAGGCCCATTTCCCTCAGCCTTAGGCCCACACCGTTTCCTGACCATCTTCCTGCAGGAGCGAGGAGTAAAGGGGCACCCTGATCTCGTTCACGCCAACCTAACCCTTTTCTTGGCCTCTTTCCACGGGTCAGAAGCTAACCCTCTGTCTCTTTGCCTGTGCTTGCTCTGGCCATGCCTCCTGCTTCTCACCCAGACATGTTTTGTTTTAACAGAACTCAGCAGCCCCTGTCCAGTCTGTCTTCTCCACAGTGCAATTCTCTCAGCCTGGCCAGTTCTCACAGAACCCCTGGGGCCGCAAACCAAAAGTGAGTTAAGTGTTCGGGGCCCTGGAGGTCCCATCAATGGCAAAATGATAGAGCCCAAAGGCAGGTCCAAACCACGAGCTATCCAGGGCCTCCAGACCCCATCTCCGCATACACCAGCTGCCCAGAATTCTGTCACTTCCCCCTTGTTGTTCTGCCATGCACCATCTTCTCTCCCTCCCCTAGCCACTGTCTGGGTCCAGCCTGTGGTAATTCCCCACATACATCATCTGGGTCCAGCCTGTGGTAATTCCCTATATATATCATCTGGGTCCAACCTGTGGTAATTCCCCACACATGTCATCTGTGGCTTGGTTCCTTTCGCCCGCCCACTCCTGCCCACCACCGCACAGTGCCCTCACCCAACACATTCCACCTCACACTTTCCCCCTGTAAAAATCTTCAGGGTTGGGTCCCAAAGTCTTTCTAAACAGAGCCCAAACCTGATGGATACCTATAATCCTAATACTTGGGGACAGAGTCTGGAAGGATCCTAAGTTCAAGATCACTCTCAGCCTGGACTACGTGGGACCCTGTCTCAAAAAACAAAACAACAGCAAAAAACTAAACCAAAAAACCCCTAAATAATAAATAAATACACGCTCCAATTCCCTCCAAGGCATAACAGAACACTCCCTGGCCCAGACCCAGCTCACTACCCCTGCTCAGCCATGCCTCCACTGTTCACTCCAGACACCTCTCTTGCATAGATACTGTCGCTTCTGTCCACCTGGTCCCTGGCAAACTATTAGTTACACTATAATTCTTTGTTTAAATGGCACTCCAGAGTTTATACTCTGACCCACCCCATGTCACCGTGGGCTTTGTGCCTGTCTGTGCTGGCTTGTATGTCTGTCTTCATCATGCCACCCACTTCCCACATGCCCGGGAGCCCCCTGGAAGACTAACAGCATGGCTTGTTTGGCTTGTTTGTTCATTTGTGTGTTTCCAGCTCCTCACACAGTGCTGGCATGCAATAGGGCCCCCCCCCCCAACCAGGGAGAATAGAAAGCAAACAAAGGAGGGAGGGGTTTCTGGGGTGGGAGTGGGTGGGGGCAGGGAGGAAAGGCCAGCAGCTCCCTCTGTGGTCACGCAGGCAGTTGAGGTTAGGGGAAAGGGGTAGGGCCTTCATGGCCCAGGCCGGGACCCGCTTTCTACCGTTCTAACTTTAGGACTGGCGGAGCACCTGGAAGCCTCCGCAGGGCAGCTTAGTGACCCTGGCCTGGGTAGGGTAGAGGATGCGACGGTTACAACATAGCCAGGCTGGCTTCTATTTTGAATCTTCTAACTCGCTGGCTACCTGGGCAAGACTGGACAAGTTGCTTAACCTTCCTGAGCCTCGGGGCTCACCAGGGAGATGGGACGCAAGGGTGCTGCTTCCGAGGAAAGCTCGGGAGCTGTGTGCTGAGTACGGAATGCTAACTTTCACCTAGCAGGTGGAATGGGGGGTGGGGGAGGGTGCTCTTGCCTCTGAGGGCCCAGAGTCCCGATGTGGTTGTGGTCTGACAGATTGAGTCGTCTCTCAGGAAGCCAGGAGACAGTCTCCTGACACACAGGAGGATGAGAACTGGGTGCAGTGGGCTTGAGGGAGGTGAGCGTGTCTAGGAAGGTACAGCTGACCACAAGAACCACATCTGGAGTTTGAAATCGCCTCTCACCCACAAGACCCCATAGATAACATCTCCTCCCTTTTTTTTTTAACCCCCTTTCAGCCTCAGGGCATCCGGCCTGTCCACCAGGCACCCGTGGTAAGTCCCTTGATCCTTTTACCTCTTCATTAAGGCTCTTGTGGGTTAAAAGGAAGGGGCAGGCTCAGCCTTCCCCATGAGGGCAGAAAAGGCTACACACTCCCCACCCACCAGGCCTCAGCGATGTTGGTGGGAAGGGGTCGCTGGTGTGCCTGCTTGGCTGGCTCTGATCAAATAGAAAACGGGGCTGGGGGATGAATTCTGTTGGTGAAGTGCTTGCCCAGCGCTCGCAAAGTCTGGTCCTCAGCACTTCACAAACAACTGCTGGTGCGCAGCTGTAATCCCAGCACTGGGGAGGCAGAAGTAGGGCCGGAAATCTGAATGTGTTCGTTTGTCCCAGAGGGAGCCACGCGTTCACCCCTCCCTCCTGCAAATCAGGCTGGTGGGGTGGAATTCTAGCGTAATCCAACTTCCCCTGAAGTAGAGACATGCCCCTCCCTGTCCCTAGTGTACGTGGCTGTCTGGGGAGGGGCTGCGGTGAATGACCTCCCTGGTTAGAATTCAAGGTTCAGGCCTAAGGGCGGAGATCAAGTAGCGCCCTCTGGTGGCACGTGGTGGTCTTCACAATGGCGAGAACTGGTTAAGACCCATTTCTTCTTCCCAGGCCCAAACTGTCATCCACACAATTCACAGTGCCTTTGGACAGCCATTTCCTGTAAGTCTAAAATTTTTTGGTTATCTTACAGCCCCACCCCTTTCCTTTAATCAAAACCAGAATTCCCTAGAGTCTCAAAGTTGGAACCAAAGTGCTTATGAAAGAGGGTGGAGAAACCTGGGAGCGGGCACTGTGCTAGAAAGATGACACAGCTCAAACTCTCCTAGGGACAGCACAGATTCAGAAACAGTCTTCAGAGGAGTACGACCAGCAGACACACTAGTCTTCCGGTCGCCCAGGCTCCAGCCTCTAGCTTCCTTACCAAGGTCAAGCCCCTTTCCGAGGCACTGCTGACAGCTGGTCTAACTCCCCCTGCCCCGTGCAGTGCAGGTGGGGGACCCCAAGTTGGCTGGGCTGCACGGAGAGTGGCTGAAGGGCAGGGGACCATAATGGGTGCCAGGAAAACAACAGGAAGTTTCAGAAATGCTGGTGTGACAGAGAAGGGGAACGGGAGGTCTCAAGGGCTAGCTAGATACTGAGGTCCCCTGAAATATGTGTCACTTCTATACATTGTGCTTCTGTGTGGAATCCTGATCTCTCCCACAGACTCCCGGAATCCAGCCTGTGGCGTACCCCTCCTCGGCTTATGTAAGTGGTTCCCTACAGAGAGCCTGAGCTTGGCTCGTGTTAGGCACGATGAGAGATGAAGGGCATCTTTAGCGGGGACCGTCCTCTAACTTGCATGATCAGTGAAGGTTCCTGTATCCAGGTGAACAGTTAAAAATACCCATGTAACTTAGTGGACAGCTGAATAGAGCTTTCAACTTTAAAATGGCCCCTTCAGCATGAGCAAACTGCAGCCCTGCTTTGGCTACTTCTCTATTGATGTGATAAACACCATGACCAAGGCAACTCGTAGAACAAAGGGTTTGGTTTGGGGCTTAAGAGTCCATGACCATCGTGGCAGGAAGCATGGCAGCAGACAGGCAGGCATGGTACTGGAGCAATAGCTGAGAGCTCACATTTTGTAGGACGGAGGGAGGGAGGGAGAGAGAGAGAGAGAGAGAGAGAGAGAGTGTGTCTGGGAATGGTGCAGGTCATTTGAAACCTCAAAGCCATCCCCAGTGACACATTTTCTCCTACAAGGCCACTCCTCCCAATCCTTCCCAAACAGTTCCACCAACTGGCAGCCAACTATTCAAATATACGAGCATCTGAGGGTTGGCATTCTCATTCAAACCACAACACCCCAACAAGACGTTTGTGCCCTGTCAAGGTTCCTCCCATGGTAGTTGATTTTTTTTTTTTTTTGAGAAACACTGGAAGGTTTTCTTTTAACATTTAATGAACCAAGTAAAGGACCCTGGGTTCCCTCCAGAAGATGCAGGACTCACAGGCATGACTACAGAGTCTACAGTCCCTTGTGCTGAGTCCCTGCTACAGCAGTCCGGCCGCTGATGAACTGTTTTTATCCTCCCAACAGCCTGTACCTTTCTTCACCTCCATTCCAAGTGGGCTTTACCCATCCAAGACCATCCTTATAGCAGGCATGGTCCTGCCCAATGCTAAGAGGTAAGACAGGCCCACAGGACTCTTGGGAGAATGGAGGCTCCCAGTGTTGTTCTGGCCAGACTCTGGCTCTGAGCCACCTGGGGGTGATGGGTAAGGGTGGATCCAGAGCTCAGTGGTCAGACAGGGTCTGTGCGAACTGCCCATCCCAGGTTCCACATCAATCTTCGCTCTGGGATGGAC
Organism: Ondatra zibethicus; assembly: GCA_004026605.1. Classification (NCBI taxonomy): domain Eukaryota; kingdom Metazoa; phylum Chordata; class Mammalia; order Rodentia; family Cricetidae; genus Ondatra; species Ondatra zibethicus. The sequence goes on along the minus strand of PVIU01001936.1, from coordinate 185,367 downwards.
GTTGCTTTTCACCTGAATCCCCGTTTGGATGAGAAGGCTGTTGTCCGAAACACCCAGATCAACAGCTCCTGGGGGCCTGAGGAGCGAAATCTGCCTGGGAAAATGCCCTTCAATCGTGGCCAGAGCTTCTCAGTAAGATGCTGGGATGCAAGAGGAGGGTGCATGGGTCTGTGATGGGATGGAGGCTATGAGGGCTGAACCACAAAGAAGGGAGAATGTTGTATAAATCAGTATTATTTCATGACTGCTGTCCCTGCTGAAGTAAGGGCTTATATCTGCTGTGCCCCCTTCCCCCTGTTCTGGGGACTGATCTACAGTCCTATGCATGCTAGGCAAGTACAATACCACTGAGCTACATCTCCAGCCCTCCGTTTTGTTTTGTTTTATTTTAGGGAGGGACTCACTTTAGCCCAGGCTTACTTACAAATCACTTTGTAGGGTGGCTGGCCTAGAGGTCAGGTGATTCATCTACCTCAGCCCCCAAAAGCTGAAATTACAGGCCTGAGCCTTTCTTTCTTTGCTTTTTCCTTCCTTCCTTCCTTCCTTCCTTCCTTCCTTCCTTCCTTCCTTCCTTCCTTCCTTCCTTCTTTTCTTCTATTTTGAGATGGGGCCTTGGTAAGGTTAGTCTTGAACCCAACCAAGTCTTGGACTGCTTGAATGCTGCTTCAGTTTCCTGCATAGGTCAAAGTACAGTTCTGCTCTACAGGGCACTGTTGTTCCTGCTTCCTACAGATGGGCAAACACATTCACAAGATTAGGGCACTTGCATGAGGTCACACCAGCCAGTTTGTGCCAATCAAACCCAGGAGTGAGTTGCCATTCACTCCTTTGCTTATGCACTCTGAGAGCTGAACTGCACTGCAGCCGGAAGCCTGATGCCCTAAGCAGGCCTTATCGACCCTGGTTATGACATTATCTCACCCCATGAGCTTAAATAAGAAAAATCAATGCCTGGGCCCCACCCCAGGGCAGTGTGCAGACATCATTTGAAAATGCCATGGCAACATGCTCTGCCTCAAGGTTGAGAGTATAGGGCTCTATGGGTAGTGAAAGGAGCTTGTATTTTGTTATTGTTGAGACGTGTAGCCCAGGCTGGCCTCACACTTGCTATGCATTCAAGGCTGGCCTTGAACTCCTGATCCTTCTGCCTCTCAAGTGCTGGAATTAATTATAGACATGCAACAAGCCTGGCTTTTTTTTTTTTTTTTTTTTGACTGCTAGGATTGAACTGCCATGTGTGAACTGTCATGCCCTGCTGAGGTTTTTGTGGGTTTCTTTTTGTTTTTCGCTTGTTTTTTAATGTGTATGAGTGTTTTTCTGCATGGATATACATGCACCATGTGCATGCATGCTTGAGGCCCTCAGAAGTCGGAAGAAGTCATCCGATCCCTTGGAACTGGAATTACAGGCAGTTGTGAGCTTCCGTGTGGGAGCTGGGAAGTGAACCCAGTGCCTCTGCAAGAGCAGCCAGCGCTCTTAGCGGTGGGACCATCTCTCCAGCCCCCTGAGCTGCGATTTTAATTTAGTGAGAACAAAGACCTGACAAGACTGAATCTCACAGAGCAGAAAGGGTGGAGTAGGCAGAGTCTGCAGCATCTGGATAGTGCCCACATACAGTCATGCAGCATCTGGATAGTGCCCACATACAGTGTGTCATGAGTACTAGCCTGGTTCTCACACAGTGCGATATGAGCGTTAGTGGTGGCCATGGGTCATGATGCTTTAACATTTGTGTTGGTTGTCTCATTGAGAATGACTTAGAGGAGACCAGGCATGGAACACTGGAGACACAGACAGCCTGAGCCAGCATTCCTGTTGCTAGTGGCTTAGGGTTCAGCTGGAGCGTGAGCATGGGGTGAGGGATATGGTCTGAGCATGGGGGTGAGGGATATGGATGAAATGGGTAGGGATCAGGGGGTGCGAGAGACATGGTAGGTCATTGTAAGGGATGGGCCAGCACTTTCCCCTGTAGGGAAGGTGTGCAGGGTGGGAACAACATTCTAGGCTTGGGAACAGCCTATGCTAATGTACTAGGCCAAGAGAACACTCCTGTTTGGTGAAGGGCAAACCATTCAGGTTGGCTAGAGGCCAGGTTTTAGGCTGGCTCCTGAAGAAGGAGAGATGGGGGAGGGAGATGCGAGCCTGGGTTCCCAAGTGCCCTGCAAATGTTGTGGCATCTCTACCCAGGTGTGGATCCTGTGTGAAGGTCACTGTTTCAAGGTTGCCGTGGACGGGCAGCACCTGTGTGAATACTTCCACCGTCTGAAGCATTTGCCGGCCATCAATGGTCTAGAAGTGGCAGGCGATGTCCAACTGACCCACGTGCAGACATAGGCAAGGCCTAGAAATGAGGGCTGGGACACCTCTTCTCTGCCTCAGCCCTGGCTCCCCAGAACCGGCCATCAGAAGAGCACCTCACGGACAGGAGTTTTGGAAGGGGAAACTCCCAGTTCACTCTACAAAGTGGGTGTCCTGGCTATGTGGCACATAGCTTTCAGCCCACAGTCCCATGGTTCTCCAACTAGTTATACACTGAGGGAAGTGACCCCCCTTGGGTCTGCCCCTTTCTCTGATCTTCAACCTCTCTGGCCCTTTTCTTTTATCCCTTCTTCCCTTCACTCCAGGCCACCTGGTGTTATCCCACTGCCTCCAGCTGACCAGATTGTCCTCATCAGTTCGTCCCCATGCTTTCCCAGTGTCCGTACAATAAATCCTGCTCATTCTCACACACATGAGAGATGACTTGCTTATTGAATGGGTCTGGAGACAGTCTGGAACCTACTACAGGGATTGGGAGGAAGCAGGTTGGTGCCCATACCTGCTCACAGGGGTCCCTCTCAAACCTCACAAGGCGTTGGAGTAACTGGGTGGGGACTGGAACACAGGGTCTCTGATGGGAATGCTGGCCTCTGTGTAAATAACCCCAGGCCCCTGAGGTAGGGACAGGCTGGGCAGAGGCTGTGGGAGCCTTGGGAGCTTGTGCTGGGAGGGAGGGAAGGCAATGGGATAAGGGATGAGGAGTTGATCTGCAGTGGGCCTCCCAGCAGAGAGGCTTGGAATGGGGTCCCACCACATGAGGGATCTCCTGCACCCTGCTAACTCATCGAGGCCTCCATCACTTTTGAGACCTCAGGTCAGCAACATCACCAAGACCTGGGAGCTGGTCAGAACTGCAGCAGCTCACCTGGGAGGCTGAGGCAAGACCAGCTTGGGCTGCTCAGTATGACCTTGTCACACGTAAACACAAATGAAAGAAAAGAAAAGGCTGTGTTGGTCCTTCCCAGCCCTACTGAGCCTCTGTGTGTGTGTGTGTGTGTGTGTGTGTGTGTGTGTGTGTGTGTGTGTGTGTGTGTGTGTGTGTGTGTGTGTACACAAGTGCCTATGTGCATGCAAGAGAGAGTGAGAATGTGTGTGATGTGTGTGGAGGCCAGAGGCCACCCCCACCCCCACACACCCCGCCAACAAGGGTTCCTCTGTGTATCCCTGGCTGTCCTGGAACTCACTCTGTAGACCAGGCTGGCCTCAAACTCACAGAGATCCACCTCCCTCTGCCTCCCGAGTTAGTTAAAGTTATTAATTAAAGGTGTGCACCACCACCATCCAGCCCTGCCCAGCCCGAGTGTCTTCCTGCTGTGGGCCATGCCAGAGGAGCCCCGAGTTGCAGTTGAAGGTCCAGGTGTCAGCCCAGCAGAAGGGAATCCTCTGATGGGCCAATCTCATTTAGGCAAGGCCACGGGACTACAGACCCCAGAATGCCTTTTGCTTCTGCTGTGCCTTTAAATGTTTGCTGCAACTCTTTCATGGTATGGGTGAGGAGGTTTCCATTTTCTGTAATATAATGTGTTTATCTTGTCTCTTGGAAACATTCCATTCTACTGGGCATTTTTACCTATGGATTGTCAAGAAGATGACCCCTCCCTAAGCTAATTTGATAATGATGGCTTATACCGAGTTTTGATGAATAAAATAAACATAAGGATATGTTCCACAGCCGGGCTCTGTGAGTCTCTCCTCAGGAGCTGCGTGGATTGTGGCTCAAGTTAATGACTAACAGTTGAGTTCCAGCAGCCCAGCTAGTTTAAATTCTTTCAACCTTAATGTCGGGAGATGTGTTCACAGGAATTGGAGTGCCTCACAGCTGAAACAAAGCTTTGAAAATAACAAAGTTAGACTAAGATGCTTTCGTTAACTAACTTTGAGGTGAAAAACCCAAGAAGACAATCTAAAGTTTTAGAAAGGCACAGAATTGAGTGAGGAACTCTTTAAGGTCAGGGAACAAGGACAGAGTAGCCCAATTATTACTGGCTGACGTTGCTAGGTTTGGTTGATGGCCAAAGGTTAGATAATTAATCCTTATACCCATTTCTGTCTTCAATCTCCTGATGTAAAAAACTATTAATGGATATGTACCTTAAAGATTTAAGTAGAGTTAACTGATTCTTTCTCATATATAAAAGTTTAGGTTTGTGATTCCTTTAAGAGTCCTTTTAAGATTACCTTTCAAGATAAGTAATAAAGTAATTGGTCCTTTCTTTGTAACTGCAAAATGCAGCCTGCCAGTAAAAGACCTGACAAGAACACTTTGCTTGCCACATGGTTAATCTATAACAAGTTGCTTGGGTTTGAATGCATGTGGGCTCTTGGGGTAATTTGTTTTTCATCTGTAATATATAAAATGTTTATCATGTGGGGGAGATGAAAGACATGTTTTTCCCTATAATCACTCACTTGAGAAATGGAATGCAGCTGTTGGGACTCTTGTATTATCTGGAAGGTTCTGTCGGGGATAGAAGCTGTGAAACATGAACTAAAGAGAGAATAAAGAAGGAATCCATCAGGGAGTTTGTGAGTGCCTCTTTCCCTAACCCCACAGAGAGAAAGGTTTAGCCTCCCCGACTCTGAATTCCCATCAAAGCCCTGTGTTGCTGGAGGCTGGCCCCCAGACAGTATCTTAATCTCTGTCCACCTTATCTTTGGAGACCAGGTGTCTCACTGAAGCCAAAGCTCACTGATTAACTAGGCCTGTGGCCATGTGAGCTCTGGGTCTGCCTGTCTCTACCTTCCCAGGGCTGGGATGACAGGACTACACCTAGCTAAGTTTATGTGGGTGCTGGGGTCCAAACAAATGACAGAGCCATCTCCCCATCCCCCAGTATCTAGGCCGCATTTTAACAAGATCCCCCAGGTGACTCAGAACAGCTGACCATGTGGGAAAACTGTGACTGGACTTTGGGCCACACTGTTCAGGTGCATTACTGCAGGCGGGGGGTGGGGGTAGGGAGGCTTCCAAGGGCAACCAGAGACTTGTGGGTTCCTTTCTCCTGCCTCTTCTGCTCCATCTGATGTAGCTATGGAAGCAGATGAGGAAAGCTAATCAGACCCCCCAGTTTGGCGCCATCCTGGTGCAGGCCAAGGAACAGCAATGGGGCTGTCTGGTAAGGAGCTCTGCCTGGTAAGGGCACCTGGCTGGTGCAGACAGGAGCTCATGGCCTCCCGGGCAGGTGAGGATGGTGGTGCCCTTCACATCGAGGCTTCACATGCAGAGAACTTGTCCGGGAGTCAGATCGTGCCTGGCTAAGCTCATTAAACAGGCCATGGAGCACAACCAACACTTCCTCTTTCTCTTTTTTGATGGTCTCCATTTCACTATGCAGCTTCACATCCTCCCGTCCCTGCCTCCCAAGTGCTGGGATTACAAGCGTGTGCCCTAACGCCCAAGGTTATATAGTGCTGGGTATCAAACCCACAGCTTTGCATATGCTATGTAAGCACTCTGCCAACTGAACTACATCCACAGTCCCTAGCACACCATCTTCTAAGATAGGGTGAGGGTCAAGGTCTTCAGGAAACCTCTGCTGTTATGAAGAACCCCAGGGCTCACCACGCCCTGCAGAAGGTGCATCGTGTGTGAAGCAGATCTGGGCTGCTTGCCAGGACCAAAGGGTTCAGAGAAACACAAGCTTCATCCGCGGTCCCCTGGGGACCTGGTTAGCATACTCCTTCATGGGGGCATCATTGTCCAGGCTCTGGGTCCCGCCAGCCCTAACCCATATATTTCTTGTATATACTACAAAACTCAAACAAACACACAGGGTGATTAAAATAAATTGCATTTTGTATCAATATTTTCATCGAGAAATTATACAGGGAAGGCCGGCCCATGAGGTCCTTGGGTGTTTCTTAAATACAAAGTATAAATAACTGTACATGATGTGTGGCTCCTCCTGGTGGTCACTCAAAGTGCTTCAATCAGGAGATTCTTTTTTTTTTTTTTTTTTTCTTTTTTTTTTTCCCGCTCCAAGGGTTCAGGGAAGCATGAGAGGGGAAGGGGGGGTAGGAAGAAGAGGGAGGGAGAAGGAAAGAGAGGTTCAAACAGTCCACAGTGTTACTTGGTAGGGTGTGTTGACAAGAGTTACAATGTGAAGGACTTGGTGAAAAAGGCCCCTGACCAGCTGGGGAGTTGAGTCCATCACTGAATTCTGTGTCAGAAGCTATAACTCCTGGGCTGTCAGAACTTTGTGCTTCTGGGCTGCTCCAAGGCGCTGCCCTTTTTCGCCCCATAGGAGAAGGCTGCGCCGAAGATATCTTCATGATAACGTTTCTGGCTCTATGAAATGAAACAGAGGCCAAGGCGTCAGCTCTGCTGAACCAGCCAACTCTCAGTTCCCATGTGTAGGCTGCATAAAACCCTGGGGCTGCAACAGCTTCCTGGCGACACAGGCACTCACTAACCCTGTGCCTTCCCGCTTGCCTGGCTTGCTGCCGTCACACCCAGGTTCGGTGTCTCCTCAGCTCTGTGCGTGGCCCACCTCAGCCTCTTCCCAAGCTTCATGGATGAATGGTGGTCCCACTACCTGCTTAGTGTCCATCCCACACAACGTCAGTGGATGTGAGTTTTGAGATTGGATGTATGTGGCAGGCTGCACGGGCCTCCCTTTCCCAGGTCTTGAAGTCAGAGCAGGCTGAGGGCAAAGCCACCTGTTGCTCTTTATGGACCCGGATGTGGGTTCCAAATGATCTGACCTTGGGAGCTTTTCTCCTTGGTGCTAGAGATCAAGTCTGGGGCCTCTCATGTGCTAGGCAAGGACTGAGCTACATCCCCAGCTCTTATTTTCTCTTTTTAAATTAAAAAAAAAATATTGATTTCCTGCCTCTGCCTCCTGAGTGCTGGAATTAAAGGTGTGCATGTGCCACCATGTCTGGCTACAACTCTATTTTTGTACATGCCCGCGCTCTCGTGTGTGTGTGCTGTGTGGCTGTGGTTGTGGCTGCATGGCTGTATGTGTACACAAGGACCCTCAGAGGCCAGAAGAGGGTATCAGATTCCCTGGAGCTGAAGTTACAGGCAGGTTGTCTTCTGCAAGAATAGTATATGCTTTTAACTGCTGAGACATCTCTGCAGCCCAGATACCCCGTGCTGACCCCATCACTCCCCTGCTTCAGCTTCCCCAAAGCCTTAGGGTTTACAGGTATGCCGTGCCTCTGCCCCATCTGCTCCTTGTAACCCTTTTGAGGACAAAAATCCGTGAACACATCTGACACACGTTGAATACACTTTGGAAAGCATCCATGATGTCCTTGCTGGTCACCCATGTCAGAACAATCTACACCCCAGGGCCTTTGTACATGCTGCTCTCCCAACAGAATAGTCCAGTGTCTGTGTCGAGGATGCACGAGGCTGCTTCCTTACCTTCTTCAGGGACTTTGCTCAAATGTCACCTCCCAGTAACCCCCTTCCACAGCATCTTCACTAAAATAATGCACGCCCGCTCTGAGCCTTTGTTCTGCTTAATTCTCACCTGAAGCAGCGCACATTCTACATGTTCTATTTCATCAACCCTGCCAGAACGTAAGCTCCATTTAGGTTGGCTTTTTGCTTTTTTTTTTTTTTTTTTTTTTGAGACAGGATCTCATGTGGCCAAGGCTGACCTTGAACTGACTTAACCAAGGGATGATCTTGAACTCTTGATCTTCCTGCCTCTGTTTCCCTAGTGCTGGGATTAAAGGTGTGCACTATCATGTCCTAGGCCATTTTTTTTTGGCCCGGTTTGTTAATTGCTTTTAATCTCTAACACATAGTAGGCACGAATATAAATGTGGAGCATAAGTCTAAGCCTTAAGGACAGGTTTGGGAACCAGAGAGACAGAGGGAAAGGGAGAGAGAGGCCATGTGTCTGGGCTCCCATAGTCAGCACCAGGACCCCTTCCCTCTACAAAATGGAGTAACAGTCATTCTTCCCTCATAACGCCCCTAGAAGGGCAGAAGGAAATGTCACAGGACAGTCCTTGAGCTCCTGGAACAAGGCAAGCCCTGCTACCTAGAGTCCTTCCTGAGAGGCATGAGGGCATCCAGCCAGCAGCTCGCTGTAAATAAGTGTATGTTTCCCATAGCCAGTGGGGACAGGTCTCCCAGCCATGCTCTGCCCTATGGGTCCTTTCTGCAGGGGTGTGGGGAGCAGAGTCTGTTACTCCGATTCTGGGAAAATACCCGCCAGACTTCTCAGCTAGCCGGCAGCCAGTGTGAAACAGGAAGTTCCCGCCCCCAGGAACCCTGCCAGTCAGCCCGCCCCAGGTTTCTGCTGTGGCGCAGAGGGTCTCGGGGCCCTCCCAGTTCTGGAGCCCTGGGCCAATTCCAATGGCACGTGACCTTCACCTACACCCTTTTCTAGGGTCCCACGGCAACTTTCATACCTTGAGCTGGAAGAAATAGTCCTCAACTTGCTCCTCGCTCAAGTTCAGCTTGGTGGCCACAAGCTTCTTCAAGGCGGTAGCCACATCCCGAGCCATGCGCACATCTCCACAAACATAGAGGTGGCCCTGCTCCCCATGAAGCACGCTGAGTGCCTCATTGGCCAGCTCCGTCTGCAGGATGTCTTGAACGTAGACCTAAAGGTAGAGAATATGGTGGCACCAGCCCCGACTGGTCCCTGTGGTCAGGCACACTGGCCATGAGGCGGGGAGGAGGAGCACTGAGGCTTCAGTCAGGACTTCAGCTCAGGATACACAAGCATCCTGGCCAGCGGAACCCACGGATCTTCCCCGAGTTCACCGTACTACAGAAATGCTCCAGCAAGCTAGTGGCCCTCCCTGCCCAGAGCTCTGAGATCTGCCTGCCTATACCCCAGGAAGAAGGCGCTTCCCAGCATGTAGCAGCCCCAGCTCTGATTTAGGACTGGGGTGTAGGAGCCCAGGCTCCCATTTATAAGAAAGGTCCTAAGTCGCTCAGAATGGTGCTTTTTCCACACAAGATGGCCAGTGGTCCAGCAGCTGGACCGAAGGGGATCCTCAGGAAACAAGGTTCTGAGCTGAGAGTCTACACTGACTGTTCATGCCCCTGGAGCACAGTGCCTATTTGAGGGCCCTGGTGGAATCAACTCAACAAGACGATGATGTGAAGCTGAGCATAAAGCCAACCTACAGGACGTCTCTCCACACAGCCCGGCACCCAGGGCTGCTGGGCACCTACAGCCAGCTGGCCACATTGAGGATTGTGGATACAGTGTGATTCTCAAACCATTCCGGACTTGGTCTTCTCATCATCGTGATTTTCACTTGAGGCTGTGCAGCTGTCTCTCCACTTAGGAGCAGAGGAGGCTCCGAGAGGGAGGAGGCTGTTTAGCCCAGGCACGGGCTTGCTGGGTGGGCGCACTTACCTTGGGCTTGCCAGGCAGCCGGGAGTAGGCTGTATGCACCTGGTACAGCACTCCCTTGCTGGCCATCTCCTGCATCTCTTCCTGATAGAGGTGATCCTCCTCCGGGTGCCGGCATCCAAACACCAAGGTCATGCGACCTCCTTTGAGTCCTTTAAAACCCAGAAGGTTGCAGTTACCACAATAGCCACCAGAGGGAGACCCATGACCACCAGGTGCCCAACAGGTAAGTTTCTTATCTGGTATTATCCCCGTTTTATAGTTAATGGAAGCAGTCTTGAGGAACATGGTTCAGTATCAGTTATGATTATGTCAACACATAGATCTTTTTAAATTTGCCATATTGCATTTTAATTTTACTTTTTCCTTTTAAAATATCATTATAGCCAATAGGGGCAGGAGGATTGCTGAAAATTCAAGGCCAGCCTTGTCCATGTAGGGAGTTTTTGGTCCAGCCAGGACCGAACACTAGCAAGACCCTGTCTTAGATGTATATATGAAGGTGTGTCTGTATATGTCTCTGTGTGTGTGTGTTTAACATGCAGGACATCCCAAGCTACCTCCTGAATGCTCTTGACTGGGCTAGACTTCATGTTCACGGTCTTAAATGTCAGACATTGCCAAAGGTTCTACAAAAGCCTCCTGGAATGATTCTAGGCATAGAGATATCCTTTCTTTTGGGCTATTTCTCAAACAAAAGGAAAACGTCTATCTGAAATCTATTAATTTCATCTCTTAGCTTTGAGGACTTCTTCACAGGCTCATTCTATGGGTTATCCCATAGATGGTACCAAAGACAAGGCCATTATTAAACAAACAAAAACAAACAAACAAACAAATCCAGCAAAATGGGCTGGTGTAATGGTTCAGCAGGGAAAGGAGCTGTCATTAAGCCTAACACATTGAGTCTGGTCCCTGGGGCTTATGTGGTGGAAGAAGAGAAGCAAGTTGACCTCTGACCTCCACATGTGCATCCAGACACAGGCACCCCTCCAAATACATTTAAAAAAGAACAAGGAAGCTGGTGGTAGTGGTGCATGCCTTTAATCCCAGCACTCAGGAAGCAAAGGCAGCTGGATCTCTGAGTTCGAGGCCAGCCTGGCCTACAGAGTGAGTTCCAGGACAGGCACAAAAGCTACACAAAGAAACCTTGTCTCAAAACAAAAAAAAACAAAAAACTACACACAAAAAAAAAAAAACCCAAAAAACAAACAAACAAAAAGAACAAGGAAACATGAGGAGACATGAATGAAGTAGGCAGGCCACAAACCCTCCAAATCTGTATACCTATCTATGTGGTACAGTGTAATAATTTGATGTACATGTGTATGTGTAATGATCATGGTAACTAGCATGCTCCCTTCCTGTACCTCTGTGCTGGGAGTCATGGAACCGCTGTTGCCAGAAACTGCGGAAGGGGGCGATGCCTGTGCCAGGCCCAATGAGGATGCAAGGCAGGGAGGGGTCTTCGGGAAGCTGGAAGCCACTGACGCTGCAAGGAAACAGAAGGAGGAGACCTCAGACACCCCAAGCCAGAAGCACACGCAGGATAGGGCCGGGGAGCTGAGCACACGGTATGGCGGTACTGTCAGGTATGGAGGGACATGCCAATCTCAAAGCCTTATGCAAAATTTTATCCTCCCTGCCAAGGTGTAGCATCTCCCCACACCTGAGACCTCTGGTGAAAGGTCCAGTCTCACTGTACGCTGGACCCCCCACCCACCATCACCATTGCCCTTGCCATGGACTCCACTGCACCTTGTAGTCAGATGGAAAATGAAGAGACCCAGAATCACACCCCCTCAAACCTTTATAGGCCAAGAGGCGCACTCAGTCCTAAATCCTTCCATTGTATTGCAGAATCCCCAGGTCCAGGGGCTCTAAAGGGTCCTGAGTGGTGCTTACCTTCGCACAAAGCAGGGCACTGGGTCCTGGGGCTTCAGGTTTTTGATCCAAGTGCTGCAGACACCGTGGTGCAGGGGACCGTGACCATCTGCAATGACAGCACAGACCTTACCAACAACCCCTGTGGCCTTCATGCAACCCAGATGGGTGCTCTTCCTACACTGCCAAGCCCCCTTGGGTGCCTCGTTCCTGAATGAGGAGTTACCTTCTCTCCCAACTCTCCACACAGATCAGGGAAGGCTGTAAGGGGCCTGATGAGCAAATTCTCCCCTTGCCATTGCAGACAGAGTCACAGAGAAGTAAGAGGAACAGGTGACTAAAGTCTTGGTGGACTCAGGTCCATGCTCAGGTCCCTCACTCTTAATCTAGAGCATTGGCTCTCAACCTGTGGGTCGCAACCCCTTCAAGGGTCAAATGACCCTTTCATGGGGGTTGCATATCAGATATTAACATTAAGATTCATAAGGGTAGCAAGATTACAGTTATGAAGTAACAATGAAGATAATTTTATGGCTGGGGGTCACCACACGTGAGGAACTAAGTTAAAGGGTCTCAGCGTTAGGAAGGTTGAGAACCACTGATTTCGAGCATCTCCCAAGTGTTTGTCTAGGGACTCTTGCAGCACCCCTGCCAAAGCTCTGCCCACAGCAGTGGGAAGTGATCCCCCAGGGCTGGCCACTGGAGTGTCCTCATGAAGGTCTTTGCCAGTAGGAGCCCTGGATGAGGAATGGTCTTCCACTTCCCCATCTTTTCTGGCATCTCTGTCTTCCCCAGCAGCCTTTCCTGGGCCTGTAGATGCCCCAGTTTCCTCTGGCTTATATTCGCTTCTTCCTTGTGACCAGACACATAGAGGAGGCCTCCAGCAACTTGAATGGTCCTTTGCTTCTGTTCTGTGTAAATTGGCCTTCACAGGGCTCACTTGCATCTCCTCTCTCACCCAGTGATGAGGTGTGGCCAGTCTAAATACAGGCTCTGCCCAGTATTTGGAAACTGTGTTCTTTGCCAAGAAGGGAGGGCTCTGAGATATGGACCCCGCCCAGACCTTCCAGCTCAGACAGAGCTCAGTTACAGATGTTAGAACAGGGAGCCAAGTCCACCCAGTGCAGGATCCAAGGCTAAGTGGACAGAACACTGGACCCCTAGTCTATGGTGGCTCCACACACCCCCCCACTCACCCTCTCAGGATCCCCATTGTTTACAGTCACACACAGCCATTTCTCTAAGATTTCCATGCCTGAACCCTTTACTGGCTTTATGCCTACTCTATGAGGGCAGAGCCTATTGGCAGAGTTTTCACACCCAGTGTGGGTCCCAGCATGGAGGTGGGACATGGCCATCACAGAATGAGAACAATGGGGGCGTGAACAATCTGTACGAAAGTTTCCTGCCTTGGGCTGCATTATTAGGGTCCTAGGAATAACTGGGTTCTCCAAGTGTTCAAGGCTCTGCACATTTGAGCCTGTTCCACAGTCAAAGACTGTAACGGTGGTCCAGTACTTAGCTTCAGAGCTAAACTCCCTGTCTCTAAGTCTCCAGTTACTAACAGGGTGACTCAGATCAAGTGGGTTAACCACTCCATGCCTCTTTTCCTCCCTTGTAAAAGGCACATGGATGGCAGACAAAGGGGGCGAGCTTCATGCCTGCCTCCTGACAATGTGTCCTACACAGCTTCTCACATTAATGATAACTCTGGCAGGTGACCGTCACTGCACCACGTAGCTGATGGAGACCAAAGCTCCGAGGTGTTGAACTGCTGCCGAGGCAGTCAGCTAATCTTGGCCATCAACTTGACACATCCAGGAAGAGGGACTCTCAGTTGATAAATTGCCAGGCTGGCTCATGGGCATGTCTGTGGGGCAGACTGTCAATTGATGGAGGAGAGTCTAACCTACGGTGGGCCATGCCTTCCCTGGGCAGGTGATCCTGATTGTATATGGAAGTAGTTGAGCAAGCCAGAGGGAACAAGCCAGAAAGCAATATTCCTCCATGCTCCAAGCTCCTGCCTCGGTTTCCCTTGATGATGGACTGTAACCTGAAAGCTAAAGAAACCCTTTCTTCTCCTAAATTGTAGTGGAGGTGGCCAAGGTGTCTGTCTGTCACAGCAGCAGAAAGCAATCTAGTACAGCTGCCCTCAAAGTAACAAGTGCAGGTGACATCAGAGTCTGCCTGCCTCACCTCGGGTCCGATAGGTGACCACGGCCACAGTGAGGTGGACCTCTGAGGGGGTGTGGTCCTGGGAGGAGCTGATGGAGTAGTAGCGGGGCTTCAGAATCGGGAGCTGCGACAGCAGGAAGGCAGCAGGCACACGCAATGACGGGAACTCTTCCAGCACCTCCAGGAACGTGGGGCTGTTGCTGAACTTCCAATCATTGTACTCTGAGGGCTGAAAGCCAAGGGCAATGTGAGGGATTAGGGGAGCTGCCACGTGTAGGGGAAGGAGCTCTCCCACCCAATATTCATCCATTCACTCAACACGGGCAAGGATTGGCGCTGTCCAGGGTGCTGAGGCCACTAACTTGGAGGGGAAGCAAGGGCCTGGGGCAGCCAGTAGCATTTCTCAATTGTGCCTAGATTATGGGCAGAATTAAGGTGGTGATGAGGCAGTATTGCAACCCCAGCTAGTCAGAAGACTGAGGCAGGAGGATTTCAAGTTCAAGGCCATCAGGGGCTACGGACTAAGTTGAGAGTTAGCCTGGATAACTTAGTGAGACCCTGCCTCAGAATAAAAAATAAGAGAGATGGGAGTTTGCCCCAGTGGAAGTGCACTTGCCTGGAATATATGAAGGCCTGAGGCCAACTCCTAATGCTCACAAAAGAAGGACAAAAGCAAAACCAAGACCAAGCAACACAAATCAAAACACAGAAACCTCCCCAATATTAGCACCTTATGGGCAGGGCTCGATGCCCTATTTTTGCGGGGAGGGGAATGGAGGCAAGGTCTTGCTATATAACCCAGATTGGCTTTGAACTCTTTTGCTGGCCCAGGCTGGTTCTCTAATTCGCCATCCTCCTGCCTCAGCCTCTTGAGTACGGGGATCACAGGCATGCACCACCATGTCCAGCTTGACTCACTTCCTTATTACACTATGATTTGGAACCAGTTGGATCTGGGCTCAAATCATGGCTAGATGTCCCTCCTAGTTTAGCCTTAGTCCTCATGTCCTCGTGGAGTGAAGTTGATACAGCTTCATGCAGGGATGTTGAGGTGATGCTACTGTGCCCAGTGCCTCTTACAGAGACAAGTGTGTCACTCCATTAACCCATTAACTCAGCTGCCTGCCTGCCATCACATCCACCCGGGGAGGCTGCCCCTCCATGGGGCACATTCGAGGAAGTGCCCTTTGGCGATGTGTTGACTACTCTTCACTGTGAACTGGATTTAGGATCACCATGGAAAGGCACCTCTGTGAGGGTGTTTCTAGAGGTTTGACTGGGGAAGACCCACCAGGAATTCCCCTGGGTTGAGGCTCCAGACGAGAGGAAAAGGAGAACATGAGCGGGGCTTCTGCATCTACCTTTCTCTGCTTCCTCACTCCGGAAGTGAGGTGACCAGCCACCCACACTTCTGCTGCCGTGACTCCCCACCCTGACGGACGGGACCCTCCTCTCCTTAACTTACTTCTACCATGTATTTTGTCAGAGAAATGGGCCATGAATACAGGGCACATCATACTGGCTCTCAGAGAAACTCGTTCACTCAGTATTACCGTGTACTAGAGGTGGGCAGCAAAGGATACCCAGCCCCCACCAGACACGGTGGGAGTCACACCTAGGGCCTCAAGAGGATGGTCTCAGAGGTCCCTCTACTCTATGAAATGTCCTGGCCTCACCCGCCAGCCAGACCCTCACCTGACACAGGGCCTCCAGCCTCTGCCTTTCAGCCTCGTCTGTGGCCAGGCGGGCCAGCTTGTGGAGCTGCAGCTGGGTGGGAGGGGTAGTGATATCCAGGAAGTAGGTGAGGGCTTGGCTGAGCGAGCAGGGGGGCAGCCTCTTGTCCTTGACCCAGTAGCCGCCTGAATGGAGGAGAGGAGGGATCATGATGGGGAAGGCCCAGTCTGGGTCTCTCAGAAGACTCCTATCCCCCAGCTTCAAGGAAGGGAAGGCTCTGACATCATGGCAAAGATCAGGTACTGGTGCTGAGACAGGGCTGCCAGGACGGGATGATTGATTGCTCCGGGCGGGCTGATTGACAGCTCCCACCTGGGCACCCGTATTGACATTGTCCTGACAAACTAACCATGTCCTTTTGTGCCCCCTACTTGTGTCTCTGACACCCTCACGTGAACTACAAATTCATAGTGACTAAGTTCACTGGAGACTGATGCATGTCCCAGAGGCTAGTTGCTCATTTAGAGAAAGGTTTATGGCTCCAGTCCCCTGAGGTATTAAATCAAGAGGCTCCAGTGGATAGATCGGTATAAATTGAGGTAGCCAGGCTTCAGGGCTTCCAAGAGACAGCTTGCAGAGCAATCACAGCACAATCTGGGGTCAGCAGACCCAGGTTCAAACTGGCTCCCCACTTCCCAGCTGAGTGTCTGAACCCTGTGGTCTCTGGCTGCTTTCTTGAGAGACAGATATGAAAAAGGCTGGGCTGACACCGGCAATGAGGAGGACCACACTTGGGAAATGATTGGTACGGTGCTTGCTCCACAGCTGTTCACGGCATGTTGGCACATTACTCTCCCCTCCCTCACTTCCTTCTAGGGAAAAGGATTGTATATTAGTGGCATCTCATCTGGACCACATCTGCATCCTTACAGCCCCAACAATGCCTCAAGTCCCTTGTCTCTAAGTTTTAGGCTGACTCACTTTCTCCCCGGTAATGGTGACTCTACCAGGTTTTGCTTCTCTGATACCCTCTCTGAGGTAAGGGGACACACTCAAGGAGGCATCACTACCAGTGGAGACCAGAGTTTCTCCCATGAGCTGGGACTGGAGTACACCAGAACAGACATAGTCCCCAGTCCTTGGGGATGGGAGTGAGGAGGGTAGGTTTTTCTGGGGGCCTGGGGCTCACCACTCTCATCCTGCACCTCCAGGCACACGGTTTGGTGGGGTGAAGGGCAGTCCACAACTCGTTCCAAGATCCCCTGGACCAGGGCTGCCTGGTTGCCTGGGAAAACCCCAAGGTGTTCCCCAGGCAGATAGCTGGGGCCTTGGCTGCCCTCGAAGGAGAGTTGGACGAGGAGGGTGGTACGGCTGCAAAAGAAAGTGGGAGTCCTGGGTACCTGCAGGTTTCCCCAGGATAAACACTCTCCTGCCACCTTCCTGCTGGCTTCCTCCAGCTTTGGTCACCAACCAAGGTTTGTGGCAGGACCTCCCCTCAGCTGGGGACCCTCAGAGCTTCAGAGTTCCCCAAAGGAGTTTGGCCACAGCTCTCTCTAGCAAGGGACCGAGCCCATAGGATTTGGCCACAACTTTGCCACAAGAAGCATCTCACTCAGGGTGTGTGAGCATTGGAAATAGCTTTTTCTTGTATGTCTAGAACACATCCTGTCCTCATTAGAACTGAGGCTAGTCTCCCCGAAGGGTAAGAGGGAGGGGGAGGAAAGACAACACAGGTACAAACTCCAGGTCACCCATGACCCTCATCTACCCAGCTGAGAGCTTTCCATCCTTGTCAAATATCCTCACAAAAGATCTGAAGAAACTTTCTGTGAGTTAGAGATCAGCCTGGTCTACAAGAGCTAGTTCTAGGACAGGCTCCAAAGCTACAGAGAAACCCTGTCTCAAAAAATCAAAAAAAAATAAATAAATAAAAGATCTGAAGACCCAAATGGTCTGGGTGTCCCCTGGTCACCCCTTTCAGTGAGAGTCCAAAGAGGAGGGTCAGTGAGGCAGAGACCTGGTTCCCAAACTGGGCAAAGGCAGAGGTGCCAAGGACTAGCAGAGAAGCTGGTCCCGAAGGCGGCATCTTCAGCAGGCAAGTCTCCCCTCCTCATCTACAGACTGACTCACTCTGGTCCTTTATTCATCCCAGGGCAATCTTGGAACACCAGCCAGCCCTGCCCATCCTTACCTGGACTTCCTACTCTGCAGATTCTGCTGTGATTTCAGTCTCATGGTGAAGACGCTCTTGGCGTGTATACTGCTGAGAGCTGGGGAGACAGAAATAGGATGGCATGGGGCTTCTGTGCTGTGTGTGTTTTGGGGGGAGCCTTTGTGCTGTGGGAGGAGCCCCTGTGCTGTGGGGGGAGCCCCTGTGCTGTGGAGGGGAGCCTTTGTGCTATGTGTGTGTGTAGCCCCTGTAGGGGGAGAAGACCCTGAGGTGTGGTGGAGGAAGCGCTGTAAGCTGAGTGGATTATCCCTGCAGGCTACCCTCGCTTTTGCTGTCCTGAGGTAGGACCTGTAAGGTTTTCCTTCCCCGCTAGTTTTGAATCACAAGTAAAGAAAGACCCTGGATCTGGCTGGATGTGCTGACACAAGTCTGTGATGCCAGCACTTGGGTGTAGAGGGAGGAAATCAGGAGTTCGAGGCCATTCTTGGCCACGTAGCAAGTTTGAGAACAGTCTAGGCCACATGAGATTCTGTCTCAGCTCCCTACTTCCACATAAACACAACGAAGGGGAAAACAGTAACTAAAACTAAACTACCAAAAGGATCCCGGATGAACAGTGGCTTTGAGGTTGGGAAGTACTGGGAGATGCAGTTTAGACGTTAAAACACAGAAAGTCTTGGGACACCTATGTAGTTTAGGGATTTGGGATTCACAGACCATGGCAGAGGTAAAGCAAGGCATGTTCTAATATGCAGACTCCCAGGATGGGCAGAGCTGAGCCACTGACTATTGTCCTGAGTCACCCCCAGAAGCCTTCTTCATGCCATGTGGCTCCCTTTGGAAGACTGACTCCAGCCCCCTTGTCCCCCACATGCTACCCCACACTTCATGCCCTTGATCTGTAACTTCTCTGGATTTGCCACAGGCCAAGTGGCAGGACAAGTGTCATAGGCCAGTTCGTGTGGCTGGCACAGTGCCTGGGGAGTTGCCCCTGCCACCCACCCACTGATGCTGGCTCCCTGCTCTCACTACACTCTCTCAAGCCTTGCTCAGATAGCCTTAACCCAGGCAGGAAAGACCAGTAGTGCGCAGAGGGGCTGGTACCTTTGTTGAGGTCTAAAGGCTCCGGGCTCTGGGTGAGCCTATACTGCTGTGGCTCCCATGTTGCGTTGGAAGTGTAGCGTTTTGGGATCTGAATGTGATGTTTGCTTCGAACATCAAACGTCTCACAGGCTGCCTGGAAAGTTAGGCAGAGTGGCATTCATTATCTCCATCACCACCCTTCACCGTGGGTCAAACACCGAATGGATGTATCCCCAAACTCCTAAGTGTGTCATCTGATGGGGACTGAAGGAGCTCAGAGAAGCCCAGGTTTGGTACACAGCGGCCATCGAATATTACAGCAAATATTAAAGCTGCCATCATATTCTTATCCTCTTCCCACATAGTGAGGGAGGCCCAGGGCTTCCTTATCCTGATAGAAAACCTCATGGAGAAGACCCAAGTCTTCTGGACTTCCAATTGCTGTCGTTTCACTGCAGAGGTAAGCTCCCTCCATCTACAGGGCAGAATCCAGAAAGAAGATGGGAGGAGATAACTGCCAGGTCATAAGAGGTCAGCAGCGTGGTCCCTGTCCCTGCCTCTCTAGAGCTGGGAGACTGAAGCAAGGCACCACTGTTCCGAGGTGGCCAAGGCTACCAGTAGGAAAGTCCTTAAACCAGAAGTTCAGGATGGGGAGTTGATGAGCTGCCTTCTCCCACCTAGATCAACACCCGTGAGTGACACTCTCCTGGTGGGGTGGGGTTTGGAGAGAGCTGCTTTGACCTGAGACATCAGGCCCACAGCTCTGGCCTACACCTGGCAGAGGTCATGACCCCCAGAACACCAGGCTCAGGTGCGTTTGGCATGAACACATTACGTCCTGTCTGACTGGGAACTGACCCGGAAGGTTTGCACAGCCCAGCTGCGGAAGGCGTCCTCTTGCCCACTGAGTTCATCCCCTTCTCCTGTCGGGACAAGCTGAGACGCTCCCAGGTGGGATAGTTTCTGGTCGATGTCATGAGCAAAGGCACAGAACTGAGGGTACATGCTGGAGCCAAGGCCAAACACGGCATACCTGCCAAGGAGGACATGGGCGGAAAGTGAGGACGCATGGTAGCCGTAGCCACGCTCTGCAGGGACAGCCCTACTCTCCCACGCCCACAGGCTGGCCTTCTTCAGTCATGTGACTAATGCCCTCTTGGACTGCAGACCTGCAAGAGGGACTTGGTTTCTGTGTCTTGATCCTCAACCCACTTAGAAGACAAAACTCAGACCAGGGCCTCTGCCCTTGGACATCTCTGAGAAGACATCCCGTGTACGTCCATTTCCATGGTCTGATCCCAAACGGCCCAGGAGGCAGGGCTGTGGGAGAGTGCCTCACCTGAAGGTATGGGTGAGTCCTCTCAGCATGAACAGAGCTTTCTTCAGAGTCTACAAAGACAAAGGATCAGAGTTCTCAGGGCAGGATCCACAAAACCACTGTTGGCCTTTCCCATTGTGGTCCATTTAAACCCTGGCCACACCGAACAGGCAAAGAATCCAGATCCTTGGGGCAAGCCCCTGGACAGGTCCAGTTGCCCCTCACCCCAGCTGTACCAGCTCACTGCCTCCTGCAAGTTCCTCCACATGCAAGCTGTGGTACCTGCACATGCACACGCAAGCATACACACACAAAACAAACAAACAAATGTAATAAAGGTAATCCCCTCATATAACCTAAAAACATAAATAAAGGCTGGTCTGTTCACAAGAAGGCATTGTGTGCCATTGGGAAAATGGTGAAGAAGGACCCAGAGTGCCCTCTTCAGTCCATGCTCTGTCCCCTGGATCTCTTTTCTTGGTCGTCCCAAACCCCTCTTCCCCCAGATGACCAGGACCCCGACCACGCACCTGCCCATTGCTGGGGCAGTCTCCAGTCCCCAACCCCTCTTCCCCCAGATGACCAGGACCCCGGCCACGCACCTGTCCGTTGCTGGGGCAGCCTCCATTCCTAAACACACCCTCTTCCCCCAGATGACTAGGACCCCGGCCACGCACCTGCCCGTTGCTGGGGCAGTCTCTGTTCCCAAATGCACCCTCTTCCCCCAGATGACTAGGACCCCGGCCACGCACCTGCCCATTGCTGGGGCAGTCTCCGTTCCCAAATGTGCTTGTCACCACCAGCAACAGTTGCTCTTCTTCCAAGGTGCTTGCCTTGTACTGGTTCATGCAGACAACCTGCATGGAACACAGGAGACATCAGCCCTCCGCTCCCAGGAGGCCCTCTGCACTCACCCCAGACTCCTTCCTCCTAAGTGTGTACCTTGGTGTTGAAGGCATAGCTGAACAAGGCTGCCAGGTCTCGGGCTAGCACTTCGGACTTCCCTGTCTCGGTAGCAAAGAGGACTGTAGCTCTAACTCGGGAAGCCATGACCTTGCGCATCAACATGGAAGCAAAGAGCACCACTCTGTGGGGGACAGACAGACAGACAGACAGATAGATGCTGTGTTGAGTCAGCTCCCAGAAGACAATGGAAAAGGGGCAGCACTGGGGATGGTAGGGGGAAGCATCCTCTACTTCTCATTGGCTGGTGGCCCCTGTACATCTTGACTCAGTCCCTTTGGGAAGTTTGGGACAACAGAAGCAAATGAGTCTCAGAATTGGTGTCTAGAGTTTGGGGAACCAAAACTATAAAGAACATTCTCCATATGCCCTGCCCTTCATGGCAGACCCAGGGAACGGGGGCTGTGAACAGGGACACAGTGCAGACAGCAACACTGCCCCCTTCCACGTACTTCACCAAGACTCTCAACCGGATCTCTCTCTTCCTGGGCCTCAGCTTCACGTTCTGCCAGATGTGTGTCTTCCAGGGCTCGATCTGCAGGAAAGAAGGGAGATATGACAGTGGTGGATGTTTGGGCTAGGACTGGAGGATGCTGGGGAGGCAAAGGGTCCTCTATAGCACTCATGGAAGCCCATGGCACCCACATCGCCAAACCTCAGCAAAAGCTCAGAGCGGCACCTTTCGGGTCCCACATGGAGCCACATAGCAGTGAGCTCTTGGCTTTTTTTGTTAATGTCCCAGAAGGTAGAGGCCCACCTGCTTTTAGTATCTCTTTATTGGGAACACTAGATAATGTATAGTCTCATCTGGGCACCTTAGAGAGGACAAGATGGCCCTCAGCTGGCATATGCTACCCTGGGCAGTCACGCTACATAGTCTCCACAGCTCAGCTACAAGATGGGGAAGGTGAGGCGGCTTCCCCCTGACCTGATAGTAGTAGAACGGAGATAGGACATAGTTCAGCATCTCCTGGTGGAACACAGGGGTGATGCTCCCAGACATTGGAGGGACCAGCCAAATCCAGTCTGCAGGGCAGCCTCCTCGGGCCCGGTACTCATTCTGCATGTGCTTCATGAAGGACTCTGAGGCTGTGTGGTGGTCCATGATGGTCACGTTCTGCTTCTGAAGGAGGGGAAGATGGAGTGGACTTAGATAAGGGCAGCAGAGGAGAGTTGGAGGGCGGATGCCCTGGAAGGCAGGTGATCTATGCAATGGCTCTGCCACTGCTCCTGGTCCTCTACCGATTGCTGCAGAAATACACACAGGTCCAAGCCCACAGATTTGAGCCCCTAGGCCATTGTCACAGCCATACACATAGCAGCCAGCCCTCAGTCACATGATAGTTCTCCCTCAGACTCTCTAGGAGCACCCAGAAACTCCATGCATTGCCAACAAACAGTGAAACTCAGATGGGGGCCACTCACACAGCACCCCTTGTTTCAGATAAAGAAAATATGAACTCAAAGGTGGTGCACTTGGTGGAGGGCTTGCCTGGCATGCACAGGGCCCTGTGTCTATAATCTCAGCACCCTGGTGGTACAGGCAGAGGATCAGGAGTTCAAGGTCATCTGTAGCTGCATAGGGAGTTCCAGGTCAGCCTGGTCTACAGGAGATCCTGTCTCCAAAACAAGGAAAAACAAAACCCTCCTAGTCACCTGTGGGGACAGGGAGGACCAGAATAGAGGGAAGATAAGCTATGTACCGCTTACAACTAGAGGACATGAGGTCTGAACTAGCCTAGAATGATGCAGTAAAAGCAGCTGTGCCCCCAAAAGTCTGGAGATCCATTCAACCAAGAGAAATTTGTTTTATGGCTGGGGAGATGGCTAAGTGGATAAGGGTGTTTGTCACCAAGCCAAATCTGAATCCCATCCCAGGAACCCACACAGTGCTTTGACCTCCACGCTAAGTAAAGAAATATTTAAAACATTTTTCGAAAAAGAAATATGTTTAACATAGTGGTCAAAACTCTGCCTTCTCATTAGCCATGTGACTTGAGCTACAAGATCTTTAACCTTGACAACCATCAGCTTCCTCATCTGTGAAATGGGAGGCAACAGTTCCTGTATCTGTTCCTCCATCGTGAGGATGTTGAAAGAATGTGAAGCAGCACATGCTCTCAGTGGGTGTTATCTGCTCCAGTCCGGCTGGCTGCCGCGTACTGTGACAGCCACAGGCAAAGGAGAGATGGCACAGGTCTCCAAGCGCTGCCCGCAAACAGCAAGCCTCTTGGGGAGGCGGAAGGATGTCAGCCTCCTTATGAAGATAAGGCCTGGTGGGATTTGTGGTGGAGGCAAGCAAAGGCTTCTTGGGAGGGACAGTGGAGAAAGCCTAGTGTCAGGGATAGGCCTGGTGCGGGGGGAGGGGGAGGAGATGGGAGTCAGGACAGCTGCAAAGAGAGGGCAAGTGTTGAGAGATGGGTTCAAGTTGGCCGAGGGAGGGGCATTCCTGAGGGAAGATGCTGTACAAGCCAAGGCCTGTAGCTGCCATCAATACTCGTCTAGCCACACTTAAAACCCATTTATAGCTGCTGCTTGTCTCCTGATAGGGCCCTGTTCTGGGGGGTCTGTCACAAGATGAAAATATCACCAGTCAAGATACATTGAATGGGCACTGGAGGATTGCTGAACTTCAGGGTGCTGGCCTAGCATGCACCACAGACTGGGCTCAAACCCTAGTCCCACATTAAAAAATGAACAACCCGGATGTGGGAGCTAACACCTGTGATCTCATCACTCTGGATGTGAATGCAAGATCAGAAGTTACCACGTGAGTTTGAGGCTATAGTTCATGATCCTAGAGAAGCTAAGTAATAAGGTGAACCCAAAGAAAAACCTATATAGACCCACCTGGAAACTGGAAACAGACAAGATCGCCTGACAAAATTGGGAACATGGGGGCAACCTTCTTGCCAAAGCCTCTACCCACTCCTGAGACACCTGACATACCTGGAAACTGTGGAGCACAGCCACGTTGATCTCCGTGACAGCTCGGTCTTTCCAGAGGGAGGCCAGTGTGTGGGTCTCTAGGCCCATCCTTCTGCCCACTTCCTGCAGAAGACAAGTGTTGAGAGTGAGATAGTTTTGGGAACCCACCCACCCACCTGTCTGCTCCCCCAGCTAGCCCAGCTGGGCAGCCCTGTCACCTCCAGGATGTTGTAGCGCTGTGTGTCACAAAAGTCTCGAACTCCAATCTCTGTGCCCATGTACCAACCATTGAAGGGGCAGGCTGGGAATTCAAGGCCACCCACTTCCAGCAGCATGTTGGCCACGGCAGGCAGGGCATACCACTTCAGCCCGAGCTCTTGGAACCACTCGTACCTAGCAGGGAGGGAAAAGTGAGCTGCAGTTAGGGTCTTCTTTGCCTGCTCCCCTCAATAAAAATAACTAAGTTCAGCAAAAGAGTCAACCAAAGAAATTCCTTCTCTCTGTTTTTTTTTTTTTTTTTTTTTTTTTGGAGACAGGGTCTTATATCCATCTCAGACCGGCCTTGATTTTATGTAGCTGAGGGTAGCCTTGAATGTCTGATTCTCCTGACTCCTAGCTCCCAAGTGCTGGAATTACAGGCATGCATCTTCAAAGCCAGTTTATGCAGTGCTGGGGATCAAAGTTAGGGCTTCGAGCACACTAAGCAAGCATGCTCAACTGAGCCATATTTCCAGCACTAGAAAAGTCCGTTTTAAGAGTTGATCTCAGTCACCCCACCGGGAGAGATAACAGGGCACACTAGGGGTCATTCATTAAATAAGGCACCCCTTTACCCAATTGTTCATGCAAATGGTCAGGCATATGCCAGGCTAAATGCTGAGACTCCAGCACAATTCAGCGAGCAGCTAAGGACTCTGGCATCAGACAGCTGGACTCAGGGTCTGCCTCGGCAATGACTAGGGGGCTTTTAGCCTCTCGGAGCCTCAGTATCCCCATCGTCAACACAGAGCCAACAGCATCAAACTCATGGGATTATTGCAAACATAGCGTCATTCATTGCCTAGTCAGTCACCTACTATGCGCCCTGCACCTTGTAGACAGTGGGGATATACTAATGAAAATCAAGATTCTATTCTCAAAGGAGCTACTGCTCAGCAACTAGACTATCGACCACAATGAGGTAAACCAATACACCATAAGAAAATGAGAAGCAGTGTGATGTTAAATTGAAGGTGGGTGGTCAGGAAAGGCTTCTCAGAGTCCGTGGTGATGTTATAGGAAACACCTTCTGAGTTTTGAGCCTCTCAGAATTCTGAGGAAAGGGCAATCAGGCAGAGAAGCAGTGCAGAGGTCCTGAGGCAGGAGTGAGTTCAGTGTATTCAAAGGACAGGACAGTCAGTCCAGCCCATCCGGTTAGCAAATCTCCATATATGGAAGTATTTTGCAGAGGTTCAGTCAGTTGTGTTCTTAAAGTCCTTGCGGCCCTACACTTCCTCTATCTGGGAGGGAGTCTTTTCCTAAGAGAGTTGGGAGGCCATTGAGACGGCTCAGTAGTAAAGGCCACTAGCCATCAGGCCTGATGAGCTGAGTTCAGTTCCCAGGACCATATGGTAGGAGAGAATCAGCAATTGACCTCTGACCACACACACACACACAAACATAAGCACGCACTACATATATCATACACACACAAATAAACATACACCACATGTACTGTACACATGGTACACATACCACACATACAACACACACTATGAATATAAACACACATGCATATCATACTACAAAAGTACAAGCATACCACACCACACATACACACATAAAACATAAACACATACCACATACACCATATATACCACACACACACCATACACACAAACACACACCATACACACAAACATACACAGAAACACAAACATATCACACATACAAACAAACCACATATATAATCACACATACCACACACTACACATGCAAACATACCATACCACACATACAACAACACACACTACACACACAAACAGGCACACACATCACACATCCATGCATGTGCACTAAATAAATGTAATAAAAATTTTAAAAGGTGTTGGGAGTGTTGGGAGAGCCAGGTGGTGGTGGTGCATGCCTTTAATCCCAGCACTTGGGAGGCAAAGGCAGGAAGATTTCTGAGTTTGAGGCCAACCTGGTCAACAGAGAGAGTTCCAGGACAGCCAGGGCTACACAGAGAAACCCTGTCATGAAAAACCAAAAACAAAAGTGTTGGGAGGAGTGCAAAGGCCTGGCTGCACAGACAGAGGTTCAAGGGCTCTCCCAAAGGTACTGCCTCCCAGGTTCTCAGGTCCCTGTCTGCTAGGCTGCTGCTCCCCTCAGTCCCCATCCATGGCTCCTCATAAAGCTGAGGCTGGAGAGGAAAGAACACAGCTGCTGCAGAGGGCAAGCCAGCCTAGTAACATCTGAGGACTGCCTGAGGCTGGGTTTTGGAGACAAGCATCCCCGCCCCCAGGAGGGATACATGTATAACCTGTACCCTTGGTGGTGGCTTACTTGGGATGCTCCATGGTCACCTCCAACACAAGTTCAGGAGGGATTTCAAAGACCTCTGGATCTTGGCCATTAGCCTGCAGGATCAGAGGCAGCACATCAAAGCGGCCATAGCGTGGCTTCCAGCCCAGGTCAATGCACAACTGCAGGAGAGAGAGGTGATTGAGTCTGTAGCCATGGCAACTGCATCTGTTCTGGGTTCCTGCCCAGAGGGACGCATCAGAGTCTGGACAGGTACCTGGGTGAGCTCCAAGCTGGCAGGGTCCCCTCTGATGGTGCCATCGGGCATCTGGTAGCCAGCGTACCTGATGAGCTGTGAATTCCAGATCCGGAAGTCGTGTTTCCCATCGCTCCGCTGGGGGAACACAGTGATGGCCGACCTTCCCCAGGACAGAGATATTGCATTTTACCAACTGTCCCTGGCTGGAGTGGGGCAGGGGCTCCCAGCCAGTTCCCCCTCCACTCTTCCCACTCTGCAGTCCCTATACCCCAATCAGAATGAAATCACTCCCTGACAATGAGCCGTCCTCCTCCAGTTCCTCCCTGTCCTTTGGGACCAACAAAGAGACCACCACTCTAGGGAGCTTTGTGTCCCTTCCACACAGTTGGCTTTCATTGCCAATGCTGCTCTTCTCACAGTTGATGGCTGTTTGGCAGTCATAGGTTTGCAGTTGACTGCAGCTGCATTCTGGGGTCTCAGTCACCTCTGCATCTCACCCTGCTACCTCTTTTCCCTGGCCCCTGGTCTAGTCCTGTGCTGAGCCCCCATCAGGTGTGCACCAAGAATTTGCTGGTCACCAAAATGAGCGAATGACAGATTCAGTGCGCTGTTCAGCCCTATCAGTGGTGTGTGTGTGTGTGTGTGTGTGCATGCGTGTGGGGGGTGACAAGGAGCATACAATGCCAAGCAGTGACTCTCATATCTAAGAGAAATATCAAAGCAAAGGTGCTGTCTTTCCAAACAGGACAGAAGTATCTTTTATTGTGTTTGTTTGCTTTTGGTTTTGAGACAAGGTCTCACTATGTAGCCCTGGCTGCCTTGGAACTCGCTATGTAGACTAGACTAGCCTTGAACTCACAGAGATCCCCCTGCCTCTGCTTCCTGTGTAGACTCTTTAAAACAAGACAAGGTCTGTCTATGTGGCCCAGACTGGTCTGGAACTCAAGTCTGTCCTCCTGCTCTAGTTTACCCACTACAGAGATTATAGATATGCACCACCACACCCAGCTAAGAAATTTTATTCTTTGTTTTTGTTGCGTTTTGTTTTGTTTTTGAGGCAGGAACACGTGGAGCCTAGGCTAACTTTGAACATGCTATGTAGCTAAGAATCACTTTGAACTCTTGATCGTCCTGCATCTACTTTTCCAAGTGCTTGGATAACAGGCATGTGTGACTATGGCCTGCTAGAAGTGGCTTCTTACAGACGTAACTGCCTTATGAGTCTAAGTTAGAAGAAAAAGAAATAGCTGGGCCTGTGACAGAGGCCAATGGGGGAGAAGTCCCTGTTACTATTCCAGAGATAAGCCTTACTCTTTTGTCTCCCCCTAGTTTCTCCAGGAGCCAGAGGCCCCTCCCCTAACCCCCCTAGCCTATTCTGCCTGAGACTGGCAGGGTGGGACCAGCACAGCTGAGAAACGGGCCTCACCTGATGTTGCCGTTGTTGGTGGCATAAAGCACGTGTGTGCAGATGTGCTGGAACATTTCCTTGGCAGAGCTACAGCTCCGGGCATCGAAGACCTGCATACGGCCCAAGACACACCATGGAAGACTGTGAGGACAGAGGCTTGGGGCTGATAGGAAGTCCCCAGGGAAAGAGGGCAGCCTGCACACCACTGCCCAGCAAATGCACATGGCTCCACTCTCCCTCTGCATCTTCAGAGCCCATCACTAAGCTGCCCTACTCACCGCTGCTCTTGAGACAGAGAGCATAGAATCCCACTCAGAAGGCCCTAGTAAAACCACCAAAAGGCAGGGTCCCCACAACCCCAGTTTGGATCTTTGCCATGGGAGTGTGTGCCATCGCTGAGCCTCCTGGATTTTCTCAATCCAAGTGCACTCGATAGGACCCAACAAAAAATGACCCTCCAAGGAGACGATGGCCTAGGAGGTTAGGATAAATAAAATGTTCTCTAGGAGCCAAGAATGTAAACACTGGAGGCAAACAGTTGCAGCACCAAGGCCTCGGGAATAAGACATCCAAGGTTGCTGTTTGTTTCATGGTGGCATGTGGTCTTTCACGTTTAATATGAGAGAGGGTCTTTTAGAGACCCTGATGCTAAAATAAGCTTCCAGGCTCCTAGAGGGAGGCCTGGGATACCCCATCTCTGGGTTTGACTGAAGTCTGAGGAGCCCTGGCCACTTGCTCTAGCTCAGAACCTGCCCATCCTGCTTCCTTCTGCTCTGTCCGGAAGGCTCACCTGCAGGTTGGCCCACTGGATCCTGCCGATGCAGCGAGGGGCGTTTCTCCAGGCCAGCTTGGTGGCAA
The DNA here is from genome assembly GCA_004026605.1 of Ondatra zibethicus. Taxonomy (NCBI): domain Eukaryota; kingdom Metazoa; phylum Chordata; class Mammalia; order Rodentia; family Cricetidae; genus Ondatra; species Ondatra zibethicus. Next base: position 156,495 of record PVIU01001936.1, on the reverse strand, counting down.
AGATGAGCTCATCCCGTGTCAGCTGGTAGGTTCCTGTTGTTTCTATGTCCTTTGTTACGGCTTCCACCCTGGCCAGATGTTCCTCTATTTTTGCCCTGGGGAACAGGAAGCCATCAGGAAGATCAACAATAGCAGGACCTTACTTGGAGATTAATTCAATCCCCAGAAATCAGGAACTGAATTTGAACACCAAAAGAGCAAATTGTCTCCCTTGGGACGCTGTCCCCTGTAAGGCTGGCTTTGTGACCCCACTCTTACTAGGAGCCAGTTTCTAATCCTCTGCCATCTCCACCTTGAAGCTCTTAGTCCTGGTGGAACAAAATCACACTTTCACTTCTACGCTGGACCCTGCAAGTTGTCATCATTGTCATCGTCGTTGCTGTCATCATCACCATCATCTTGAGACAAGGTCTTGTTCTGTAGCCCAGGCCAGCCTAGAACTTCTGGCCCCTCCTTTCTCCACCTCCCAAATACCTGGGATTGCAGATGCATGCCATCACAAGTAAGTTAGTAGCTCTTGTCCTGTTTACTTTGCAATCAAAGGTCTTTACCAGGCCCAAGAACACAAGCCTGGAAACAGAGAGATGAGGACGCAGACCCAGGCGGTCTCGCTGCCAATGCCAGGCTCCTAACAGTGGACAGGACCTGTTTCACCTTCCACCCAAGGGAAAACTGTAGCCTCGAGGGTGCCTCAGAAAGCAAGGCAGGCCCAGACAAGACCTGAGGTCAGGACTCAGCCTGAAGGACACTACAGCCCACCCAAAGGAGCCACATGCAGTGATTTAAGCATACTTCAAAAGTAGTCCAAGGGAGAGGGACTTGGTCACAAAGACGGTGAAACACACGCACACCACAGTAACCTTGAGATTTCCAGCCAGCACTGCCACAGGCTTTCGAAATGGTGACAAACAAAATTATTTAAAGAATGAACTTGTGATTAAAGGCAGTGGAGACTTGGAATGGAACAGCCTTTGGGGCAGGCGGAGGGTCTTAGCAACTCCTTTTTGATTACAGAAAGACTCGGAGACTCGGTGATGTTTGTCCCCAGAGATCCCTGTAAGGGAGACTTCTGGGTGAGGTCGGTGTCCTTCATCATCAGAGGAAGATTCTAGAAATACCCCACACACTGTACCCAAGCATAAGAACAGCAGTCCCCACGGTATGGAGAAAGACAAACTCTTGGTGGCCCTGATTCCTTTGGAAGAGTTGTTTTGGCCTCTTCGGTCATAATCTAAGGAGTGGACTGGTCCTGAGCAAAGTTGTCCTCTTCATGTAATGAGCAGTGGGCGACTATAGTAGTTAGGCGGGGAGCCTCTGTCTTAATCGGTTGTTGACAGGACCCTCAAGAGGGAGACGATTGTTTTCTGGATTCCTTGGCTCAGAACAGTCCCTGAAACCACAGCTGGATTTTATCCCTCTATACCCCACTTGTAACTTTGAGAATATTTTCTGTCGGGAAGGGAGGGTGTGGCTCTCACACAGTTATAAATGATCTCAAAGCACATTATTAAGTCAGTTACAGGTTGGGTGGAAGTTTGACTTGTAAAAGCAAGCTGAAAAACCCACTCCCACATTGCAGTAATACCAAAGCCTCCAACATCCACGAGAATCACAACACGGGAAACACATAAGGACAATGATTTTTAAAAGAATATTTTAAATTTCATTTTTTGTGGGTTTTTTTTAGTGGATTTTTGTTTTGTTTGTTTCGGTCAGGACTCACTCTTAAAATTAATTTTCATGTTTTCTCCCAATTCCCTTAGATTTTTTTCCATTGTTTTGTTTTAAGACAGAGTCTTACTTAGTAGCCTTGGCTTAAAGTTCACTCTGTAGACCAGGGTGGCTTCAAACTCACAGAGATCTTCCTGCCTCTGCCTTCTGAGTGCTGGGATTAAAGCACGTGCCACCAGACCCAATGAATTTTATTTTTCATATTTTCTTTTATCACTTTTCATCCTCTGCTCTTTTTCGTGTGTGGGACCAGGGACTGAACCCTAACCAAACTAGGCTTATTCTACCCCTGACCGACATCCTCAGGCCTGGCCCCAGCACTTCTATTTTGAGACAGGTTGTTGCCCAGGCTGTCACCTAGGCAGTCCTTGAGTCCTCCTGCAAGGATCTTGGTCTCCAGGGTAACCGGAATTACAGGCCTGCACCACCAGGCCCACCTCACAGATGGTGTGGTTTCTCACGGTCATATTTCAGAGTCACTAGGAATGCTGTGGCATCTCTTGATCCTGAAAAGGACCAGATGGCCACTCTCAGAAAGTCAGGAGACATTGTGCACGTACAGCTATCTGAGTCCACTCTCAGAAAGTCAGGAGACATTGTGCACGTACAGCTATCTGAGTCCACTCTCAGAAAGTCAGAAGACATTGTACACGTACAGCTATCTGAGTCCACTCTCAGAAAGTCAGGAGACATTGTGCATGTACAGCTATCTGAGTCCACTCTGCTGGAAGCCTTCAGCGGCTGGGGCCCCTGCAACCGGGGGCAGGCTGTTGTCGATCACTACTGGAGGCCAAAATATGGACTTGTGACTGTGGAAAATGAGAAGCAAAGGCATTTGCACAGGCACTGGGCACAGCTCTGTAGCCTCCCAGGGTTTCCTAAGACCCAAACAACTGTGTTTGGAATGCCAGCTGGGTATCCCAGCTCCAAAAAGAGTCCGGATCCTGATGGGCCACAGGGCTCCATGCTAGGGTGCTGAGGATAACAGCCAGGGTCCCAGCACCAGTATCCCAGGCTCCCAGTGTGTGTTTTCAAGCAAGTCCTACCCCCTCCTGAGGACTGCTGCCCTTGGCCCAGGGGAGCAGGCGTCAGTGTTCTGCAAGCTCCCAGACAGGGGTGGGAAGCATTGCTCTTGAAGATGGGGGTCTCTTGGCAAGCACCCTCCCAGCTCTGGCATTCAGTAGACAGGTGGAGCCGATGTCACCAAGAACAGTCCTTTCTGCTCTGGGTCCCAGATGCCCTTCTGTGTCTCACGTCCCAGGTTGGAACTGCTGTGTGAGACTGAACCACACAATGACACCGCCACGCTGTAGCCAGCTGTGCAGAGCAGGCATTCATTGACTTGCTCCGTCAACCTCTTTGTGTATTTTGGTTAGAAAGTTTAGGGAGGCTAAATTACTTAGTCACATATTATGTTGGGACAATAGCAATGTTTTATATTCAGCCGGGCGGTGGTGGCGCATGCCTTTAATCCTAGCACTCGGTAGGCAGAGGCAGGCAGATCTTTGTGAGTTTGAGACCAACTTGTTCTATAAGAGCTAGTTCTAGGACAGGCTCTAAAGCCACAGAGAAACCCTGTCTTGAAAATACAAAAAAAAAGTTCTATATTCAGGTATTAGCACATGGATCTGTCATCTCAGCGCTCAGGACAATCATGGGCAGAGGCCGGTCTCCACTATTTCATGAGATGCTGTGTCAAAAACACACAGCGAGGGACCAGAGAGATGTCTCAGTGGGTAAAGACACTTGTCACTATGTATGATGATCTCAGTTCAGTCCCAGGAACCCACATTGTGGAAGGAGATGCCAACTCCCATAGGCTGTCCTGACTTTCATAGACTTGAAGGCCCAGGTACCCCATTCTCCAACAAATAAATAAATACTTAAAAATTAAATACATATACACAACGATAACTAAGACTTCAGCTGCAGTCATTACAGCCAGCACAGTTCTTAGTTCTTTATAGCCTCTAATTCATTTAATCTTCATACAAACTCCTACAAGGTGGCCATATTTTAATAGATATTTTGAGGCAAGAAACCAAGGCCCGGAGAGAGGAAGAAAGTTGCCCAGGCTTGAACTGGTGTAGGTGGCTGATAGGCCCCCAGCTCTTACTCATGTCATACAGCCTCTCCTTGATCACAGTTGTATGCATTCGCAACAAAACTGGCAACTGGCAATGAACAAATCTTTCTATTCCACGCTGGACCATGCTTGGTGCTTAACAGCTGTTTGTTACTGGAGCGGCTGACTGACTAAAGAATGAAGGAGTCTGGGCACTGTACTCACTGAAGCCTCCTGGAGTAAGAAGATGAAAACACTTCAGGAGGGTGGCACCCCACCAAGCCGTGCATCCTGGACTCTAGCTAGATTAGATGATGCCAGGGGTGTCTCTGGGAATCTTGCTCACATCTCTAGGAGGAGAAGCCTGACCACGTAGTTTCTATGCTTCCTTTTGCTTGAGGATCCATTCCAAGTCACTGTTTCATTGCCCCTAGGCTAGGACACTGTTCTAAATGTGCACAGACCTCATGGCTGTCTCATAAGCTGTGCTACAAGATCCCCATTTTAGACACAGGGAAGTTGAGGCCCCGTGAATTTCCCCAGGTCTCAGTGGTCTGTGGCGGAGCCAGAACCCCAGGCAGTTACACTCTCCCCTACACTGTCATAGTACTGCAGTGCCTGAGTCTCCTCCAGGGTCTGCTCAGGGCCTAGAACCTGGCAAGTCTGGAGATTGCAGAGTTCAGGAGTCAGTGTGGGACAGTTGAAGACAGGCTAGCCCCAGGGAGGAGGAGGAAATGTCATCCTGACAGAAGCCAGACTTACTCTGTGAAGGAGCCATAATACTGGTTGATGAACTCAATGGCTTGAGGCAGAAGCTCCTCCAGAGAGGTGGGCTTGTCTCTGGGTCCTCTGGTCAAACTCTTGGGATTCATGATGGACCCCAAGCAAGACTTGGACCCACAGGTGAAATCCTAGGAAGAGAGACAGGGGTAAGTAGGCCTCTCATTCCTCCCTGTTTTTTTCCCACTTTGTAACCACAGCATGAATCCTTTTTTTCTTTCTCTCTCTTTGGTTTTGTTTTGGGTTTTATTGTGTAGTTCTGTCCCAGAACTCACTAAGTAGACCTGACTGTCCTCAAACTCAGACATCTGCTTGCCTCTTCCAAGTGCTGGAATTAAAGGCGCGTGCCACCACACTCAGCTTCTTAGTGTGAATTCTAGAGTCAGAGTCAGGAACTTAAAGACAGGAAGGAACCTTAAAAGATAATTAGTTCCCGTTCATTGGCTGCTTGAGCCACTGTCGCCTCCCTATCAAATAGCACGTGGGCCCTTACAGGGAGCTCACTGCTTCCCATCAGTTCATTCAGCTTTGGACAAGCCTAATAGAAAACTCTCGGACACTCTTGAATGCTAAGAAAACACTGGTTCCCGTAGCCTTTTGTCTGACCTCCTAGGTTATCTGCTGCCTAATCGGGTGCTGAACAGGAAACTGGCCTTATTGACTTCCAACTGTAATTTATGAAAACAGAGCTCCCAGCATCTTTTGTCTGAGAAGATGGATGCCTGTTAAGTGCAGGAGATATGTGATGGACCCACAGAGAGCCCTTATGGTACCCTAGCTAGGACACAGCTGGTCCTCCTCAGCCCCCAGACTGCTCACCGACGCAGCCTTCTGGTGAAGGGTGTCTCGCAGAATCTCTCCACTGCCCCAGTTTTTGATCTTCATGTGCTGTGGGCAGGTCGATGGAGGCACAAGCAGCTTCTCCAGGGATTCCGGACCATTCTAAGATGGGTAAACATCCAGGGTTTTCCAAATACCTGAAACCCCCACGACCCATACAAGTGTCCCCTGCACCTCTATCCTCTGCTTGGGTGAGGGACAGGGCTTTGTGTGGGCACATAAAGCAGGGCACACACACAGGGCCAGTCCTCAGTTCCCCACCCTTCCCAGAAGTTGGCCCAGTGCCAGATGAGCACTGCAGGTGGCTGGGCCAGAGCCAGGCTTCTGTCCTCCCCGAGGCCCAGCCAGTGCTGGCTCATAAGGGGAATTCAAGTTAGATTGGAAGGCCACTGCTCCAGCTGGGCCTGCCAGGGACAGAGCTGGGAGCTGCGAAGTTAACAGATACCCACTGTCTCAATTCCCCTGGGACACTTTTCCCAGTCTGCATCTCTCTGCCACCTCTCTACAGTCCTAGGATGGAAAGGGCTTCAGGAAGATGAGATCCATGGCCGGAAGTCAGGGACTGAGTCTAGAGGCTCAGCAGCTAAGTCTGAGATCATTCTAGAATGTCCCACCTATAATTCCAGAAATGGTCTTAAACCGCTGACACCCATATTGTCAATCACCTAGCAAGTTATCTGGGTGCTAGTGCACCATGGGGACCTCCTCTCCTGATTGTCAAGACCATTCTATTGTTCATAGCCTCCTTGGCTCCCTCTGTACCCCAGGTCTGGGTTGCTCCACTCCCTAGAACTTGGTTTCCTGTACCCTCCTGCCCAGCCTCCAAAGGGCTGTGTAGCCTGAATCTCCCCAGGAGAAGGATAAAGAACCTTCCCATACTCTGTGATCAAACCACTGACCTGCGCTGTCCCAGTGAGGGGCTGTGGAGAGGCATTTTGGTGCTTGGCAGGTCTGTGACCCTTAGGGTCATCCTTTGTTGTCGGACTGTGAAAAGAAAGTTATGGTGAAAAGAGACGGAATCTGGGAGAGGGGGTCCTGGGAGGCCTCTGCAAATCCCTGTCTGGTAGGCGGAGCACTGGGGGCTAGAGGTGGGAATGGCCTGTCCCTGGTTTCCCATCAAGGAGGATGAGGGAGCCAGTCTCAGAGAATCTTGTCACTGCCTTCCCTCTTCATCTCTACTTTGACCACCCAAAGCTAAAATGGTCTGGGGGGAACGAGCCAGACGGCTCAGACAGGACCACACAGAAGCTCTGGGGAAATGCCTGCTCAGAAAGCCAAGCGCGAATGCTCCAACAGTCCAGTGCTTCCAGGCTTTAGTGTAAGCTAGGCATGATCGTGCGTGCCTGGGATCCCAGCATCTGGCCGATGGTGGCAGAAGGACCAGTCTCAATTACACTGAAAGTTCAAAGCCTCTCTGGGCTACCTGAGAACTTTCTACAAAGCACATAAACAACCCCCAAACACTAACTTATTTACTACTCTATATATCACACTGACTTCTAACTCCTGGCGCTCCATCCGCCTGAGCCTCCTGAGTACTGAGAAGTCAGATAGAAGTCACAGTGCCTGGTACTCCAAGTATTTATCTTGTAAAAAGTGAAAGGAACAAAAGCCAGGTGTGAATGGCACATACGTGTGATCCCAACACCTAGAAAGTAGACACAGGAGGATCAGGAGCTCAAGGTTCTCCTTAGCTACATAGGGAATTCAAAGCTAGCCTGTGCTATATAATGCCTATTATAAGCATAAATAAGATAAAAAATAAAAAAATAACTGGTAGGAAAAAAAAAGAGCCAGACACAGTGCACATGCCTTTAATCCCAGCACTCGGGAGGCAGAGGCAGGCGGATCTCAGAGTTTGAGGACAGCCTGGTCTACAGAGTGAGTGCTAGGACAGTCAAGGCTATACAGAGAAACTCTGTCTGGAAAAAAACAAAAATAAATAAATAAAGGAAGGAAGGAAGGATGGGAGGAAAGGAAAAATAGTGGAGAAGCCATGTCTACTGGTGAAGAAATTGCAGTCACATTTCTAGCAGAGTTGAAGATGAAGCTCTGGCACCAGAAAAGAACAAAACAAAATGGAAAAAGCAGACACTATTGACATGGCCACTGCCTCACCTATCCATACCCCACAGTTTTCACTACAGTGCTATAATGGTTCTGTGACGTGGGATTCCTCTCTGTATGCTGTGAATACCATTGGTTAATAAAGAAGCTGGTTGGGGCCTGTGATAGGGTAGAGCAGAGCTAGGCAGGGAAAACTAAACTAAATGCTGGGAGAAAGAAGGGTGGAGTCAACGGAGAAGCCATGTAGTCCTGCCAGAGACAGACGCTGGAACTTTACCCGGTAAGCCACAGCCTCATGGTGATACACAGATTAATGGAGATGGGTTAATTTAAGACATGAATTAGCTAGAAATACACTTAAGCTATTGCTCAAACAGTATTACAAATAATATGGTTTCTGTGTGATTATTTCGGGGCCGAGCAGCCGGGAACAAACAAGCGGCCTCTTACTACAGTTTTGTGTTATTAGGTAGTCATTGTTGGACATCTCCTCCTTTTATACCCAATTTATAAATTAAACTTCATCATTGATAAGAATGGGTAGGACAATAAAAGTACGCAGTCAGGGTTCATTACTGTTGTGGCTTCAGACGTCCCTTGTGGTCCTGTAGTGTGTCCCCACAGATGGAAGGGGCAGCTGCAGCCAGCATAAAGCAACTTATATCTGAACCAAGTTATACACCAACCCCGAAAAGAGTCCTGTGTATGAACTATAAAAAAGGCTCTTGGCTTGGTAATATACCTTGACATAGACTCATTTGTGTGCGTCCTTATAAAATAAAGATTTAGTTGAGTGTGGTAGTACATACTTGTGACCTTAGAATCAAAGAAGCAGAGGCAGAGGGATTTCCCATGAGTTCCAAGCCAGGCTAAGCTACATAGTAAGACCCCGTCTCAAAAACAAACAAACAAGCAAAAGATCCAGGGTCTGACAAGATGGCTCAACGTTTACAAAAGCACTTGTTTGTCTTGCAGAGGACCTAGGGTTTGATTTCCAGCACCCACAAGGTGGTTTGCAGCCATCTATAACTTTACTTCCAGGAGATCTGAAACCCTCTTCTGACTTACAGGAACACCAGACATACATGTGGTACACAAACATACCTGTAGGTAAAACATCCATACATATATAATAAATAAATCTAAAATAAAATGAAACAAAAAGTCCAAACTCCAGTTTTCGTTACCTTCTTGCTTAGTCATTTAGTAATAACTGACCTCCCGGTCCCTCATCCCTGAGAGAGGTTTGACTGTCCGGGTCTACCTTCGACAAGAATCTTGTTGGGTCAGTTCAGTGAGAATCTTCTTTATCTTTGGCAATAACTCACCTTTGCCCTGCTGTATTAGTGTGGAACCTTGTCTCTCCCTCCACTGCAAGACTGCAGTGGTCCCTGTACCCACCTGAGGGATGGTCCTCAGTAAAGTCCTCCTTGTGGTGTGTCAGTAACTACCATTAAAGTGGGGTGTCTGACTGATGTCTGGAAGAACCCCAGCACCCACGGGGAGGCGGGAGAATTGTTTAGCCTGGGTTATCTAGTGAGAGGCTAGCTCAAGAAACAAAACAAACACAAAACCACAAACAAATAACCCCTCCTTCACCCCCCCAAAAAAACCAAACAAACAAAATTATGAAACATTTCTTTCTTGGTTGCTTGAGACAGGGTTTCATGTACCTCTGGCTGCCCTTGAACTCAGTATTCAGCTGAAGTCTTGCTTCTGCCTCCTGAGTGCTGGGATTACAGGCAGGTACTGCCACACCCAGCTGAGTAAGTTTTTCTTTAACATGCTTCTCTGGTCTGGACTGGTATGCTTCACCAGAAAGAGAAAAGGAAGCCAAGATTTGCTTTCTCACCACCCTCCTTTGACCCATCCTTCCCATCCAGCTGTGTGTCACTATTTGGAGGCTAGAATTAGATCAGTAACGTCCCCTGGGCTACAATAATAGACTTAAAGACAATGCCACTGTCTGCTTAAGTGCTTCAGAAGGTTTTAAATGCTGTCTGTAATCCACTGTTGAGATGAGCCGCAGTTAGCCTGGCCCCAGGGTCCACGACTGCATGCTTAGGTTGTGCCTAATGCCTCAGACTGGATATCTGCTGACCCTCTGGTGACAGCCTGAGTGTACGCGTGCGATGTACGCGTGCGTGTGAATGAATGTGGGCTCCAGCAGGCCTGGAGCACCTGGGGGAAAGCGCCAGTAAAGGTTCACGATGATTAGCATAATGTGATAAACTATGGCCTATTTACATTTCGCTCTTTCTTTTAAACATTATGCATTTAGAAAGCATATATATATGTATATACATATATATGATATTTTATAATTCTTCAAGTACTTTTATAATTAGGATTAAGGAGAAAAAGAGTAACAGTGAATAAACAGAGTTTTGCTCCAGTTCCTGTCTGGCCCATTATAAGAATGAAGAATCATTAAGGACTTGCAGGCAAAAGGAATCATGAGGGTTTGCTCAGGCCCATAGAACCATCTGCAGTCATGGTGTGGCAGAACTAGGTGCTGAGGAGAGAGTACTAAATCCACAGCCGTCAGGGTCCCAACTGCTCCCAGTCAGTCCCACCTGTCTTATGAGAGGGAGAAAATCTTATTGTAAAAGAAGATCATCTTTGTCCTCTTCACGGTATTTGTCTAGAGCACAGTAAGGAGAGAGAGTGCAAGAAGGCAAGGTGTGTATGTTTGTGCGCGCGTATGTGCGCGCGCGTCCGTGTGCTGTGTGTATTTCAGTGGAAGAGCACTTGTTTAAATGTAGGTCAATTCCCAGTACGGGGATGGGGGGACGACAAAACACATTAAATAGTGGCACACGCCTGTAATCCCAGTATTTGGGAAGCTGAGGCAGGAGGATTTCCAGGTTTGATGCGAACCTATCAACATAGCCAGAACCCGTCTCAAAGCGACGCAGCGCAGACGTTCCTTGGTGCAGAAGCACTCACAGGGTGGCAGGCATGGGCGCTCAGCCCGACCTCTCTCGCATCCCAGAGGGGTCACCCGGGCGCCCAACGCCCTCGCTGCTCCCCAGGCCCCGCGCGCTGTACCTGGCTGGGCCCACCCGGCGGGCGACCTTCGGGCCGAAGATCCTACGCAGGAAGCGGCAGAGCCGTGGCCGGGTGGCGTCGCACGCGCTGCTCAGCCCGTCGCGCATGGTTGGGCCACCGCGGCTCGCTCGCGCTGTCCCTTTATCGCGGCGGAACCCCACAGCGCCCGCCCACCTCTCGCGGCTTGGCCTCTAGTGGCCCAGGACAACAAGCAGGGCGGCGCGAATTGCCTGGGTTTGTGTAAGCCCTTAGCGGTGACAATAAGGATCGCGACCCAGACTCTCCGCTGCACCAGCATCTTCCTTGTCTATTGTTTTCCCTACTCCTAACGAAATTCACCCAAGAAGGCAATTTCTTTTTTACCTTCGCTTTATGGAGGTAGAAGATGAGGGACTAGAGAAATGAGGGTCCTGCTCCAGGCTGCACAACAGCCCCAGGGCCATTTCTGCCTCTGCTTCACCAAAACTCTCCCAGGAAACGTTCTGTCCTTTCTCCCTGTCCTTTATGATTCCAGAAAGGAAAAGAAAGAACGCTTAAGGTGAGGGTGACTTCTGTGGAAAAAGTGGGGGCCATCAGACCCAAAGCATCCCTAGGGTCTTCTCAAGCCCTCTGGACCCCACTATGTAGAAGGCATAGGACCAAGGTATTTTGTTCTGTTGGTAGGTTGTAATTTGGAAACAGGGCAGCTGATAGGACCCAGGTGGAGTAGGGCTGCAGCCCCCAGGGGCCCTCCTGGCCAAGATTTCAGCAAATGAAACCCAAGTCCAAATTACTTTTCAAGGAGAGTTTTGTTTTAGCATCCTGTAACTCAGTCACTAAGGCTTAGCTTAACTTTGCTCTGAATTCCCTGTGGTTCACCTAGATGGTCCAACATTTACCCTTTGTCTCTAAAACACACGCATGCACATGCATGGACACACCCTGCACACGTCTGAATCACTTGTTTACACAAAGTTGAAAGCTACCAGGAACAGGCTCTTGATTTGCATGGATTTTAAAGTATGTTTTAAAATAAAAATAAATAACCGGCTCCTGCTGCTTTCAGACCAAAACTCCCTTTGTAGGCTGCTTCCTCTTCCAGGAACATCCTCTGGTCACCTTTCCTGGGCAGTCCCATTTCAGCTGGTCTGACTCCTCCAGAAAGCCATCAGCCATGGCCCCTTCTGACCCGACAGCCAGACCATACCTTTAGAGGGCGCATCAGCACGTTCTCCTATTAGCCCTCCCTTACCTGACCCCTCCAACACACATAAAGCTCTCTAACATCTTGCTTTTCCAGGACTGCCCAAACTGGAGGGAAGCTTTCCTCCCTGACTGTGGCAATTGGATTTGTTTTTCTCTTTCTCAGTGTAGTATGTAGTGGGTCCTCAGGGAAAGAGCACAGAGGACTTTGCTCAAATCTCACTCAGCTCCTTCAATTTCTAGAAACTGGCCTTGTTAGACAAGATAAAAACAGTTCACGCCTGGTTATTGGCATAGTAACACATACACTATAATTATCTGTGGCTGCTATGCAATTAATAAATGGCTCCGTTGATCCACTGATTAAACGGGAAGGCTTTGTTGGCACGTTAACCGGCAGCACAGTGCCAGGTGAGCAAGCTTCAAGTGTAATTATTAATGGGATAAAACTTATCCAGGACCCAGAGCGCGGCCAACCAGGATAATGATCATAACCCAGCCTGTCCAATTTGAATCCCTGCTTTGCCATTTGCCGACTATGAGATCTTAAGACCGTTTAAGCTGTCTTAAGGGACTTTCGTGTTCTCTTCCCTAAAGGGGAGGATAGCAGCCTTCCCCTTCCCGATTTCAGAGGGGATGCCCTCTGTCTGGGCAGGGTCAAGCCTCAGTGTGGTGGCAGGCAATGGCAGCTACCAAAGACATCGGAGCAGGGGCATGACTTGTATGAAGTAGAGTTGGAGGGAAAGGGGTGTGGGGGCAGATGGATTCTGGGAGGACAGAGGGCACGGGTCGCAGGGACCAGGTAATGAGAAGGAGGAGACGAAGTCAGCACTTTCAAACCAAAGTGCTGTCAGGTGGCCTAGGGCCCAGAGATGCTGCGCATGGCCCCTGAGCCCTAGGATTCCTGACAGCTTTAGTATGATCGCCTCCAGTTCTCTCTGCCTTCCGCCCCTGGGGCGTCGGCCTCCTTTAATCCTACCACGACTACTCTCTTCCTACAAGTGAGGAAATGGAGGTTTGGAGGCTAAGGGACTTGACAAAAGGCACACAGCTATGAAGTGGCAAAGCTATTCCTTTCTGCTTAAGTTCCCTTTCTAAATCTGGTAGCACAGGTTCAGGGAAATTTAGGGTTGCCCTGCATATTACCTCCAGGGGGCGCTGCCCACTGTAGCCCTGCAAATACCTGAGCCTGTTACAGACTGAGGCTTGGACATGATTCTGTGTCATAACATTTGCAGAGAAAGTCATCTTTCAGCTTGATCAAGTCCCAGGCTATGGTTGTGGATCCCTAGCATTCTCTAGAATTTTCCTAGCCTGTCCATATAAACTAGTTCAGTTCTAAAATGCATCATTAGCAGTCATGCAACCCAGTCTTTCCTGCCAGACCCTCATTTGCAGAATGAGACCATAGCAAAGGACCCCATGGAGGTCAAGTTCAAAGTGTGTAGGTACAGGACTGTGTAGTAGTCCTGGTGATAAATAAGCTTCAGTAAATGGTGACAAACCCTTCTGTTTATCGAGTGCCTGTGACACGCGGAGAGGCTTCTACAAGCCTTGTGTATACTTTATTTCATCCCCAGCATGCTATCAGGGAGGTCACACTGCAGACCTGCCTGAGACTCAAATAGGTGGACTTGCCCAAAGTCACAAGGTCACTGAGGACAGCACAGGGCCATCTTGACACCCTTGTGTTGTCTAATAGTCAAAATATCTAACAACTGATGGCATGCATGCCCTGCCAATCAAGACATCACCAGAGCTGACTACTAGGCTCTCCAGCCTCCATTTTCACGAATTCTTCCTTCCTTCTTCCTCCCGAGGGTCCAAACTCCCTTGGGCACAGCACCAGCCCTAGGCCTTTCTTCTACACACCCTAGCCACATCAGACTCCAGCAGAGAATTACAAACAGTGCCTTGGAGACCAGGCTCTCTTAGGCTGGGAGTAGAGAGAGGCAAGAGGGGCATGGAAACCCCACAGAGGTGGGAGCAGAGATTGCTTACCTGGGAACGGCCCTTGGGGTTTTCCCCACATTGTTGTTAATGTCCTTTTCCTCCTTCAAGTCACTTTGGTAGGATTTGGCTCTGAACAGAAATTTCCAGGGGCAGGCCATGTCTGTGACTTTGCACCCTTGTTTCAACTCCGAGATGATCTCTATGGGACTGAGGAAGGGGAGGGAGGCTGTGAGGAGGGGTTGAGAAAAGCGTCTAATGAACAGTGCCTTCTCACAGGTGCCAGTGTCCCAGAGAATGGAGACCAAGTTCAACTAAGGCTTGCATTGGGCCACTCCCCCCATGCTCGCACTCTGGGGTGGGTGGTTGAAACCCTGTGGGACAGGCTCCTGTTTTGCAAAGACATATAACAAGTCAAAGGAACAACACTGGATGCCACATAGCCACCTACCAAAGGAAGCGTCCACAATCCTCCTTAGAAAACTCAGTGGCTCAGGGCAGAGCTCTCCTTGGCCTCAAGCAAGGTGGACAGGAGCTGGGGATCACTGAAGCGAGGTGTACACACTTGCCTGACCCTTCTTGCTTCCTGTTGATGAGCAGAGCCAACAGTCATCAATAGTAACCTTCCCGCTAGACCTGCACTTGGGGCTGGCACTCCGGTCCTCGCCACCTTTCCTTTGGCTTGGGAATCATTATTCATCTGAAGCCAAGGATACTACACCAGTGTTCCCTTTTGTTATTCCAGGAGAAACCAATGACTTGTGAAAAGGAGCATTAAATTCTCAGCACTTGAGGTTATCCCCTTTAAGGAAAAAATAAGAAATGGAGAGAGACACAGCCTGGGGGTGTCTGGGCTTCCCAGTGGCCAGTGCCTTCCCTGGGGAAAGACATCCTCAGATGGGATGGGAACAAAGTCCACCCCAGTACCTCAGAGCCCTGATGACCTGGATGCCAACCTGCGACTTTCTGGTCACTTGATCTAAATCAAGCTAGTTCACTGAAATTCATTTCTGCACTTCTGAAATGGGAGTAATAATCCCCACTTTTTCAGATTTGGGGGTGGGAAAGGGGTACATTTTATAAAGATTAGCCAGGATATGCTATATATAAAAAAATTCCCAGCAGGTGTCCCCCCATTCTGAACTTTCTAGAAAGTTTTTCTTTGTAGTCTAGCCACCACAGTAAAGATCTGCAGGGAAGGAATCTGACCAAGATGCCCTGTTCAACAGTCACAACCTCCCGTGGTTGCTCCCCCTAGACCTTCCATCTGCTTCAGCTCATCCACAAAAAGAGAAGGGGGGAATAGTCTGATCTTCTGAGCTTTCCCAAACAGGAAGCCGCTCCAAAGAGCAGCTGTCCCCAACACAAGACTCACCTTGCAGCCTGTGCTACTCCGTGGAGTGAGCAAGACCCAACCTCAAAAGAGTCTGCCCAGTCCCCTCACCAAGGTGGCCAAGAGATTTCAAACCAGTGACACTGTGTCCTCTGGGGCCAGAGTCTCAGTCTTCAACACCCTGTGAAGCTGTGGCAGGGGCAGCAGCCATCAGGTATTTATACCCACTCTGCACAGCTATTTTGCATAAACTGTCTGATCCCAAAGGGAGAGTCCCCAGTCGTGTGT
The DNA here is from genome assembly GCA_004026605.1 of Ondatra zibethicus. Taxonomy (NCBI): domain Eukaryota; kingdom Metazoa; phylum Chordata; class Mammalia; order Rodentia; family Cricetidae; genus Ondatra; species Ondatra zibethicus. Next base: position 141,208 of record PVIU01001936.1, on the reverse strand, counting down.
GCAGTTAGCTCATTTATGATGGGCACTCCTCCTCTGTGGGCACTATTACATCACTTTGTGTGGTGCATCCTCAGCGAGGCCACCTCTTCCTGGTCTCCGGTCCAAGGCAGTGGCCACTTGGCAGCAGATGGCCATTTCAATACTGGATCACTAGAGAGGGAGGCTATTCTTGGCTAAACCACATAGCCTGGCTTGTGGGTTTCAGGGAATTTTGTTCTGGGCATGGAGCTCTCTGGTTAATTCCTGTCTGTTCTCTCACTTTCAGTTTCAGGAGTCCAAGCAGCTGGGAAATACTGACATATGGAACGTTCTGGAAAACAGGTCCAGGTTCCAGAAGGCCAGTGATGCTGGATGACACCGGTATTCCAACGGGCCCCTGAAACATCCATCAGGAGGGTTTTGTAGATAGACTGGAAGGCAGGCCATTGGCACAGAGAAGTCTCCAAGACACTGATTGACTGGCATTCTCCCACTATTAGTAAGTTAGCTCCGTAAGCATGGTGGGAAGGGCCATGGTGGGGAAAGTCTCCTTTTCACAATGAACATTATAGTGCAGCTTCTAATATGCAGAATTATAATTTCCTACCTGAACATGGTGGTACAAGCCTTTAATTCCAGCACTTCGAAGACAGAAAAAAGCAGATCCCTGAGTTTGGGCCAGCCTGGTCTACAGAATGAGTTCCAGGACAGTCAGGGCTACACAGAGAAACCTCGTTTTGAGAAACCTAAATAGATGAATTATAACTTGCTATAATGCTTCAAATAAAGCATTCATACATGGCATGGAAATTTCCATTATTAAAGTAAAATAATGACAGTGTTAGAGGAAAGGGGACAAGCAGGGAGGAGGGAAGTCCCTGTGGGTCACACTGTCCTGACCCACCCTATTCATGTCCACTCATTTTCCCAAGTTTCCCAAGCTCAGTCCAGCCTCAAAGTTTTGCTTTTGTCTAAGATACACAAACTAAGAGTCGCCCAGAAGATGTGTGCTCTCAAAGAGATGAGAGAGAAGATAAATCATCGAGTGAATAAATGAATTAAAAATCGGGTCGTTGGGCTGGGGAGATGGGCTAGTTGGGAAAGTGCTTGTCTTGCATGCGCAAGGACCTAAGTTCAACCTCATATAAAGGTGCGGGGCGTGGGTCGGGGAGCTAGTTCAGCAGGTGAAGGAAATTACTGTCAAGGCTGGTGATCCAGCTGGATTCCTGGAACCCAAACGGTGGAAAGAGAGAACCAACTCCCACAGATTATCCCCTGACCTCTCCATATGTTCCACTGTGCATGCACAGAGAGAAATCAGCCAGTCAGTTGATGATAAAATGCTGGGTGTGGTGGCATACACCTGTAAATCATATCTGCAGAGTCAAAGACAGGAATATCCCTGAGTTTGCTGGCCAGCCTGGCCTACTGGGCAGCTCCAGGCTGTTGAGAGGCAATGAATGGTGCCTGGGACATGAGAACTGAGATTGTCTTCTAGCCTCCATGTATACCTGCACACACACACACACACACACACACACACACACACACACACACACACACTCACGCACGCGCGCGCGCACACACGCGCACACACACAGCCTGTGGGTTTCAGTATATCAAAGCCAACCTTCTTTCAGGCTTCAACCAAATGAACCCAAAGAAGCAGTAAATGGGGAGATACTGAGCCCCTAATGGAGAGAACAAAGTCTAAGGATAAGAATGAATGATTAACGTTCAGAATGATGAAAGCAGCCTGGCCCCAAAGGAGCTAGATCCATATAAGGACAGAATTCAGAAGTTTCCCACAATGGACCCCCTAGCCCCTGTTTATGTATCCAAATATTCCAGATATGTCTTCAACAGATACATGCATCAACCCCAAAATGCCATAAAGCAGATACTACAGTTTTCCATCTATAGAATCTTCCAGAGTCTTACCTACTTTGCATCTGAATACTTGGCCAAATTCTGTTATTTAATCTGTTACTGTGACAGAAGAGATTTGGGTGCATGGGCAGTGACGCTCCAGGGTATGTATGAAGTTTTCTTGTCCCGGCACTGTGCCCTGCTGGCCCTCGTAGACACATCTCAGATAGACTCCCCCAAGCACAGGCTCTGGGGAACCTCCCTAGCCTCGTCTCTCTGCTGTCAGCATCCCTCTATCAGGAACCTTGGTTTCCACGGAACCCACGCCCCACACCTTTATATGAGGTTGAACTTAGGTCCTTGCACATGCAAGACAAGCACTTTCCCAACTAGCCCATCTCCCCAGCCCAACAACCCGATTTTTAATTCATTTATTCACTCGACGATTTATCTTCTCTCTCATCTCTTTGAGAGCACACATCTTCTGGGTGACTCTTAGTTTGTGTATCTTAGACAAACTAAGAGCTGCCTTCCTGTGGCGATGAGCTACAGACCTCTGACTCTTCACCCTCTGGAGGTGTGAGACCCCAGGGCCTGGAGTTCAGGTGAATCTGTGCTGGCAGCTGAGTGAGTAGATGAAGCCTGTCAGGGCCTCAACATGCTGGCTCAGGGTGGGAGCATGGAGGATATTTCTCCTCTTCACTGTTCTTCTGCATTCTGTCCATGTACCAGCCTGGCCATTCTGGCCACTGTGCCCCCTCCAGTGCTATTCCAACCCATCATCTACCAACCTTAGTGTTTGGTGCAGGGGACAGGATTTGGTTCGGTGAGCACCGGGCTTTGAGTACATGGCTAGATAAACCTGCAAGATCCTGGGTTCTAGCGACAGCTCCACCACAGGTCAACTGTGGAGGCTCAGAAAAGCCACCCATCCCTGCTACACTGGACCACTTCCGCGACCAATAGGTGGTAATGATGCAGGGGAGATGTGAACATAAGAGAATGTTTTGAACTGTGGAGCTGGGTCAGAGTAACCACTTACCTTCGGACAGATCAGCCTCCCCCAGAGGGGTCAGCAGCCGCCAACCCCCCGACACCCTCTTTTTATGTATGGTTCTGAGAATTGAACCCAGGGCCTTCCTCCTGCTCAGTGAGCACTCTGTCACTGACATGTATCCTAGACCATTTCCATACTTTCTGTTTTTCTGTCCCCTTTAAGCCCAGGTAGGGCTTGAGCTTTCTAGCCTCCTAAGTGACTGGGATTATAGGCCAGTGTAGTCACTGTGTAGCCAAGGATGACTTTGAGTCTTTTGTCCTCCTGCCTCCACCTCCTGAGGGTTGAGCCTGCACAACCACACCTAACCAGTGTGGTGCAGCAGATTGAACCTAGGACTTCACCCACTCTAGGCGAGCACTCAGTCTACAGAGGCACACTGCAGCCCCTCCTCCCAAATACTTTAAATAATTTCTAGATGATTTTTAATACTAAATACAGATTAAGCTAAAGGACATGTATAGTTGCCATACCACAATGCTTAGGGCTTACTGTCTCTACAGGCTCACTAAAGATACAATTTAAATTTTTCCCTTTTTGGTCAGCAGTTAGTAGACTCTGAGGATGGGAAACCCATGGAGGCAAAGGACACGCTGTGTTCAGGACGTTGTATGGACATCCCCACGATCCCGCCGTTCTAACCATTGAACAGGAAGAGGAGAACGAGAGTAAAAATAGCAGTACAGAGAGGTTGAGAGACTCCACAGCGGCATAGCAGCCTCTGAGCCAGCATGCACCGTGAGCTTCTGCGGCACCCCTACACTTCTGCCAGCAGGTCCAGGACTCATGGAAGTTGTCATGGGTCTCCCTCTCCCATTTGCCCACAGCTTCGGGGCCTGAAAAGCCGCCTTCCCCTTGGCACCGCTCACCCAACAGGCAGCATTCCTGGATGTCTGCTGTTGATGGACATGGCAGGTGAACTCTGCTGGGGCGAAATCAAAGGGCACTTTGAAGGGCAGGTGGAGAAGGGTAGGCCCCTTGCGGGTGGCAGTGGAAGTCCCAAGGTTGATGGGCAGAGAGAAATGCCCTCCTCCCCCACTACCTAGGCATTTCAGGCATAGCACCAATAGTACCCAAACTGTGGCGTTCCTCAGCCCCTCCATACGAGGATGGGTGTCCCTCAAATAAATCAGATCTGTCCCCGACAGGATCTGAATGTGATGCATGTTAGCTGGCCCTCTGTTTACAACAGCTACAAGGGTCTTTCTGCAAAAACAGTGGTCAGAGGACTGGTGAGGCGATTCAGCGCTGAGTACATGCTTGCTCTCCTAGAGGACCTGAGTTCAATTCCTAGCACTGGCACGAGATGGCTCACAGGAGGTCTAGCTCCAGAATGTCTGTCACCTCTGACACTTGCCTTCATGTACATATATACCACACCCCACACACCCACAGACATAATTCACAACAAAACCCCACACACCCACAGACATAATTCACAACAAAACACTGACCAAGTAGCTAAGGCTTACTGAGCAGGACACTTCATGATCCTTGGTGTCTATAAAATGAGACTGGTCACAATAGCCCTCTCAGAGGAGAACTGTGTGGATTAAACAGCAGGAACACTGTGGATCACGGAAGTCGGCTAGAGTCCCTGCTCACAGCTAGTGTCTTCCCTTCTCCCCATCCAACCCCTCAAACTCATTCTGAGAGACGGAACCAGGAAAAGACCTAAAGGTAGCTCGGCTCCAAGGCCTGCCCTCGGGCACCACCCAGCTGCCTCTCTTGGCATCGTCTCCTTCTCAGGCACAGTAATAATTTTCAATCATTAGAATACTTACAAGCTCCACGCCCTGAGTACTTGCCAAGTGAATATAACCAGGCCTGGCTTTCAGCTCATTGGCTGAACCCTCCAGCCATGGGTGCAGCTATTACCCCGATTCCATGAACAACAAAACTGACACCAAAAAGTGTGCCACCAGCCCAGTGTACTTAGCTTGTAGGTGACAGAGTTGAGGCTTAACCCAGATCTGAGATCTAGGATTTTTACTGGCCCCCAGAGGATTCCCTATCTTCTGTGCCTACTTCACTGCATGAGGGCACAGAGTAGAGGGACTGAGACAGCACTAACAGCTGGGTCCATCTGCTTAATGTCCCCCATTGGCGGCAGTGTTTGGTGGCATCTCTGTGTGACACTGTGGAAAGAGGTGCAGGCAGGCAGAGTCCCTGCCCAGGGTGGAGAACAAAGGAGCTATCTCCCAGAGTACTACCCTAGGGGTTGGGGATTTAACTCGGTGGTAGAGAGCTTACCTAACAAGCAGGAGGCTCTGAGTTTGGTCCTCAGCTCCAAAGATAAAATGTACTACCCTTACCTTCAACTAGCAGAGGGATCTGCAGCCCAGAGAAGTGAGGACTGGGTCCCCAGGGATGAAGGAGGGTTTGGACCTAGAACTATGTGTGTATTTATGGGAAACTCATTAGGACTCATTCAGCATGATACTGGGCAAATGTGTCCAAAGTGAACTCCCATGATCTCCATGGTGATCCTGGGAAGCAGGCAAGCCCACGTACACAGCCTCTGAATGGAGAGAGCCAGCTGTCTACACTACCCAGGCTTCGAGAGGAGACCCATCTGCCACGCTCACCCTATATTTCTGTGGTTCTAGCAATGTTCATCTTGGACAACAACCAGGATCAATGCACTGCTATGAGCATGGAATGATACCCAATCTCAAGACAACCTGTAAGGTGATAGCATTGTTCCATTTTGCAGGAGGGAGGGACACTGGGCAGTCTGCTGGCTCACAGACCACAGAAGGAAACTCCCACTTGGCCCTCCCTGAGACACTGCACTCCTTCCCATGGCCCTTGGGCATAGGCTATGTCGCCCAGATGCCAATGTTCCCAGGCCCTCGGGAGTAGCAGCAATCAGAAATCTGAAATCCTTTTCGGTTTGTTTGGTTGGTGAGTTAATTTCTTGAGACAGGGCCTCACGTAGGCCAGGGAGGCCTGGAGCTCACTATGAAACCAAGGATGATCTTGAGCAAGCCCAGCACTTGGAAGGCAGAGGCAGAAATATTGTTATGAGTTCGAGGCCAGCCTGAACAATAAAAAGCAAGCTTGTGAAGCTCAGGGTCTCAGGTCAGCCACAGCAGGCAGCGGGATACCAGCTGGCTGCCTTGCACTTCTGCAAGTACCGCCATTTGGCTCATTGTGTGCAGATGGGTTGAGAGGCCAGTGCGGGCTGTGTTCCTGTTCCACCCCACAAGTCCCTCAATCTCAGCTTCTTTAACTGCAGAACAGGACCAGCAAGCTTCTGCACAGGGCCTTCTGGGGACTAAGTGAGGTGAGGGCTGCAAGGTCTCAGACATTCACTAGATCCTGGATTCCTTCCCCAACTCCCCTTGCTAGGCTCCTCCCCACTCCTTTTCAAAGCAATCTTTGGCCACTCCTAGTCTTTGGCAACTCTTCCCACATTAGTAACCTGTGGCACTCTCATCTCTTTTGGTTGGTGGCCAGCTGCCTAATTATGTCTTTGCCCCTTGTACATGGTAGGCACTCAATAGATTCCCTCGCTGATGATAGAAATGCAAAGTCAATAATCGGGGAACTTCTGAGCCTCTTTGTGGTCAAATAGCAGGCTTTTCACAGAATGACCAGTGTGTTTAAAGCAACAAAGGGGACTCAGGAGACACAAAATATTAATTTCTGATAATTGGGATATTTTTTCATGTGATCATGCCTGTGGCAATTGACTGGCTCTCCAGTTATGGGAAAGGACAAAGTTTGACCCAGGTGTATTGGTATACACCTATAATCTCAGCACTGGGAAGCTAAGGCAAGTGGATCATAACACGGTCATCTTCAACCTCCCGTAAGTGACAGCTGCATCCTTGGCTTTCCTTAAGCAGCTGTGCCTCTTTAGTTGGGTTGCATGAGCCCTCCGAGATTCCTTTTCTCTAGTTAAGGCCCTCTGAAGCCCTCCCAGAATGGGCTAAATGTACCAAAAACCAAAGACAAATTTTTTTTTTCAGTCACACGAGGTTTATTGACAAGTACCAGCATGCTGGGGTAGAGACTCATAGCCCACACAGGGAAGGAGTTCAACCCCAAGTAGCTGGGAAAAGGTTTTTTTTAGAAAAGTAAATGGGTTTTTTTTTTTGTTTTTTTTCATGATATTTATTGAGCTCTACATTTTTCTCTGCTCCCCTCCCTGCCTCTCCCCTTCCTCCTTCAACCCTCCCCCAAGGTCCCCATGCTCCCAATTTATTCAGGAGATCTTGTCTTTTTATACTTTCTACTTTCCACGTAGATTAAATCTATGTAAGTCTCTTTTAGTGTCCGTATTGTTGTCTAAATTCTCTGGAATTGTGGTCTGTAAGCTGGTTTTCTTTGCCTTATGTTTAAAAACCACCTATGAGTGAATACATGTGATAATTGTCTTTCTGGGTCTGGGTTACTTCACTCAAAATAATGCTTTCTAGTTCCATCCATTTTCCTGCAAAATTTAGGCTGTCGTTATTTTTTTCTGCTGTGTAGTACTGCATTGTGTAAATGTACCACATTTTTCTTATCCATTCTTCGATCGAGGGGCATTTAGATTGTTTCCAATTTCTGGCTATGACAAATAAAACTGCTATGAACATAGTTGAGCACATGTCCTTGTGGCACGATTGAGCATCTTTTGGATATATACCCAAAAGTGGTATTACTGGGTCTTGAGGAAGGTTGTTTCCTAATGTTCTGAGAAATCGCCACACTGACATCCATAAGGGTTGTACCAGCTTGCGATCCCACCAGCAATGCAGAAGTGTTCCCTTTTCCCTACAACCTCTCCAGCATAAGTTGTCATCAGTGTTTTTGATCTTGGCCATTCTTAAAGGTGTAAGATAGAATCTCAGAGTTGTTTTGATTTGCATTTCTCTGATGACTAAGGATGTTGAACATTTCCTTAAGTGTCTTTCAGCCATTTTAGATTCCTCTGTTGAGAGTTCTCTGTTTAGGTCTGTGCTCCATTTTTTTTTTTATTGGATTATGTGTTCTTTTGGTGTCCAATTTCTTGAGTTTCTTGTATATTTTGGAGATCAGACCTCTGTCTGATGTGGGGTTAGTGAAGATCTTTTCCTACTCTGTAGGCTGTTGTTTTGTCTTGTTGACCGTGTCCTTTGCTTTACAGAAGCTTTTCAGTTTCAGGAGGTCCCATTTATTAATTGTTTCTCTCAGTGTCTGTGCTGCTGGGGTTCTATTTAGGAAGTGGTTCCCTGTGCCAATGCATTCAAGTGTACTTTCCACTTTCTCTTCTATAAGGTTCAGTGTGGCTGGCTTTATATTGAGGTCCCAAAGACAAATTTTTAGGTATATATTTACTTAAGGGGTTGACAAGATGGCTCAAAAACCAAAGGTGCTTGCTGCCAAACCTGAGGACCAGGCTTTGATGCCTAGATCCCACACGGTGGAAGGAGAGAACTAACTCATACAAGTGTCATTTGATCTATCTACACACACGCACACACGCACACACACACACGGAAATGCAAAAATTTTAATTATGAAGTTAGGACACAAAGGAAAGGAAGTGATGCATTTCCACACTTGGGTGACCTTTGGCATATCGCGTGTCCTTCCTCAACCTCATTCAGCTCATCTGCCAGAAGAAAACAAGGCACAGAAAAGCAGCTTTTTAAGAAGCGTCCTGACTCATGAAGGAGTACCTGCCCTCCCTTAGTGGGCCCCAGCCTCTGAGCCCCACGTCATCTGTTGGGTGACCAGCTGAGAGCCTGAGTCACACAAACTCTTGTAGCTAGTTTCTCTTTTGTGCCACGTTAGATGACTTTACAGTTGATGGAAGAGGTGGGAGTTTTGCTGGAAATGCCCAAGCCGTCGTCCTGGGGTTAGCAGGCCCAGGGTGTGCCAGATGTTGTTCTTGCTTGTTGAGTCCCTGGACTGTGGTGCATACTGGTCCAGTGACAAAGCAGGACTGGACATGGCAGGCAGCCCGCCAGCTAGTGGCAGGGCTTCACAGGAATGCTTCTAAGGGCCAATTTAATTTATTTTATTTCGGTGCTGTGATTGAACCCACAGATTCACCCAGGCTGGATAAGTGCTCTGTCCACAGCTAAGGGCTCAGTCTCTTGTCAACATCCCCCAAATCAGTTCTCTTGCCTGTCCCCTACTGCCCCTCAAGGTGGAGGACTAATAACCAGGTGGCATCTGAGGCGTGATGGCTCAAGGTCAGGTGTAGGTGGAGTATCTCGAAGCTGCAGGTGGGTTGTGGGGAGGAAACAGAATGGGAGACGAGAGCCAGGAGGGGTAAACCAGCTGTCACACAGTAGATGTGGTACCAACAGGCAGACAGAGTGTAGCCCCAGGGGAAGGGTGAAGTGGTGCAGTGCATAGGGCTGAGTGACCCAGCCTTCAGGGTGTCACCAGGCTCTGTTCCCAACAGTTCTAGAACATCACAGAAGGAGAGGGGGATTCCGTAAGGCCTGTATGGACAGACCCACCTTCCTTGGTTCTGGAAAAGCCTTCTGGCCCAGAGACATGGGTAGTGGGGATTGACAAGGTGCTGGGATGTGGCATGTGAACAGATATTGAAGTTACAAGTAGCCTTGGGTTAGACCAGTTGGAAGAAAGGAATTGAGTGGTTGCGGGTCAGAGTACATATAGCTGTACCTTCCCAACTGAGCAGGCTCCTCTCATCCTAGAGTCTGAGGAGACTGGCACAGTAGTGTGAAGAGCGTAACTTTTCATCTGCAGTACCCAGTACAGCCAAGGCAGGTGCTGCTGCTTTATTGAGGAAGCCTCCAGTTTCGTGATAAAAACAAAAACAAATGAGATGGAAGGAGGGAGAGGGAGCTGGGTATGTAAAGCACACTGGAAAGAAAGCACCCTGCTAGCAGCCTCATGGGGCTCCGGAAGGCGGAGGGCTTGGCTGAGATCCCTAGGAAAGAACACAATTGCCCAGCCCGGGCACTCTGTTAGCAAATGGCAGCTCTGGGGTCTAAAGCCCACCAGTTCCACATGGCATCTACATTTCACACCGTGGAATGAGGGCGGTTGCTATTCCTGTGACGTCACAGCTGTTGCCATAGCTGGTTGAAGGCCTAAGCAACAGGCTCTTCATTCATGCCACAAATCTTTTCACCTTCTCTATCAAAGAACAATGTCTGGGGCCAGGAGTGCAAAGACTCCCTGAGGCTGGGAAAGGGGCTTGTCAAAGGGGTGTGCTGGGGGCCCAGCTGTCCAGAGTGGGATCCTGCCTCCCAGCACTCTGCTTAGAAGGAGGCACATTCCTATCTGGGCAGGATAAAGTGGGAGGGTGAAGGGGTTGTAGTCCCCCTTGGAGACAAAGGACTCTTCAGGACTTAATTAAAATGCCCATCAAAGACCAGCCAAGACCGGGGTTATGGCATGAAACAAAGCCAGCTGGAGTGAACATGTTCCAAGTCAATCTCATTGCAGGGGCACCCCTGGGGTTCTAACACTAGAGGGGCGCAATCCATCCCCAGGCCAGTCTCTTCTGCCACAGCAGGTGGGGGGGGGGGCTTCTGAAGATGCCCGGTTTCTGTTTGAGTGACAGGAGAACTTGATCCTTGGACTCTCAAGGTGGTGGGTGAGAGAGGCTGATCTACAAATGGTACCCAGTTAAAGTGAATAGAAGAGAAGGCTGGAGACCCCCGCATCATAGTTCCAGGCTTTAGCATCACCTTGAGGCCTCTGCATTTGCCCCTGTGGAGGAGCAACTTTTCTTAAAGTGACCCACAACTCACCACACCCCATCTTTGTTCGTATGTTACCTCCTTGTCCAGGCCAGCCCCACCATCTCTATTTATTTTTATTTGCTTATCTGTTTGGTCACTCATTCTTTTATTTCTTTTACGGCAGCAGAAATGGAATCCAGGACTTAGTATATGCCAGGCAAGCATGCCACCACTGAGCCACACCCTGGGCTCCCTGCCATCCTTACTTAAAATCCCAGCCCTTCTCCCTGACCCTCCTCATCCCCGGAGCTCCCCATCCCATCTTGGATTGCCTGATCAGTTTTTCATCATTTCTTCCCCAGGCCCCAGAATGAAAGCCCCTAGGAGAAGGGATGTTTGACTGTCTTGAACACCGATGGAGATGCCATGCCTGTCTCAGTGCCTTCAGAAATACTTGTTGCATGAATGTGAATGAATACGGCAGAGAAGAAGTAATTTGTTAATTTCACTGGACCCCAAGGACATGCCTGGGTTAGTGGAGCCAAGAACTCTTAGGGCGTCTTCTGTCCAGGTGGAGCCACCCTGAAGCTGAAGACTGGTGTGCAAGAGTGACATGCTCGTCCAGGTTTAAGGCCAGCATTCTTCAGGTCCCCTCTGGCTTAACCAAGGCCAAGCCTCCCCCCCTCCCCCCGCCACACACACACATTGCTCCTGCTATGGAATAGGTGAAAAAACACAATCAACCTCTGCCTCACCCTGGGTCTAAGAGTAGTTGTCTTGTTCCTTGCAGATGACAGAGTGACTGCCTAGGCTCACGTACCGGCAAGAATCCCTGGGGAGAGGTCGGGAAAGTCCTGGACACAAGACCTCTGTCTGGAAAATATGAGTTCTTGGTGTGATGTGTTTGGAACCTGAGCCCACACACTTTCTCTTTTCCTGACAAAAATAAACGGTGGTGGGGCTTGGAAATAGATGGGACGTTCCCAGTTGCCAGGACCGCCAGCGCAAGCTCGCCCAAGTCTCTTGTAGGTTAGTTTCCCTCTTGTCCAAAGTGGGAATTTCTTGGCCGGCAGAATATGAAGAGTAATGGAGACATGTTAATGTGGATCTGGGGGTGCTTCTTTCTTCACCAGTAGTTTCTTGGAAATCTCCAGCTTTTCCAGCCTCAGCACAAAAAGAAGAAGAAGAAGAAGAAGAAGAAGAAGAAGAAGAAGAAGAAGAAGAAGAAGAAGAAGAAGAAGAAGAAGAAGAAGAAGAAGAAGAAGAAAAAGAAAAAGAGAGAGAGAATGATAGCTGGACATGGCGGCCATGCCTGTGATCCCAGAACTCAGGAGACAGAAGCCAAAGGATTGCTGCAAGCTTGAAGATAGTTCTGATTTGGCAGCAAGTTCTAGGCTGACCAGGCCTATATAGCATGGCCATGCCAAGAAGGGAGGGGGAAGAGGAGAAAGAGGGGGAGGAGGAGGGGAGAGGAAAAAGGAGAGCCATGGGGTGAGATGTAGTTCAATAGTAAAGTACTTGCTTAGCATGGTGAGGCCTTGAGTTCCATCCTCATCACAGAAAGGAAGAAGTGGGGATGAAACAAAAGAAGAGAGAGAGAGAGAGAGAGAGAGAGAGAGAGAGAGAGAGAGAGAGAGAGAGAAACTGAGCTAGGTACCCAAGCACGGAGATGAAGGTCTGCAATTCTAGCATTCAGGAGGCTATCAGTGGTCTTTAGGGCAGTGGTTATCAACCTTCCTAATGCTGACCCTTTAATACAGTTCTTCATGTTGCCCCCATCCATAAAATTATTTTCATTGATACTTCATAACTGTAATTATGCTACTGTTACGAGTCATTATGTAAGTATCTGTCTCATATGCAACCTCTGAGAAAGGGCAGTTAGACCCTTAGAGAGGTCGTGACCCACAGGTTGAGAATCACAGTTTTAAAGTATGCGGCTAGTCTGGACTACATAGCAAGACTCCGTTGGAACAAGAAAGGAGGAGGGCATGAATGGAAGTTCCTTGAAAGGCAGGGACTAGTTTTGCTTTGGTGTTTTTCAGGCAACATCATGTATCCTTTGGGATATGCTACAGGTAAAGGGAGGATTTCTCCTGGAAGTTATAACACCGAAGAGAAGGATCCTGGCTGGCCTTTGCTCACTTTGCATATTAAGGCTCCACTAAGGAAGGCTGTGGCGTACTGATGAGACCTCTCTTCTTTACAAATTTACTTTATATTTCCTTTCTAATTTTTATTCTGCTTAGTTACAATAGTAGATACGCAGCACACAGCCAATTATAACGACCAGTTGATGCTTCCAAATGTGACTGAGGGTGTGAAGCAACCTCTCTGGTGGCATGTGAATTGCTCCAGCCTCTTTGGGAAATTGGCACTGCCAGCTAAGGCTGCATGTGCCTGCTCATGACCTAACACAGAACCCCTGCCACCCTACACAATGAGCACACACATTCATGTTTGGCATTGGTACACACCAACACACAAGACTGCCTTCCTCATTGAATCCAAGAATAGAAAGAATCCAAATGTCCTTCCCAGAAGAACAGACAACCAAATACACAGTAATCTGTCCCTGAAAATGAGACATCGCACAACAGAGATCTTAGATCTATAGCCACAGACAGCCAACCTGTAGCCCGGTGTGGGTTTGTGTGCCATCTATTACTGCATTTGAAAACGGAAGCACAGACATATACTCCCCGACCCTTTACAAAAGTCTGCTGCCCCCAGTCTTCAACAGGTGAAAAGAGACTTTAATTCATGCAAAAGTATGAAAGAAGGCCAGCGAGATGGCGCAGAGCATAGGGGTGCTTGCTGCCAAGCATGAAGGAGGGCCAGCAAGATGGCTCGGAGGATGGGGCACTTGCTGCCAAGTCTTAGGGCCTGAATTTAGTCCCTAGAACCTTTATAGTGGCAGGAGAGAACTGAGGCCTACAAGCTGTCCTCTGACCGCACCTGTACTGTGACATGCATGTGCTCACGTGTGCATGTGCCCATGCAGCACACACACATACACACACACACTAAATAAATGTGTTTCAAAATTTTAAGTATGGAGGAATTTTACATATATATGGTGTTGAGCAGAAGATGGCAAAAGGACTGCATGCCTTTCTGAAGCCCATGAGCACGTTCCCATTCTCGGGAGTGCTTTTCCCTTTTGGGTGGGGGGCAGGTTCTCACTCTGTAGACCTGGCGGGGTTTGAACTCACAGAGCTTGGATCCACCTCTGCCTCCTGAGTGCTGGGACTAAAGGTGTGTACCACCATGCACAGTTTATGAAGGCTTTCATGCTTTAAAAAGTTTCAAACAGAATTCATTTTTAAAAAGATGTATTTTGTGCTTAATTATGCATGTGTTTGTGAAGTATTTGCACAGGAGTGCAGGTGCCCAGGGAGGGCAGAGAGGGTGTTGGATCCCCAGGAGCTGGAGTTACTAATGGGTAGTGAGCAACCCAATCTGAGTGCTGAGATTAAAATTCCAGTCCACTGCAAAAGCAACACAAGCTCTTAACCCCTGAACCTCCTCTCCAGCCCCCTTAATAAATAAATAATAACAGCTTCTGTTTCTAGTATATATAGATAGCTAAGCACAAGCATACATCTTGCTTCTTTTTATGTAATGTTTGTGGTAACAGAAGTTAAAAGGGCAGCTACTTGGAGTCAATGGCTCCAGATGTGTGTGTATATTAAACTCCATCCGGTTTAGATTTACACACCTGTCTGCCTGCAACTTCTTCATCCGTCCACCTTTTAAGAATTAAAAAGGATTTTTCACTATTTTATTATTCTATGTGTACTCACAGGTACACGCCAGTGCGGAGGTGTGGTGGGCGGAGGACAAGCTGCATGGTTGGTTCTTTCCTTTGACCATGTGGGTCCTAGGAATACAACTCAGGTTGCCATTCTTGGCAGTGAGTACATCTTGACAGTCCCCAAAGTTTGTTGCAGAGAAGTAGTCCAGGTCTGAAGACAGGACAGGAGAGTGTCTCTCAGCCAACTTCCTCTCCCCATTCTGAAAAGGAGAGCAAATGCTGGCCCTAAGGCAGTGTCCCTGAAGGAGAGAGCCATTTGCATCCCGGTGATTGTAATCACACCATGGACCCTTTCTCATCAAAGCACCCATGGCAGGGCCATTCTTACCCCCTCAGCACTACATTTAATACCACTTGACCCCAGGAGCCTGCTCTAACTGATGATGTCAACGACATCCTTCCATATCTGGTTGTCCAGTCTCAAACATAAATATTTTGGGAGCTTGCTAGCAATACCCCATGCCTGACAGTTTCTTTCCTTCTCTTTTAAATGTTTTATATTTACCATTTATTGTGTGTGTGCACATGGATATGTACATGCCATGGCATATGGAGTAGAGGTCACAGAACAGCTTGCTGGAGTGGAGTCTCCTACCATATAGGTTCCAAGAATCCAACCCAGGTCCTCAAGCTTGGTAGCAATGCCTTTCCCCTAGGAGCCATCTCATGCGTTCCAGGTCAGTTTCTTTTGCTTTCAAGATCAGGGGGTAAGAGGGCAGAGAACCTCATCACCAGCAAGTCCTGTGGGTGGTTCTTGCAAATATGCTTTGAGAGAAGAGAACCAGAGGAGGACACAGTGGCAGAGGATTCAAGAGGTAGGGGTAGAGGGAGGTGAGGTAGGGTCTGTGAAGCTGGGCCATGTACAAGGTATGGAAACCTCAGCCAGCAAAGTTTCAGTGAAGCCACTGTCTCTGATGAGCAGGCTACGTGGATGTCACTCCAGAGCGTGCTGGCATCTGAGCCTAGCTGTCACAGTGAGATAAGCGGGCTGTCCAGGGAGGTCCTGTCACATCCACATCTGGTTACCAGTCAGGAGAACAAAAGTTGCAGGTTCAGCCTTTCCCAGCACACCTTCAGGTTTTCATCAGCGGTTCCAGTTCAAAGCTGTCCCACCTGGCTCCAGCGTTTGTATATGGGTGGTAGAGAAACAGGTACCGGTGCTGAGCCCTGTGGGCAAGGCTAGCCGCACTGAGTGATGGGAAGTTGCCACAGAGGCTGCATGAGACAAAGCATAGAGAATAAATCCCGGGAGTTCTCTGCTAGTGCTGACAAAGAACAGCAAGACGCGATAACCCCCAAAGGGACTGGGGTGTGGCTCAGTTGATAGAATGCTTGCCTAGCATGCGTCAGTCCCTGGGTTCAACCCCAGCACAGCATGGGTGTGCGGGAACAAGGCTGCGCTTCCAGCTCTCTAGAAATAGAGGCAGGATGGTCAGGAGTTCAGGGAGTTTCAGGTCAGCCTGGGCTATATGAGATTCTGTCTAAAAAAGAGAGAGAGAGCATTAGAATCGCAGGATTTGCACGAACAGAGAGGTGTGTGACACACTTGTACATTGCAGGCCTTTTTCAGTTGTCGTTAAGTAAATATATGATGTCCAGATGGGCTTTGGATTCGCAGTCTTCTTGCCTCTGCCTCCAAGCAGCGCTCTGTGTTCTGACCCATCAGAAATCTACAACCCAGCACTTGACTGGCTCCAGGGAGGGAAACTGGATACGGAAGAGAACCAAGCTAGGAGCAAGATAGTTTTTAGTTTATATTCAGTACTGATATATTTTCCTGGCCTACCTAAATCTTATCTATTAAAAAATTAAGTGGGCAGTGGGTGGGAGGTGGCGCACGCCTTTAATCCCAGCACTTGGGAGGTAGAGGCAGGCGGATCTCTGTGAGTTCCAGGACAGCTACACAGAGAAACACTGTCTCAAAAAACAAAAACAAACAAAAAACAAAAAGTTAAAAGGCAAGAAGAAATGACAGGGGAAATGGAAGGGAGCGCCAGACAAAGCATCCCCTGGTGGGCCTGGTCCAGAAAGCAAGTTTGGCCCAGAGTAGGTAGAAGCCCAGGCCTGGAGGTGGGGGTGGCTACAGTGATGCCAAGTGTCGTGTGCTCCCTCCTCATCCGCTGCACCCACAGTCTGCAGTTTGTACAAGTTGTCTTAAAGTCACACCACACCCAGGGTGGAAATGCCACAGTGTGCCAATGTGGAATTTCCAAGCCTCTCCAGTGCAGCCCAAGTGCAAGTGGTTTAAAGTAGCTGTGGCCGAAATGGATGAGTAGAAGCTTGAGCCATATTCCCAGGGCATCCCGGTAACTGAAGAACACAGAGAACAAGAAACCAGGATGGGGCAATGGGCTAAGGTCTAGACTTTACACTGGGTCCCCTGAGTTTAAACTCCAGCTCCCCCATGCAGGAACTGTTGTGGCTCTGGAGGTGCTGGGGAGCACGGTTGCATGCAATGCCAGAATCCAGCACCGAGGAGTGCAGTGAGTACGATACTGACAGATGAAGGGTAAGCCCGTGGGTCCAGCACAGGAGCACACAGCAGCCATTTGCTATTAGGGTTTTACATCTTACTTGAATTCTAATAATGCCCTGTGAGAGGGTTACTCTGATACACCGATGCTTAGATAAATAGAGTCTGTAATGGCCAGACAACGGAGTCTCTGATTCAAGCCTAGAGTTTGCTGTGTTATGTCAGGACTTTCCAAATTCTGTTCCAAGAAACACTTATTTTCCTACCAAAATTTTTATAATTGCTCCTCTAAAATGAGAGTTTGTGACCAAGGAGTTCTTTTTCTAAAGTCCAGGTTCAACTCTACCTCACCCAGCTCAGACATGTGTACTGGTGGATGTGCACATAGGTACCTGTAGTGGACCCCAGGGGTTTAAGTGAAATTAGACAGGTTATTTACTGCAGGCCTCAGTAGAATCTTTTTTAAAATTATTTTTATCTTATGTGCATAAGTGTTTTGCCTGCGTGTATGTAAGTGGACTTCAGACATGCCTGGGGCCCAAAGAGCTCAGAAGAGGGCATCTGTAATGGTCTGTCCTGTCCCTTTAAGAGACAAGCCCTGCCCATTCCTTCCCCCATTCAATGCTGAGGCAGGAAGATCTTCCTGCCTGCCTGCAGCCTGAGCCCCTTTCTTTTTCCATCTCTCTCCCAAAGAGGTAGCTGCTGCCGTGGCTCTTCTCCTCCCCCCTGTTTCTCTCTCTCTCTCTCTCTCTCTCTCTCTCTCTGTCTGTCTGCTCTTCTCCCTTCTTCCCCCCTTTTCCTTCCATAACCCACTAAATAAATATCCAACCTCACTCTGCATGGTGTGCCCATCCATCTTGGTCTCTAACCTGCCACACAGCTCCCTGCCTGGGACTTACTTTTCCTGGGACCCGGCTGCTTTCATGGTCCTCTGTGACCTCGTGGCCCACTGCCACCACTCGGGGACCTGCAACGGATATTTTTACCATTACATTGGTGCCTGAGACTCGGTAGGCCCGCCACCTAGGGTCAGGATCCGGAACTGGATATTTTTCCACAACAACCACGTGTTCCATCTGCCTGAACACCAACCTCTACTCATACCAGCAGCTTTGGTGGTGAGTTTTCCCCTTCCAGCCCCCAACCACAGCCTTCATGGCTATGGTTGAGCCCTTCACTGCTTTCCATAGCTAAAAACATGACGGGAAAACCCAGGTTGGTCCTCCCACGCTAGCACTGCACAGGCTGTGCAGTGCATTCTATTTGGGGGCCCAGGGTTCCTTGGATTTTTCTTTCTCCTTTTTCTTTTCTTTTGGACCACTCGTAAGTGGTCCCTGCTGTGAGAGACTGCTTAGAATGGCCTCTAAGCCTCTCTGGCTTCCAAGTCGCCCAGACTGGAGCCAGTCGGGCTTTAACACCCTGCCTGTAGAGAGAGGACGCTCTTCTACAAGCCTGCGGTGTTTGCTGCCATTCCACACCCAGCCTATAGAGAGAGGACACTCTTCTATAGGCCCTGTGGTATTTTTCATGGGTTTTCACATTTTCAGGTATGGTATAAACCCTCAAACTATGCTCTGCTCGTGTCCTGCCAGCTCCACTTTTCCTCAAACTGTCCCTGCCACCACTACTGACAAGATTGGTTGGATCCACGAGGCAGCTGTTTTCAATCCCAGCCTTTGCTCCCTGCCGCGGCTTGTAGCATGGCGGCTTGACAACAGGGCAGATCACACCTCTAGGTAAAACTCCTGTGGCTCAAAAAAACATGGCTTCTCCATACAACGTGTGACTGCCACCATTTTGACTGAGGTCAGGTGACCTTACCGCCATCTTAACTGAGAGCCAGGTCAGTGACCAAGTTCTGCCATCTTTGCTGAAGTATTCCCTGCCTGGTTCCCCGGTGCCGACTCTTTTACACGTGTGTTTTGCGCAGAGGCATGCCTTTGGTAGGTCCACGAGGCAGCTGTTTTTAATTCCAGCCTTTGTTCTCCACCACAGCTTGTGGCGTGGCAGCTCAGTGACAGGGCGGATCATGCCTCTAGGTCTCTAGTTATTTTGTTTAAAATCCCCACAGCTCAAAAATCATGGCTTTTCCATATAACATGTGACTGCTGCCATTTTGACTGAGGCCAGGTGACTTCACCACCATCTTAACTGAGAACCAGGTCAAGTAATCAAGTCCTGCCATCTTTACTGAGGTATTCCCTGCCTGTTTTCCTGGTGTTGATTCTGTTACCTGTGTATTTTGTGCAGTGGCATGCCTTTGATAGAGCCCACCAAAGCACAGACCACAAAATAATAAGTCTCATGTTTTAAATTGGTATGTATTTTTAAATCTCTTAATCTAACCCTGCTTTACCTGTTAAGTTGAGAGCCAGTACAGTCAAGCTCAGACTCAGCTCTCCAGGCAGATTCTGTAATGGAAAAATTAAAAATGCTGCAGGATCCCCTGTGGCAGCAGGCAGCAGAAATGCTGTAGGTCCCCAAGCAGTGGTAGCAGGCCATGTGGCGGCAGGCAGCGGGCCCTGACAGCAGCCAGTCCCAGGCAGAGACGGCTGCCAGTCCCCGAGCAGTGGCTGGTCCCAGGCAGGGAGACACGTGGTGGGCAGGCAAGAGACAGAGACATGGATAGGCACGCCATGCAGTGAGGTTGGATATTTATTCAGGGGGTTATGGAGGGGGAAGGGAGAATGGGAGAAGAGCAGAGAGAGAGAG
Source organism: Ondatra zibethicus (assembly GCA_004026605.1). Taxonomy (NCBI): domain Eukaryota; kingdom Metazoa; phylum Chordata; class Mammalia; order Rodentia; family Cricetidae; genus Ondatra; species Ondatra zibethicus. The sequence continues at coordinate 121,661 of PVIU01001936.1, read as the reverse complement.
AAGAGAGGGGAGAGACAGAAGGGGGAAGGGGAGAAGTGGGGAGAGGCAGAAGATGCCTCTCCGAGGAGGAAGATGGGAAAGGAGAGAGAGAGACTAAGGCTGCAAGCAGGAAGGAAGACCTGCCTGCCTCAGCGGATGGGGGAGTGGGTGTGGCTTGTCTCTTAAAGAGACAGAACAACTGCTGTAGGAGGTCCTTCTGTTTATGTGTTGCTTCTATTGGTTGAATAAAGAAACTGCCTTGGCCTTTTGAAAGGGCAGAACTTAGGTAGGCATGGAGAAGATAGAACTGAATGCTGGGAAAAAGAGCAGACAGGCAGATGCCATGGAGCTCCTGCCTGAGACAGACACTGGTTAGAATCTTTCCCGGTAAGCCACAACCTTGTGGTGACATACAGATTATTAGAAATGGGTTAAATCAAGATGTGAGAGTTAGCCAAATAGAGGCTAGAGATAATGGGCCAGGCAGTGATTTAATTAATACAATTTCTATGTGGTTATTTCGGGTGTAAGCTAGCCAGGCAGGACGGAACAAAGGACCCGCTCTCCATACAGCAAACAACCATTACAGATTCTATACTGTTGTTATAACTCATCTATACCCGGTAAACAGCCCTCAACTGCTCAGAGATGTGGGGAATATGACATTTAAATATTTAATTATTAAAAAAACTTTTCATAACAAAAAGAGACAGGTTGGCTTCTAGCAGCAGCACTCTATTTCCTCCAAAGAAGACAGAAGACAAATGGGCACAAAACAACATTCATCTGCAATTCGCTTCAACTGCCAAGCACTGACCACAGGGAAAACTGCCTTTCATCTAAATTGAAGATCTCCAGATGAGGATAGAATCACTGGAATTGACAGCCTAGCTGCTCAGGTCAAGGTAGACTTGTCTTCCTACAGATTTCTTAGTCCACAGGATCTTCTGAAGCCTGGCAGGCCCTGCGCTAAATAGCAAAAGTAAAATATGACCCTCAGTGACCACAGAGGACCCTGAGGAGTAGCTCTAGGTAGCAACCAAGTAAGTTCTCTATTGTTTTTTAATCAATAACTTAAGTAAAATTTTGTCCTTCTCAAAGATCTCTGATACAGTTTGACAGCTGAAAGGTTTTGTCAGTTTAAAAGGACAACCTCACCAAACAAATTTCAGTAAAATACAAATGCAAGTTATTAAGGTGTGTACCTGCAAGTTATAAAGAAGACAAATACAAGTTAATCAAATTTCTCTCTCACGCTGCCTTCCATAGTCTTAAAAATACTTTTCATTGTGCAAAAACATCTGTCACAGTCATTCTGATATAAATATGCTGCTGCTTAAAACTTATGTTTTCACAAGCCCAAAAAATTCTTGTGAGTTCCAGGGAGCTAAATTAAAGGATCCACCTTAAACAGACACACCCCTCTCAATTCCCTGGTCCTAATTTTTTTTTTCCTAAACTTAACTTTGTCCTCTGTTCTGCCAATACCTTAAACAGGTGTAAGAGACACCAGATATTTCCATTCCACAAACACCAGACAGGAACAAAGAGACCAGCTACGCCAGGATGTGACCAGCACCCAGCTTTCTCAAGTTCCCCCACAAGAAGACACCCACAAATAAGCAGGAAGCAGTCTTGAGAATCAGCCACCCCAATTCCTTTAACCTCCTGCCTTTCTATTATAAAAAAAGAGATGGGAAAGTAATGGTCTGTCCTGTCCCTTTAAGAGACAAGCCACGCCCACTCCCTCCCCCTGTCCAATGTCAAGGCAGGCAGTTCTTCCTTCCTGCCTGCAACCTGAGCCCCTTCTTTTTTCTGTCTCTTTCCCAAAGAGATAGCTGCTGCCGTGGCTCCTCTCCTCTCCCCCTCCCCCTGTCTGTTTCTCTTTCTCTCTCTCTTTCTCTGCCTCTCTGCTCTTCTTTCTTCTCCCCTTTCCCCCTCTCCCTCCATAACCCACTAAATAAATATTCAACCTCACTCTGCATGGCGTACCTATCTGTCTCGGTCTTTCACCTGCCACGTGGCTCCCTGCCTGGGACCCAGCTGCCTTCATGGTCCGCTGTGGTCTCATGGCCCCCTGCTGCCACTTGGGGACCTGCAGAGGATATTTTTACCATTGCAGCATCAGATCCCCTGGAACTGGAGTTATAGACAGCTGTGCGCTGCCATGTGGGTGCTGGGAACCAAATCTGGGTCCTCTGGAAGAGCAACCAGTAGTCTTACCTGTTGAGCTATTTTTTTCAGCTTCCCCCCACCCCAGCAGAACCTTTAAAATACCGATATATGGGGCTGGAAAGATAGTTCAGCAGGTAAGAATACTTATTGCTCTTGCAGGGGGTCTGGTTCAGTTCCCAGCACCCACTTGGTGGTTCACAACTATCCATAACTCTAGACCCAGGGGACCTAGTGCCCTTTTCTGAACTCCTTGAGCACCAGGCACACATATGGTGCACAGACATATATGCAGGTAAAACATTCACACACATAAATAAATAAATCTAAAAAATTTAATATTGATAAATCTAAGACTCAAAGTGAAAGACCATTTTCCAAACCACTTGACAAAGAACTTCTTTCTCATGGAATGCTATTGATACAGTTGGAGGAATATTGAGGATGCAAGGACAAGGATCTGGAGTGCAAGGCTACACTGTAGGATAGGCATGCTGAAAAGAATTCCTAGAAATGGATGATTTTTTCAAAGAGGACATCGTCAAACCAGAGGGTGCAAGACACTCAGGTCTGGGTGGTTAAGAAGGAAAATATGGGCTATGGAAAGAATGGGTGCTGAGGCAAAAGCAGGATCTGAATCAGACCCTGAATTCCCCAGACAGAGAAGGCCAAATGCTCACTCCGAACCAAGTCTTCTTGGTAATTAGCATCTGCTTCATTTGGTTGACTGGAGACTCACATGCCAGTTGGTCTGCTGCGTGAACTTTTCCTGAGGAGACGTAAACAAATGTCTGCTCACCCCAGATAGGGCAACAATGACAAGCCAAAGTAATGATTGCACCAAAGTCCAACATGAGGAATCAATATGTTTATTGGGTTTCCTTACAGAGGCTTGGTAAGGGGCTGCTTACAGGAGTATGGGTGACCCCCAAAGCAACTACAAAAACAAATCTCAGTCCAGCGTGGATGACAAATTCCCCGTACCTACAAAGATGGTTTGCCAGTTTCATGTTTGTCGCTGTGATAAAATACTCTCACAAAAAGCAACTTTGGGGAAAAGGGAGTTTAATTTGGTTTACACCTATAGGTTCCAGTCCATCACTGTGGGGATCATAAGGCAGGGACTCCATACAGCCGACCGCATCACATCCACAATGAAGAACAGAAAGAATGGCATCTTAGGTTTTTCTTGCTGGCAGGAGAAACCATGACCATGGCCACTCTTATAAAGGAAACATTTCATTGGGATGACCCGCCTACAGTTTCAGAGGTTCAGTGTGTTTTCACCACGGCAGGGAGCATGGCAGCATGCAGGCAGGTGCTGGAGCTGAGAGCGCTACATCTTGACTCAGAGGCAACGGAAAGCCCACTGACTGCCATACTGCGTGACACTGGAGCACAAGAGACCTCAAAGCCCTCTCCACAATGACATACTTCCTCTAACAAGGCCACACCTCCTAATAGAGCCTCTCCCTTTGGGGGCCATTTCTTTTCAAACCAGCACAAATGGGTCCCTAATTGTTCACTTGCTTGCTTGTGCTCAGCTCAATTTCTTTGCTCACAAACAACTGAAGACCCTCTGCCTAGGGAAAGACGCCTCCCATGCTGAGCTGGGCCTTTCCACATCTATTAGTTTAGTTAAAATAATCCCTAACAACTTGCCCACAGGCCAGCTCAGTGTAGGTGATCTCTTATTGAGACTCTTCCCAGAGGATTTAGGCGGTGTCAACTTGACAAAACCAACCAGCTCCTCCTCCTCAGTTACCTGTCCACACTGTACTCTAGTACCTTCCAAGACCGTGTGCAGCTGGGGTAGAATTCTATACAAGTTGAGGTGGGAGGGGTGCAGGTGGGAGTGGCTGAGTCTTGGTCAAGGGGCTAATAATGATCCTCCCTGCCCACTCCTCCACCTCCTCTGCCCCCCAGACAGGGTTTCTCTGTGTAAGAGACCTAGCCGTCTTGGAACTAGCTCTGTACAGCAGACTGGCCTCGAACTCACAGAGATCCACCTGCCTCTGCCTCCTGAGTGCTGGGATTAAATGTGAGTGTCACTACCACCTGACTGCCCCCTCCTTCTTTCAGGGACACCAATGGGCTGATCTTGGCTGTCTTTTGAACGGAGTCAGGGCTGCTCTGATGAAGATGATAATCGCTGTCATGCTTGGAGGAGAGAGTTCCACTGCTGTCTCTAAAATACCTGTCACCTAGTAGCCTCCTTTTCTAATCAGGTTGGGTGTCTCCAGCTACAGCTAGCAGGTGACCATCTTAGCCTGGATGGAGCTGGGAGGGGGATGGAAGTTTGCTGAAGAACATAAACTCTCAGCAGAGCAGGTGGGAATCCTCACACAGAACCTGAACCTGAAGCCTTCTAGAAAGCCCCCTGACTGACTGATGTCCGAGTTCCTCAATCTGTGGGTACCACCACAGATCCACCAAGATCGAGTCATCTACAGACTGGCTTTTTCCCTTGTCCTAAGACAACAAGCGTGGACCACTGACACTCAGGCTGGGTAAACAGACACTCCTAGCCACTGTCAGAATTTCCACGAGTTTGCAGAAACACAGTCCAAAGGCCTACCTACTAATAGAAGTTACTAGAAGCAAAGCCTACTACTGCTTTCTGGGTAGTAGAGATATTTTTTAAAACAGAACCAAAGAATCATTGCCCAGGACTTAAACAAAAAGAAAAAGAGTTTGAGAAGTGCTACGTGGATGTCACGTGACTGGGTAGACCTGTGGACTCTAAAGACACATCTCAGGGTGCTCTGTAGGTAAACTGCGGTGGGAGGCAGTTCCTGCTGGAAACTCCTACTGAGAGAAAACCGAAGGATTCTATGTAAAACTCAGAATTTGGAGTTTTCCAGTTAAGCACAACTTTTTGTCATTAAAAATGAGTCTGCTGCTGAAGCTAGAGAGATGGCTCAGAGGCTAAAACACTACTGCTCTTGTACAGGATCTGAACTCAGTTCCAAGCACCCACCTGTCAGCGCATAGCCCCCTGGAACTCCAGTCCCAAGGGGATCCAACACCCTCTTGGGCTCCTACACACACATGATGTGCATACGTACACTCAGGTGCGCATGTGCGCACGCACACACACACAAAATAATTTTTTTGAAATGCATCTGCTGGAAGAGCAGTTGGTATTAACTGCTGGGCTATTTCTCCAGCCCAGTTTCTGGATTTTTTAAAAATATTGTTGATTAGTGAGATGCAGCATATACTGAATATAGTAGTAATGCCTTCTTTTTCATTACTGTGTACATTTATTTGATAAATATTTGGGTTTTAGAGATATTTCATTTGTATCTTGTCTCACACTATCAATGAAACACTTCTAGCATCCGACTTAAGGGTACAAGATACTTTCTCTTGAATTTGAGAACAAAATAAAAATATCCCCTACCTCTACTTCTGTATTTAACATTTCACTCGATTTGCTAGCCAATGCGATAACTCGAGAAAAAGAAATAAAAGAAAGCTGGAAAGCAAGCGAAAATGTGACCTTTCCTTTGCAGATGGCATGAACGCATACGTATGTAGGAAAGACAGCAAAGGAATGTGGTGCTGGAATCAGCAAGCGGACATAGTCACTAGCTGTAAGTTAGAAAAAAGTCTATACAATTAGCAATATTTGAAGAATAATATGTTTTGAATACTGCTTATTTGTTGTGGTGTGTGGGTATATCTGTAAGAGAGAAGAGAGAGGGGGGGAGAGGGGAAGAGAAGAAAAAAGGGAAGGGGGAGAGAGAGAGAGAGAAGGCATGATAAAATGCTAACATTTAGGGAATCCTGGAGTGTTAGTTTTCCACCACAGCATGAATAATCTGGAGAAACAACTTGGAGGATGAACCATTCATTTTGGCTCCTGGTTTCTGAGGTCTCACAGTGAACTGGAGGATGAACCATTCATTTTGGCTCCTGGTTTCTGAGGTCTCACAGTGAACTGGTTTGGCTCCTGGTTTCTGAGGTCTCACAGTGAACTGGTTTGGCTCCTGGTTTCTGAGGTCTCACAGTGAACTGGTTTGGCTCCTGGTTTCTGAGGTCTCACAGTGAACTGGCTTCATCCTTTCTGGCCATGGTGAGGCAGAGCCTGACAGGAAAGGAAACATTGGAACAAAATTGCTCACCTCATGATGACCAGGAGAAAGAAAGAGAGAGACAAAGCGGCCAGAGACACCACAGCCTTCAAGTCATGGCTTCGGGAACCTCCCATAACCAGGCACTACCTCACACAAGCTTCCAATTATGTCGTCAAATTGTGGATGTCTATGGATTAATATATTAGCGATGGTGAAGTCCTCGTGGCTAAGTCTCTGCCAGCTGGGACCAAGGCTTCAACACATGAGCCTTCTGGGTAATATTTCATCTCTAAATCACTACACTGAGTGAAATAGACACAGAATTTTTTCTTCTAATTTTTAATCTTTACTTAAATATATATTTATGTATGAGTGTATATGTATGTATAAGAATATCAGGGGCCTTGAGTACCAGCCTCAGTACCCCTCAGGGCTCAGAATTGGATGTCACTGGCAGGCGAGGATCTGAGGGTAAAAAATTAACTCATGTACGTTACTTCTGCATGTTCTTTATTTTTTGTGTGAGGGGAAAAAGTGAAGTGAAGGGGTGTGGAGAAGAATAAGGGGAAGAAAGAAGGAGAGTAAGGGGAAGAAGTAGAAGAAGTAGCAAGGAGGAGGAGGAGGAGAAGAAGGGGTGATCTCCATGATGTTTGGAAAATCCCATAGCAAGGACAATGATAATATGTATATCAAAATCACAAAAAGGGCCGATAGAACCTGACAAAGCTGTTCTCTGGAACAGGTGACAGGACCCCGGAAAGAGCCAACATCCAAGTGGAAATATCTGACATTCCAAACCATTAAATAAAGTTACTAAACATCCCTGAGTCCTGGATTCACCAATTCTCCTCATCCAATCTCAAATAACCAGCTTGGGGGACACCCAGATTTGTTAGTAAAAGTGGGGCACGCTGCCTTCCTGCTCAGTGCCTGTCTTCTATAGAAATTTCTCTGTGGTCTGTCAGCAGGTAATTTTGTGGAACTGTCTCTACGTAAATTTGACTGTTAGAACAAAGAGAGAATGTTGTCGCTCTAAGGCCCCATGGTGTGGGGGAATGGAGCAAGGTCACTCCATTGCCCATGCAGAAGTTACATTGCTCAGGTGTTTTAGGAATGAATCCCATGTTGAAGGGAAGAATCACGGCTTCACAAGGTTTTGACATATATGACAGTGACTTTTCCAAAAGACAAGTGTTCCCGCAGCTCTGCAAAACGGGTGCCCCATAAGTTGTTCCCTTGTGGGTCTGCCTTTATGAATCTCTCATCTGCCCATTTACTACATAGTCCCATGGGCTCCAATACTAAATATATACATTATGTCTGATTGCTCTGCATGTACACCTGCAGGCCAGAAAAGGACATTGGATCCTATTATAGATGGTCGTGAGTCACCATGTGGTTACTTGGGAATTGAACTCGGGACATCTGGAAGAGCAGTCAGTGCCCATAACCCCTGAACCATCTCTCCAGCCAGCCCTTTTATTCTAATTTTGCAACATTTTCTTGGATAAAATTACTTCAAAATAAAAGGCTAAAAAATATAATGTGGGGCCTGGGGAGTTGGCTCAGCAGTTAAGAGCACTGACTGCTCTTCCAGAGGACCTGAGTTCAATTCTCCCCACCCATATGGCAGCTTATAATGAGTTATAATAGTCCCAGGGTAACCAACGCCCTCTACTGGCCCCTACAAGCACCATGCATATAGTTGTTGTTTTATAGACATGCATGCAGGTAAAACAATCATAAACTTAAAAAATTAAGTAATATAACTTGTAATATTAAAATATCATGGACTTTAGAATAAATCTGTTAAAAGATGTACACAAACTCCATTAAAACCACAAAACACCTTTAATCCCAGCACTGGAGAGGCAGAGGCAAGTGGATCTCTGCTAGTTTGAGGTCATCTGGTCTATACAGCAAGTTCTAGTTCAGTCAGGGCTACATAGTAAGACCCCGTCTCAAACAAATAAACATTTTTGATATAAACTAAAGATATACATAACTGAAGGTGCCACATTGGTACAATGGAAGCTAGAACAAGGTGGCATTGTTCACAAGATGACATGCATCCTCAGTCAAAATCCCGGCATCTCTGTAAAACGTTGCTAGACAGGGACCTGGTATCGCCAAGACTAGAAGGGAGGAAACTGTCTGTCAATGGTCAAACTAAATAATCTAGATTTCTGGTCACGTAGTCCTTTCCCAACTACTTAACTATGTCTTTATGGCGTAACAGGCGTGGACGAGGATGAGGATGTCTCAGTGGGTAGTGTATACCATGCAAGCATGAAAATGTGACTTTCATTCGGGGCCAGCCTGGTCTACAGAGCAAGTTCCAGGGCAGTCAAGACTACACAGAGAAACCCTGTCTCAAAAAACAAAAATATGATTTTCATAGCCACATAAAAGCCAGGCAGGGTGGTGTATGCCTGTAGTCCCCCTGCTGGGGGGACAGTAAAAGGTGGATCCCGGGGGCTTGTTGGCCAGTCACTCTAGCCAAATCAGTGAGCTCCCAATACTGTGAGAGACCTCGTCTTGGCAGAGAGAATGAACTTAGCTTGTGTTATCCCATAGGCAGAATGCTGAGGGACTGTAGATCCCAGGAGCTCAAAGAACACAGACTTTGAGGATTTTTCTTTTTAACAATCAGCACTGTCTGGAGTGGAGTGAACAGGTCAACCCTGCCTGGACTTGAGTGGAGGCTTCTGAACCAGATACAAGAGACAGAAATACAATGACAGCTCGTCTCCCTAGTCTCCTCCGTACTACCTTCTGGCCAGAAAAACACTACCACAATAAAGATTGCACGTCTCCCTAGTCCGTCCGTGCTGCTGTCCTGGCTTCCTTTGACTCTGTTAACTCCCACAGTTCAGGGAGGTGCCTTTCTTGGAGTGTGACACAAGAATGAGTCAGTCAAGACAACCTTTTAATTTTTGCTCCACCGGATCCACATTTATCTTTTTAGATTACTGAATGGGAAAAGGGTTTGACCAAACAAGGCTATGTGACTTGCTGGCCAGATGAACCATACAGCCATTAGAGCCACAGTTGGTCAATGAGCTAAGCAGTGTCCTAACCACAAGCTTTTTTTTTTAATTTTTAAATTTTTTTTTATTTTTCTCTGCTCCCCTCCCTGCCACTCCCCTCCCTCCCTCAACCCTCCCCCAAGGTCCCCATGCACCCAAATTATTCAGGAGATCTTGTCTTTTTATACTTCCTACTTCCCACGTAGATTATATCTATGTACGTCTCTCTTAGTGTCCGTATTGTTGTCTAAATTCTCTGGGATTGTCTAACCACAAACTTAACCCTGCCTTCAACTCCCCCATCGCTCAGAATCTTCATCCTTATCAGCATCTCTCATTGGTGAGAACACGGGGATTCAAGGTATTGCTCAAGGCACAGTGACAGGCCAAGAGCTGGGACCTGAAACTCTGGGATCTCAAGTTGAAAGGAGAGAACAGAAACACCTAAGAGACTAGAGTTGACCCCCATCCTCCCTTCCTCCCCAGCTGCAGCTGGGAAGTACAAATCTTCCAGTTCCATCCATCACCAAAGCCTAAGAATGGGGAGTCTGTGGGACTGTCTCTATTCTTACACATTTGCAGATCTGAAGCCACTCGGAAAACACCCTGAAGCCAGGAGACGTGAACGCTAGCCCTTGGCCTGCTTCTAACTAGCTTATGGCTTTGAGTAGTCAGTCAGCCACTCTCTTCTCGGCCTCAATATTGCCACGGACCGCCTCAGGGGAGCCCCTCAGACCATGGGAAATCAGGGTCTTGGTACTAGGAAGGCACAAGTTAGGTGAATGATAGACAGACACAGCGCACAAGGGAGTGGTTTGAATCTGCTGCAACTTTACTGAATTCATGTTGTCATTATATAGTATTCAATCAAAGAACAAACCAGAAGGTCACGTATCATTACTTGGCACAGTATGAAAGCTTCTTTTAGTCACATCAGCGATGAGCAGGTGTTAGACATAACACGTCCTTAGAAGGGGAACTCTTGTCCTTGGGAACATAAACTTCAAACAAGTGGTTTCATCTTATCTAGGAATCTTTTTTTCTCACCCTTTCTTTATCTCCTCTAGTGACCAAATATGCCTAATTCTCTGCACCTGCTGCAATATACTTCTTTGTACTTTCTCATGTAGCAAACACCATGGGGGTTGGAATCTAGCAAGCCTATTCATAAATAGTAGAGCTAAATAATTCCGCTTTTGTCCCTCGTATATCACATACTTATGACTATCATCCTCATAACTTTCTATGTATGGAATGGGGTCATCTGGTGACTCAGTTGTACTCCTGGGTAGTTCCCACCCTAGTTTCTTTATTCCCAGAATGGGGGTTTCCTAACAACATCTGGATCTTAAACTATGTTTTCCCCAAATCATCAGTCCTATTTAGGAAAAGTTCCTGCTGTAACTCATCCATAATATCCCCCCAGTATTTGCACAAGGGCTTGAAACACTGGAGGCATCTTGAGCACTCTATTAGTATCATTATCAGGATTATCAATCCCAGGAACATCAAGGGGTTCTCTGGTAAAATTATACATTTTGGCCAAGTATAGCAAAGAACATTATCAGGAAACAGGATAGAATAGCAGGGGCAGCTAACCATCTATGACAGCGGTGAGTATATAATCTTGAGTTCAGGTTCATGACCTGAGCTGATTGCTAAGGAACCGCCAGAGGCCTATCCGCGAACGGCACGTACCCCCCAGCCTGTGTCCTCCGGACCAGAGGCATCGTTGTCACAAAGGCGACACCACTGTGGGTGTGGCAGTTTCCGTTTTTTTGTTTTTAAGATGATATTCAAAGATATCTTGTTGTACCGCAGAGATGGAGCTGGATAAGAGTCTGAAAAGGCAAGGAAAAAGGAGAACTACAGCTAATACGAGTAGGCCAAGAACAGCAATGAAGATAATGTATTGCGTCCAATCCAAAGGATTCAACGATTTAATGTCATTCTCCAGATCTCTGGCCAGTGCATCAAGGGAACCTGTGTGCAAATGAGCACGACTCAAGGCAGAAATATCTTTCCTAAATCATGAGTAATATCTGTATCCTTCCAAATTCCTTGCAGATGTGACTTAATTTTTTCCCAAGGTTCAGACTGATTATAAGGTAAAGGAGTAACACAAATAGACTTAAAAGCCATGTGACAATTAGTTTTCATCCTTTTCTGTAGATTAACTAACTCTTGGCTTAAAGCTACAACCACTTCCTCTAACATATTAACTTTTGCTTCTAGCTTTTTATCTATAATAGCCTGTTCTAATAAGGCAAAAGTAATATTCTTATTTAAATCATTAACAAAATGTGCTGTATGAATCTCCTGAACTAAAGCAGTGGTGGCCATTGCAAACACATAATGGCTACCTGTGTAGATGGTTACTTTTTGTCTTTCTGATAGCTCTAGTGCCTTGATCGGGGCTATTAATTCTGCATTTGGGCTGAGGTCCCTGGCAGCAGTGCCGATGCCCATTGCTTAGGCCTCTCAGGTGGGCAGAGCTGTTTCAGTAGCTGGTTGTACTCAGCGCCGTTCTCTGCCCTGCTTCTGAAACATTTACTCAGTCCCTTCATTTAAATCTAACCACTGTAACTTTCTCCTTATCTCTGCTCTATGAAGGCCACCGCTGCCTGCTGACTATCAGAGGTTGGGTCAAAGGGAGTAAAACGCCTATAAAACTTAAGAAACATAACTGGTGGTTTAACTGACCCCTGAAGAACTTCTCTTAACTCCCCAAATTAGTGGGATGCCTTGCAATTATGCCCCCTGAGAGAGACCAGGGGCATTTGATTGTCAGCCACCCCCTACCTGCTGCCGTATTGAGATTGCAAGTGAGCTGGCTTTGTTAATTTTGGCCAAATTGATTTTTACAATTACAGAATTGGTTTTTTTTTAATGTTTCTTTTGACTTAGCATTTAAACCAGGGATTATTGGACGATGTATTCTTTTAACTGCTTCCAGCTGACTTTGGGGCATCGTTGTCAAGGGTTAACAAAGGTGAAAATGCTAGTCAAAAAGAGAAAATTTTAGGAACATTTGGTTTGTGGACTTTGTTGAAGAGCCAGAGAACATTCACATCAGCTAGACTGGCCCACATCAGTTTTTAGCAAGTTCACAGTCCACAGTCATTTGGAGCAGGTTGTAGTCAGCAATTGATGCCTATTTGTGTCTGCCAACCAAGCAGAAACCTGTTGAGACAAATTTAAACTAGGAACAGAAGTTAATATATTTGAAATTTTTAGGTCCATATTAAAATTCGTATTATAGAAATAGCAAATAACAGATATCTATAAAACAGTAAAAACAGACTCATACCTTTGAGTTCCAGCAAAAACATAGAAAATCCTGAGCTTGTAACCCAAACAGTATGTAGTCATTATTTTATTGCTTATTAGTACTATCTTAAATTACTTTCTAGACCTTTAATGTTTATGAACTTTTATATCCTCAGACTTTTATATATAATGAGCTAACAAGCTTTGTGGAAGGATCTGGATATCCTTCTTGCCTTTAAACTGATATTATAGCTGTTCTAGCCATTAATACAATCAGAGATCTTAGAAGGATAAATAAATTATACTTAAGTACAGACAAAACAGAAAAATGATAGAGACCAGAACTATATACCATATTTTTATCAGATTGAACCTTTAAATTAATGATTTTAGCAAAGGCAATGAGGCTAAGATCTAAATATTAACAATATGAAACACTTTATAAGCATATATGTTTTATAACTTATTTTATTATAGTTGACATATTTTTTGGTGACTAAAACATTGGTGTTTTCTCTTTGCAACTGTTTCTTTCTTTGGGAGACTAGTTCCAGCTATTCACAGTGGTAACTGACATTCTTGTATATCAATAAAGAACAGCATAAAACAGTTTTAACATTATCTATATTAAAAAGACATCCAAATTTTTGCGAACCCGAATCTAATGACCAGAGCTCAGAGAAAAATTATAAGTACAAAACTTATATTACCAAAGACTAATTTTTTAACAAAACAAGAATACATACTTTTTTCAAAGAAATAACCATGACCCTTTAACAAGACAAACAAAGCTTTTTAAAACCAGAATTAACCATTAATCATTTAGGTACAAGAAATTACAGCAAACATCTTTTGGCCTTTTATAATTTTTTTATACCTTTTGTGACCTTTTATATATCTTTTGCAATTTTTGGTTTGGCTCTTTTTCTATTTTTGTTTTATTGGTTAAGTCAGACACTTTTAGACAAACTTTTATTATTATTATTATTATTTTAGTCTTGTCATTTTTGTTTTTTAGACAATATAAAAACCTCTATTAAAAACTTTTTTAACTAATTTTTTTAGACAATATGCAAATTTTTATTAAAGTCCTTTTTTGTGATTTTATCCAGCAGAACATTGCATAAAACAAAAGCAGAAATATGTATCTTAATCAAAGGTGATAAGTATTTGTAACCCATATATTTTTTTTCCCTGTGGAAACAAAAGCATTTTTAAATATAATGTCTCTTTGATATTTATTTTAAAATTAATGTTTTTTAAAGTTACAGGTTGGTATAATTTAAAACTTTTATAAGCAGTATTAGGACAGGAAAGAGTTAAGACAGGAAACTGCTGGCCAGCAGAAGAGACCTTGAGTGTTATCATACTGAAGAACTTGGCTCAGAAAAGAAAAGAGGGCAGCAGAAAGAGATTGAGCAGAATATTGCTGAGGAAAAATTATAGACATTTCTTTAAAGAACTCTATTAAAGGATGTTGGGGGTAATGCTATTTAATTTGTCCTGTGTAGTCCCATAATGCAATTCCCCAATTATCATCATGAATTAATAAAGCATCCAATTGTTGTTTATCACAAGGAATAATTATTATGTTATGTATTTCTTAAATAATTTTTTTTCTTTTAAAGAGCCTTTTATCCTTGTGAAACTTGGATTTACATTCATTTCTCCAATGTCTCCCTTTTTGACATCTTGAACAGTTACCTGGGGGAGGGCCTCTTTTGCCCTCCTTCCTTTCCCCAGGGAAATTCTTTTGTACATTACCTGATTCCCCACATTTATAATAAGTGAGAGCTGAGGGGTTCTTTTGACTTCCTCCATAGCTTTGCTTAACATAGGCGCTGAATTTCCGTTTCTTCATAGCTTCAGCATAGGCCGCCTCTAGGACTATGGCTGGTGAGGCGTCTGTACAGGCTCTAACGTAGTCCTGTATGGTTCCTGTCTTTCTGATGGGTCTTCTAAGGTCCTGGCATAAAGCACTGGCATTTTCCCACGCCAATTGATTGAGGAGCATGTCTGTGAAGAAATCCCCCAAAGACTGCTCCGATGCTTTCAGTCCTCTACTTGCCATGATATGTTTGAATACTGAGTAAAACATCCTTTCATCTTTCGTCATTTGTCGCCCCGTGGTTACTTACGTGATTACTTGCACTTAATCGATCATCCTTTATCGGCGGGACTGCAGCTCCCTCGCAAGAGCCTACTAGTTACCTTGAAAAAAAGAGAGGAAATTACCTGTCCAAGCGCCACCTGTTCGAAGCGCCACCTGCCACGGACCGGCTCAGGGGAGCCCCTCAGACCATGGGAAATCAGGGTCTTGGTACTAGGAAGGCACAAGTTAGGCGAATGATAGACAGACACAGCGCACAAGGGAGTGGTTTGAATCTGCTGCAACTTTACTGAATTCATGTTGTCATTATATAGTATTCAATCAAAGAACAAACCAGAAGGTCACGTATCATTACTTGGCACAGTATGAAAGCTTCTTTTAGTCACATCAGCGATGAGCAGGTGTTAGACATAACACGTCCTTAGAAGGGGAACTCTTGTCCTTGGGAACATAAACTTCAAACAAGTGGTTTCATCTTATCTAGGAATCTTTTTTTCTCACCCTTTCTTTATCTCCTCTAGTGACCAAATATGCCTAATTCTCTGCACCTCTGCAATATACTTCTTTGTACTTTCTTATGTAGCAAACACCATGGGGGTAGGATCTAGCAAGCCTATTCATAAATAGTAGAGCTAAATAATTCCGCTTTTGTCCCTCGTATATCACATACTTATGACTATCATCCTCATAACTTTCTATGTATGGAATGGGGTCATCTGGTGACTCAGTTGTACTCCTGGGTAGTTCCCACCCTAGTTTCTTTATTCCCAGAATGGGGGTTTCCTAACAACATCTGGATCTTAACCTATGTTTTCCCCAAATCATCAGTCCTATTTAGGAAAAGTTCCTGCTGTAACTCATCCATAATATCCCCCCAGTATTTGCACAAGGGCTTGAAACACTGGAGGCATCTTGAGCACTCTATTAGTATCATTATCAGGATTATCAATCCCAGGAACATCAAGGGGTTCTCTGGTAAAATTATACATTTTGGCCAAGTATAGCAAAGAACATTATCAGGAAACAGGATAGAATAGCAGGGGCAGCTAACCATCTATGACAGCGGTGAGTATATAATCTTGAGTTCAAGTTCATGACCTGAGCTGATTGCTAAGGAACCGGCACGTATCCCCCAGCCTGTGTCCTCCGGACCAGAGGCATCGTTGTCACACAGGCGACACCACTGTGGGTGTGGCACAATATCATGGAAAAAATAATGCTTACTGTCCCTGTTTGGTCGGAAGTGTCACCCCAGCCCCTGTCACCCCATACCCCAAAAGTCTAGAAGGTTTGGGTTAAGGCTTTACCGCAGCCCCTGGCATCCCTATACCCAAAGAGTCTGGAATATTTGGGTTAAGGCTTTATCCCAGCCCCTGTCACCCCTATACCCAAAAAGTCTAGAAGGTTTGGGTTAAGGCTTTACCCCAGCCCCTGGCACCCTTACACTCAAAGAGTCTGGGATGTTTGGTTGGAAGTGTCACCCAGTCCCTGGCATCCATATATCCGAAGAGTCTGGAATGTTTGGGTGGAAAGTCCCACTCCAAGCATCCTGCTCTGGGAGTTGCCTCAGTCCAGACTCCACCTGCAAGAAAGCCTGACAAATGATGATTCCTCCTCAGAGATGTTCAAGACCACGGCCACAGGGCATTTAAACTCCCCTCCCTCCCCCCAGAGAACAAACATGTGGTTTCCTGGTCTTCCTTCCCCATCTCCTCTCTGAGGGCCTGGAAGGCCTCCTGAGAGCTTTAGTATCCAGTAAAGCTGGACTTTTTCTAATTTGGTTTGATTTGGTCTGATTTGGATTATTGCATCAGAAGAGAGGTTTATTAGGCTGTAAAACCTTTTCCGTCCCTTCTACACATTGAGGTTTCAGATGAGTGCAATTAAGAAAGTAAGTGATGTGCCTGCAGGGAGCTGTGCGAACTTACACCAGGTGCAAAGGGACCAGCATCCACTTCCTTGGGAGCCTTAGAAAAGGCAAATTCCCAAAGACAAAACTGGTCAACCAAGCGGATGCGGAGGAAGATTAGAATCAAATAACTAACATCAGAAATGAAAATCAGGACACACCTAATAATTTTACAAGAGGAAAAATGATTACTAGTGCACATTATCAACAAAATGGACAAACTCCGAGAAAGGACACTCACTAAGACCAAATCACAAAGATACAGAGAATCTGTATGCTTTGGGGGAATAGGGTTTCGTAGCAGAATATTGTGGGTCTGTACACAAGGGGCACAGAGTACAATGTCCAGGGCTGGGCTCCAGGCCCAGTGGGCAGCTTTGACGAAAAGCGTGTGTGCATAAGTCGTCAGGCGGGTCCCACGATGGCCACGTTAAAACGCTACACAGGTGGAACTCCCATCACCATGCCCTCTAACCCCTTAACCTAGCAGCTCATGGGGTCACCCAGCTGCCGCTCTTACAGCCTCCTGTTGCACCGGAAGGTTCCATTGCCTTCCCTTTCCCCAATGATGCAGGCAAGCTGGATCACTGGAGCCTGCTGGGCGTTGGATTCAGCAGCAGCAGCAGCTGCTGCCGCCAAGGTAGCCCTTCCCCCACCCTTGGAATCACGACCCTAAGGAGTTAAAGTTTTCTCTGTCTCTCTTATGTGTATGGATGTGTCTATGATTTCTGATGTGTCTGTAGTTTTGTTGCAAACACGGAGCTGAGGCAGAATTGGGTCAGGCTCCTTTGTACGAATGAGAGCACGGTTTGCTTCAGACGGTTTCCTTTGAATATGCCAGCTTCTACTGCTACCCTTGGCTGCTTTGATGGCTGTGGCTCGGAATTATCTCTGAGTTTTCTGGCCACTGGATCCAATTTAATAAGGATTCAAATGTTTTTGGGGGCCTGAATGATATTAAAATCATGTTATACTGTTCTACTTTTTTGAAAAGCTGGCTCTGGAGTTAGGTTATGGTTCTCCCTTTTCAGACCCAGGCATGCTTTAAAAGTCTCCATGTCTGGGGTCAGAGGAGTCACCAGACACTGCGACAGGGAGAAGAGAGCAAGGCAGAACAGCTAGAAAGATAATTGCTTCTATTTGATTGCCTAAGACTTTTGATAAGATATAAACCTTATCTCAAGATTTATATTATATGAACTTTCTTTCCTCAAAATTTATAAGTTTATTGGATATGGTTAAAAGTCTATAAAATCTATGGGGGGAAGTTAACTTAAAACTCATAGCACATGGTTGATAATTTTAAATCTATGCATAGGTAATCTTAAAGGAATCAGGTGACATGACATCATCTTGGGATATAAGCAGCATGTGACTTCTGCTATCTTTAGGCAGTCATGTGTCTGGCAATCATCTTTGCTAGGGTTGGAAAAGATGAATGTCATGTGACTCCACAACCATCTTGACTTGCAGGCCAACCAAGGAGGCAACAACAGGTCTTCAATATATTTTGGATTAGGGTGGATTTTGGTTATGCCAATTCCTGTCCTGAAAACAAGGCTTATGAAAAATAGGCTTTTTAAAAATGCTTGTTTAATAAGGTATTAAAGTTGTACCTCCTTGCTTTCATGTACAGGAACATACCTTGCTGGCAGCCAGACTTTGTCACTTAAAAGTCCCCCAGGTGGTATTGGTTTTAAAGACGCGAAGGGGCCAAGGAGAACAGCTGAGGCTTACCCATATGAGGCAGGGCTGCAGTTCCTAAAGTGAGCCCAGTTGCAGTGGGGGACCCCAGCAGTTCTGGAAATGCTGATGCCATATGGCAGACACCTGAAAACACCAGTCGCAATGAAATGAAGCTGTTGGGACCTAGAAGACAGGCTGTGCATGCTGCCGAGAGTGGGCCAGAGAGGTGGCCGCAGCCCTTGGGAAAGCTCTGAGGATTGTGTATGAATCCCAGACATTGAACATTGCTGTTTGCACTGCTGGAGCCTGGTTTTCCTTGTGTAGATTCAGGTTATGTCCTGCATCTCCCTTCTTGAAGTGAGAAAACGTACTTCATGTTTTGATGTTGCAGGAGCAGACAACTGAGAGATTTTAGACTTCTTTAAGAGGAAATTTCGGCAGTTTACAGAAATTCTAAATGGAGAAAAACTAGACTTGTTTTTAAGGAACAGTTTTTTAAAATATTTAAATTTATAAGGCTATGGAGCATTTTAAATTTATTAAGATATTTTATATTATGATGTATTTATTAATACGTAATCTTAAAAAATAAATAAAAGACTGAAAGAAAATTAGAGCCAAAGCTATGAGTGCCAAACACTAAACACCAGAAACTGGAATGCTCCTGTCTCATGATGCAATAAGACAGTGACCTAAGCAGTCTGGCAGAGTCTCTCCTTACCTAAGGTCTGTTCAGGCTAGCAGCGACTGTTTACAAATGGATGGCTAGCCTCCTTGTCTTTGCTACTTTGTTAAGCTTCATCTATTTTGATAAACTAAGTCACACAAGAAACTGTGATTGTCTGTAATGGTGCACTGTGAAAGGGCCAGGCAAGCAAAACTGCCAGTCTCAAGCTCAAACTTAACAGAGACAGAGCTGTAAATTCCTAATCTTATAAAAACTACTAACTGACTGTAAACTATTGAAGATAATTAAGTCATGGTCAGTCACCTCATAAAAGATGAAATTCTTTAATGTGCTCAGAGCAACACTTGTAGTTAGACAAAGTACTCAGGTAACTAATTACAGAAATAAGCCTTAGCCTCCTGTATATATTTCCAAGGTTAAGCCTAAAGCAAGTAACTGAAAATAAGGAAAGTTTGCTTAACTCAGATATATTTAATACATAATTGTCCTTGCTTCTTCTTCTTCTGGAAAACAAAAAATGGAGGATGACTCCGGTGCAGCGGGAGGGCCCGGAGGACCCGGAGGCCCAGGATTAGGAGGCCGTGGCGGCTTCCCCAGAGGATTTGGTAGCGGTCTTGGGGGCCCACGGTTGTGTTTGAGGCCGTGGCTGAGGCCGAGGCCACGGGGCTTGTGGACGTAAAGCCGAAGACAAGGAGTAGATTCCCATCACCAAGCTGGGCCGCCTGGTTAAGGACATGAAGATTAAGTCCCTAGAGGAGATCTACCTGTTCTCCCTACCCATTAAGGAATCCAAGATTGTTGATATTTTTCCCTGGGAGCAGCCCTAAAGGATGAGGTTCTGAAGATCATGCCAGTGCAGAAGCAGACCAGGGCTGGCCAGCAGACCAGGTTCAAGGCTTTCGTCGCTATTGGGTTCTACAATGGTCGTGTTGGTCTCGGTGTTAAGTGCTCCAAGGAGGCAGCCACTGCCATCCCAGGGGCCATCATCCTGGCCAAGCTTTCCATTGTCCCTGTGCGGAGAGGCTACTGGGGGAACAAGATCGGCAAGCCCCACACTGTTCCATGCAAAGTGACAGGCCGCTGTGGCTCTGTGTTGGGACGTCTCATTCCTGCCCCCAGAGGCACTGGCATAGTCTCTGTTCCTGTGCCCAAGAAGCTACTGATGATGGCCGGTATTGATGACTGCTACACATCAGCCAGGGCCTGCACTGCCACCCTTTGATACCATTTCTAAGAGCTACAGCTACCTGACCCCCAACCTCTGGAAAGAGACCGTCTTGTGAAAACCCACACCAGAGTCTCTGTTCAGAGGACCCAGGCGCCGGATGTGGCTACCATATAAGAGGTTTTTATACAAGAAAAATAAAAAGTGAATTAAGTCTGTTAAAAAAAATTTGTCCTCAAACTTGTCAGAGATCTCCTGAATACGGCATTTAAAATGTTTAATGGACAAAGCTTACTATCACAGACAAAGACCCCAGGTCCTACTGCTGATCCCAAGGTCTCCAAGGAAGATAATGCGTCATAGTTCCACCTAGACTGTGGCAACACTAACCATTGGGCATTACTGTTCCACATGCCTGCCCAAACTGTGGGTAAACAGGACACTGGGGAGCTGATTGCCCCACTCTGCCTGGGCAAATTAAGTTCAGTCCTCCAGGTTCCTCCTCCACAAAGTTTCTGGGCCTGGAGCCTGAAAACTGATGTTGTCCTGGGACCTCTGGCCCCAACAAAGCCATCGACACCATAGGAACCTGGGGTGACTGTCTAGGTAATCATCAAGTCCCTGCCATTTTAACTGATACATAGGCCATTTGGATTATGCCTCCTGTTGTAATTTTTTCTTCTCGGATCTCTTGATGGCTAGACTATTACTTTGTCTGTTTGGCAGCAGCAGGCAACCAGCTCCTTCCCCCAAGGATACAGCCACCTTGTTCATGTCCTATGTAAAAATTGCATCTTGTTTTTATACAACTACTAGGGCTCCTGCTGAGAAAGACAGACAGGTTTGCCTTGTTGATAGGCTTCATATTAAAGGATAAACAGGTTTCAGATGGAACTTTTTCCTATTCCTTTATTTAAAAAACTTGCCTTGCAATGATGGTTCTCAGTAATAACTATTTGCGTCTCTGATAAACAATTAGATGGAAAGAAAAAGGCTGAAAGTCTGTACATGTTCTGAGAGTCAAAGAAAGTGTTCTAAGATGTATAAAGGTCTGAGGATATGAACTTAAATAAGTTCTGAGGATATGAAAAATGATTTAAGTACGTGAAAACTGGAAACTGTTTCGGCTTTCTTCCCCTTCTGTGCTATTGTTACATCAAGATTTCTTCTTCTCCTTTTTTTTTTTTTTTTTTTTTAGTTTTTGTGTAGTTTTGAAACCTGTCCTACTCTTCCTGTAGCCCAGGCTGGCCTTGAACTCACAGAGATCCGCCTGCTTCTGCCTCCCAAGTGCTGGGATTAAAGGCGTGTACCACCACCGCCCGGCACTGATATTTCTTACAGACACCTGTTAATTACTTTTTCTACAATATGGATTTTAGTGCAGACCACAGACAGTAATGATGCTAATATATATAAAACTTTTATCTCTTTTTGTGAACTAAAAACTTTCACTTAAGGGAATCCTAAGACTTGGATCCATCTCTCACAGGCCAGGTAAGAACAGCCCAAGTTCCCCCACCTGCCTGTTCCTGAAGATGGGATCTTTTCCTCTCTTTCCCCTGGTCTTGGGATTCCTCCCCTACCCTCAATTACTAGGACTATGGGCCTAAAAGTTCCAAATGTAAGATTTTCCTTTAAGTTCCTAAACCTTAACTTCCATTCCTGGTTTTTATTTGTCTCATCAAATTCCCACTTGACTGGCAGACACCACCCGAGCATCAGCGACTGGCTACACACTGCTCCAAATGGCTGTGAGCCCTGGAACTTGCAGAAGGCTGATGTGAACCAGTCCAGCCAAGACAAGCCGGTCTCTTCAGCTGAGTCAGTGAACCAGCTGCTTCTGATGAATGCCCATTGCCTGAATCCCCTCCCAGCCTTTGACTAGTATTCCAGCCTTCCTGGGCCCTGATGACATCCTGGTTTCAGCAGGAGGTAGTTGCAGAAGAGAATATGTCACCCTTTTTTCTCTTAGGCCTAAAGGAAATGCTCTGACATAGGGGACAAAATGACAAGCTATAGTGTCTATTGACATACCAGGAAAAGAAACCATCAAAACCTAATAGACCCAGATCTGTCAACAGGTAGATTCACTAGCTGAAGCAGTTCTACAATCTGATAGGGTACTTGATCTGCTCTATGTAAAAAAAAGAAGGTATTATATGGCTTTAAGAGAAAATTGTTGTTTCTATAAAATTATCTGGCAATTGTTAAAGATAATCTGGCTGTATTCAAAGAAACATTGCCAAAAAAGGGACCTGAGATTAAATAAATGAATGTTGCCAATTCTCATTTTCAGGCTCCTTCTGAATAGTAACTGATGTCAGCCATCACAGGGCCTTTGACTCTTCTGTTTCTGTATCATTAATGCTTTAATTAGATCCATAAATTCTGGTCTGGGTGCCATTAAGTTGAAGGTTATTAGATCCTAATATAACAAGATGCCCACTATAGAATCAAGAATTTGACTCAGGTTGTAACTCAAGGGGGGAATGTGAGACCAAAACAGGAATGATATGCCTTGTAGGATAAGGGTTCTGTTTGCAGTTAAGACAGTTAAGAGAGATGGGGGCTGGAGAGATGGCTCAGCAGTTAAGAGCACTAACTTCTTCCAGAGGACCCAGGTTCAATTCCCAGAACCCACATGGCGGCTCACAACTGTTTATAGCTCCAGTTCCAGGAGATCCAATACCCTCACACAGACATACATACAGTCAAGACGCCAAAGCACATAAAATAAAAATAAATTAATCTTAAAAAAATAAACTCCTGTTTGTCCTGTGTTAAGTTCTTCAAGGTAAGGTGTCTATTATTAATCAAGAATAAGTTCCTGTTTCTTGGACCAGATGCAAACTGCTTTCAACCCTGGTCACACGATGTGTCTCCTTACCCTCGGTCCTTCCCTCTCACTGTGTCTTTCCCACAATGTGTAACAGCCAACTCTCTCACCTCTGTGAGCACCTTATCTCTCCTATGAAAGGGACTTCAAGATGCCGGCAGGGACTGCTCTTTTAAATCCCAGTTTAGGATGAGACAGCCAGCTGGCCAGTCCCCAGTACACCCCAAAATACAGCTTGGTTTAATTGGACAGTTGTGGATTTGGTCTTTTCTCCTCACGATTCTCGGTTTTAACAAAACAAACCAAAAGGGTTGGTAACATGGCTCAGTGGGTAAAGTTGCTTGCTGCCAACCCTGATGACCTGAGTTTAATATCTAATAACCACATGGTGGAAGGAAAAGAACCAACACCAGCAAGTCGTCTTTTGGCCTCCACACTTATATACAAGCTTGCCTGCGCACGTGCACACACACACACACACACACACACTCGTGAACAAAATACAAAATAAAATGGATTTGTGTGCAAACTTGTTTAAGCAGGCAAATGTACTTACACCCAAGCCTGAATACCCAAATTCAATCCCTGGAAACCGTGTGGTTGAAAGAGAAAACAAACCAGGTGGTGGTGGCACACACCTTTAATCCCAGCACTTATAAGGCAGAGGCAGGCAGAGTTCTGTGAGTTCAAGGCCAGCCTGGTCTACAGAGTGAGTTCCAGGACAGCCAGGGCTACACAGAGAAATCCTGTCTCAAAAAGCAAAAGAAAAAAAGAGAGAACAAACTCCAGAAAGCTGCCCTTTGACCTCAACTCATGAGATATGGCACATGCATGTACACACACATGCACACACACACACAAAAAAAAAAGTTAAAAAAAAAAACCCTACCAAAACAAAAGAGCATCCCATTTCCAGGAGCCTTTCCTCTGCTCTCTCTGTGGCTCTACTTAAGAAACCCAGCCTTCCTGCCCTTCAGTTCTTATTCAATAACATCTAGGCTGGAAAGGGAGAATTAAAGTTGTCTATTCACAGGTGGCATTGCTGTGTACATAGAAAATGTCAAGGACTGCACACAAAAATATTAAAACTAGCCAATGAATCCTGAAGAGTTCTAGGACACGCAGTAACACAAATATCAATTTTATTTCTAACCTAGAAAAGAAAATTACAAAAATCATTTCATTTTAAATCAATGGCACCTAAAAAAATAAATAAAATGCCGAGCTGGGAATGTAGCCAATGGTGATGTGTTTGCTAGCACACGTGAATCCTAAGTTTGAGTCCCAGCCCAGGAAGACAAAATAAAAAAGAATAACATACTTAGAAATTGATTTAACCAAAGAGGTAAAAGACTTCAATGCTGAAAACTACCAAAATATCCCTGAAAGATGGAAAGAATATACCAGCAAATAGAAAAACATTTCATGTTCATGGACTGAAAGGCTTAAACTCACCACAAATGATGTAGAGATTCAGTATAATTCCTATCTAAACCTCCAAATAATGCTCTTCTCATAAGTGTGAAGAGGGTCTATACTAAAATTAATGTGGAAGAGTACCTGGTGGTGCACACCTGTAATCCCAGCACTCAGAAGGCTGAGACAGGAGGATCACCACAAGTTTAAGGCCAGCCTGACTTGACAGCCCATCTTTAAAAAGAAAAAAAAATGAAAGAAAAGAAAAGAAACACAAAAACATAATAGCCAAAATGATCTTGAAAGAGAAGAATGGGAGATTGGATAGAGAGCTCAGTGGTTAGAAGCACCTGCTTCTTTTGCAGAGGACTAGAGAGCAGTTCCCAGAGTTCCCCGCACCCATCTGCAACCCTAGCTCCTGTGCATTCTAGGCCTGTGCATTCCTGTGCACATATCATACCATTCACACATACACGCAAATACTTTAAAATAATAAGATGATCTTTTAAGAAATAAAATCAAGAAGAACAAAGTAGAGGATTCACAGAATCTTCCACCACTTAATAAACTTGGGCAAGTTCCCTAATCTCTCTGTTTCCAGGTTGCTTTATCTTCAGAGTAGGGCTCCTATTGATGTAACAGCCAGCTCACCTAAGTCACCTTTAAGTATCAAATGAGTTGTGTTAGTTAGGGTTTCCATTACTATGAAGAAACACCATGATCATGGAACTCTTATGAAGGAAAACATTTAATTGGAACTAGCTTACAGTTTCAGAGATTTAGTTATCATCATTATCATAATGGCAGAGGATGGCAGCATGCAGACGGACATGGTGCTAGAGAAGGAGCTGAGGGTTCTACATCTTGAGCCGCAGGCAACGGGAAGTGAGTTGTGTTCCACACTGGGTGTTGCTTGAGCATAGGAGATCTCAAAGCTCATTCCCACAGTGACACACTTCCTCCAACAAGGCCATATCTATTTCCAACAAAGTCACATCTCCTAATAGTGCCACTCTCTCTGGGGCCATTTTTTTTTTCAAACTGCTACATGAGTAAATTACAAAAAGTGGGTAGGGAGAGGCTGGGCCATAGTACCAGATAAGGAAAAGCTGCTTGTGTGTGTGTGTGTGTGTGTGTGTACATGCATGTATGGGATCAAACCTAGGTTCACACACGTGCTAAGCAAGCATTCAGCCACTGAATTCCAACCTCATCCCATCATTATTATTTTACTGATGTTCCTTGGACCTCTGGGAACCTAGAGAATGTCTATATGTATGGTAATACATTATGATGGAAATATCTCTTATATTGTAAGAGACTAAAACATTGCCTGGACCTCACAGCCACAGTTAATAATATACCTTGAGGTCTCATAAGACTTAAGATTGTCACCCTACTGTGTACTCAGTCTGCTTGTTTAACTTGCCTTTAAAAGAACAATGTAAAACCCAACTTCACCTGCCTTGGATTTCCCATGTTATCAACTTTTACAACCTAAGCCAATGAATGCACAGCCGTACTCTCAAGTTATACCCTTTCCGACCCCTAACCCAGAGTGATGCATGTATATCAAATCTGAAAACAGCAAAAATGGAGGTTTAAAGCAATTCTATAAAATGAATATCCACCCTTAATATGGAACACAACATTTGGATAGTGATTGATAAACAATGGCATTTGTAATCATGCTTGTTACCTGGGTCAGCTGGGGTCAGTGGGAGTCAGTGACTTAATTCATTGTAAAAATCTGCTGAAGATTTCTGTAAAGTTCCTCTTCTTCCTTCCCTATGTGATGCTTTCTGTATCGTTCAACAAAAGAGAGCAAAGACATGCACAGACACAGCACAGGAACAGACATACACAGACACAGGGACAGATGTACAAGACAGCCTCCAGGCAGGCACAGATTTGGAATATACAACAGAGAGACAAGAGGATAGAAGACACAGGGGGTACGAAGAAGAGGATTCAAATCTTGGTTAAAAGGTACCAATGGGAAGTGCTTTGCTCTCTTTCCTTAATTAGTGCCACTGATGCTTTATTGGTTATTTGGAGCTTATTTTATAAGCATTTGATTCACGCACGCGTGGATATCCAACTCCCTGCAAGCAGCTTGGTGAAATGATGCCCATTTCTGGGAAGTCTTCTTTTGCTAAGAACAAATTTAGAAGGGAAATGAGCCATAAAGGTGAATCATGTCTCATGCAGACAGGGGAAACCCTGGAGCCCATGCTCAGAACTTCATGGGCTGCCACAGAATGTACCGGCTCCATAAACTAAGTGGGGAGAGTTGGGGGCTTGTTTCCTATCACTTGACTCGATGTTGGCAGTAAGGGCACAGCACCTGCCCTGGTCTCTCAAGTCAACTCATCCCCTCCTATTGACCATAACACTGCCCATCCGTCTTGGGTAGAAGACACATTGCTTCTCACCCCAGCTTTTCACTCAGCACCCTAAGAAAGAACCTGTGCCTCTAGAAGACCTACTGATTTAAGGAATCCATCCCTGTGAGTAAGGCATGATGGTGCACACTCATAATTCCAGTACTCTGAAGGCAAAGGCAGAAGATTGTTGCAAGTTCAAGGCTAACCTAATTTACTTAATGAATTCCAGGTCAGCCAGGACTACATGGTTAAAAAAAAGTCTGTCTCCAATAAACAAATAAATAAAATAAAAGATAATTCAGGAATGAGAAGATGGACCTGGGGGGATAGATCAGCGGTTGCTATGCAAGCCTGAGGACCTGAATTTGGATCCCCAGCACCCATCTAAAAACGGGCGTGGTGATACACAACTGAACCCCAGCATGAGGTAAGGGGGAAGAGGGCAGATTGTCCAGCCAGTGTTGCTCAATGGTGAGTCCTAGGGTCAGCGAGAAGAGACACTCAAAACAGAAGAGTAGATGAGATGGCGGGCTGGGGAGATGGTTCAGTGGGTAAAGGCATTTGTCACCAACCCAAATGACCTGAGTTCAACCCCTGGGACCCACATGGTAGAAGGAAAGAACCAAGACCAGAAAGTTGTCTTCTGAACTATACGTGTGTACCCTTGCACTCAAAAACAGATGTTAAAAAACTTGAAGATGGAGGGCAATTGAGACTAATGCCTGATGCTGACCTTGAGCTTCCACGTGTGCACTCATAGGAGGGTATATCTGTGTGTGCATGCATGTGTGTGTGTGTGTGTGTGTGTGTGTGTGTGAGCATGCACCCACATAGACAGAAGACAGTCTATCACTGAGTTGACTGCAAAGTGCATGTCTAGGATCCCAGCACTCAGGAGGCAGAGGCAGGTGAATCTCTATGATCTTGAGGCCAGTCTGGCCTACTTAGTGAGTTCTAGGCCAGCCAGGGCTACATAGAGACCCAGTCATGAAGAAAAAGTTAGAAAACAACTCAGTGAGTAGAGACACTTGTCGAGTATGATGGCCTTGGTTATGTCCCAAGGATCTAGACAGTAGAAGGAAAGAAATGACTCCCCCAAAGTATCCTCTGACTCTGGTATGCACATCATGGCATGGCATGTGTGTACACATACATCATAAATATATAAATGTCACTAAATTTGAATATATAAATGTCACTATGTAGCTCTCGGTAGCTTGAACCTCATTACATAGATCAGGTTGGCCTAAACTCACAGAGATCCACCTGCCTCTGCCTTGCCCAGTGTCAAGATTATAGGTGTGTGCCACCACATCTGGCTTCGTGTGTGTGTGTGTGTGTGTGTGTGTGCGCGCGCACTTCTGTATGAATGTACGCAATATGTGTACAGATGCTCATGGAGGGCAGAAGATGTTGGAACCCCTGGAGCTGGAATTACAAGCAGGTGTGAATCACTCAGTGTGAGTGGTGGGAACCGAACTGAACATGGGTCTTCTTCCTCTGGAAGAGCATCATGTGCTCTTAATTAGTGAGCCATCGCCCCAGTAAGTTTTCATTTCTTTTTTTATTTTTAAAAAGAAGATCAGAAGATTAAATCAGCCACATCAATCTGTTTGTGTGGACATTCAGTGGCATCTCAAGTTACTCATTAGTATTCAAGTTGTAAAATATATTTATTTCTTTAACATGTATGTGTGTGTGTGTGTGCCTGAGTGTACATGTGTGCACCATGTATATGCAGTGCCAGAGGAGGTCAGAAGAGGGTATTGGAGCCCCTGGAATTGGAATTACAGGCGGTTGTGAGCTACTATGTGGGTGCTGGAAACCAAGCTGTGGTCATAACCACTGAGCCACCTCTCCAGCTGCTAGTGTGAGAGAGATGGCTTCATGAGGCTGTGAATAAAACTCCTTAGCCAATACTAAGGGAGGAAGAGGATGGAGGAGGCACAGCTAGGAACAGGAGACGTGATGTCTGCTTTTAATTCTGTGCTCCTCCCTTGTGAACTGCCGTGGTTATTAACCAAAGAGGCTGGAGGCCCCCCTGCAAATGTCCACAGGACTGACAGAGGGCTTGATACAGTGCTGAACCTCTGTGTAGGCAATAACACTACAGACATTCCCAGCCAGTGACAAAAGAATCAGGAGAGAAGGCAAGAAAATAAGATTGAATCCCAGCCAAAGTATCCCAGAAAAACTGTCTCTGAACACGAAACCAAACATTGCAACTGGGCCAGCTCATCTGCTGCCTCGGGATGGAAAGAAAGCCTAGGGCCCGGATGTTTGCCGCTGAGCAAGGATGACTCTTCCTAGGGATGTCAGGCCTGACTGTTTTCCACTGCCCAGCAGGACCACGCTGTGAGATTGCCAAAACAAGCAGGCTGGGAATTCCCGCCTGGGCTCAGGCGGAACAGTTAATATTCAAATCCACCTTGAAAGGCTGTCTGCTTGTTTCACTTTCTCTTTCAACAGCATCACACGGGGTAAATACAGTATTGTGTAAGCTGCGGCAGAAGGGAACCCTGGAGTTTCTTGGGTGACTTGTGTCATCTGCACCCATTGTGAGCCTAAAGTCCTTCTTTCTGGAAGTCAAGTGGAGGTGAGCTACCGCCACTGAACTGGTTTTTAAAGTATCTGGGCCAGGGTAGAAGTCGGGCTTGTGCCTACATAGCGCCTCCCCCTTTATGTTTTGGTGTCTTGGTACAGGAAGGTACTCTGCATGCTACCAAAAGAGAAACTTAAACACGAAGTTCAAACCTTTTGATTTACAATGGTGTCCTGCCTACTAGCTATGCTAGGGCAATGGTGGCACAAGGTTTGTGGGAGTAACCAACTGTGAAGGAAATTCAACTTGACTACATCTAGAATTAACTAAATCTAACAGAGACATGCAGACAGTAGCAGAAGCAGGGCAGTTTGTTAAGAGATAGTATGCTTCTGGGGACAGTAAGATTGGCTCAGAGGGCTTTTATAAGCGCTTAGCATGCAAGCCTAATGACCTGAGTTCGAGTCCCAGATCCCATAAATGGGAGGAAAGAGCAAACTCCAGAAACACAGTAACAGCAATGATAAATAAAATAAGCAGAAGATACAACATACTTCTAAGCAGGAGGAAGCTGGTTGGAGCAATGCAAAAGAATTTAGGAGGAGCTGGAGAGATGTTTGAGCAGTTAGTGCTTGCTGCTCATCAGAGGTGTGAGTTTGGTTCCTGGCACCCCATCAGATGGCTCACAATTGCCTGTAATTGCCAGGCCTAGGGGACCAGAGACCCTCTTCTAGCCACCAAGGAAACTTGCATGCACATGCGCATACCCTTGCAAATACATACATATGAATAAAAATTAAATTTTGTTTTTTAAAAGAGTTTAGGCCAGGTAATGGTGGTGTACACATTTAATCCCAGTACTTGGAGGAAGAAGAGGCAAATCTCTAAGTTCATGACCAGCCTGGTCTACAGAGTGAGTTCCAGGCTGGCCTGAACTACACAGAGAAACCCTATCTCAATTAAAAAAAAAAAAAGAATTTAAGAATTTAGTAGCTCAGTGGCCTGTCTTAGAGTTTTTATTGCTTTGATGAAACACCATGACCAAAGCAAGTTGGGGAGGAAAGGGTTTATTTGGCTTACACTTCCATATCACATTGTTCATCAACGAAGCAAGTCAGGACAGGAACTCTAATAGTGCAGGAACCCAGAGGGAGGAGCTGATGCAGAAAGCATGGAGGAGTGCTGCTTACTGACTTGTTCATCAGGGCTTGCTCAACCTACTTTTTTATAGAACCCAGGACCCCAGGGGTAGTAACACCCACAATGGGGCTAGCCCTTCCCCATCAATCACTAATTAAAAAATGCCTTACAGCTGGATTTTATAGAGGCATAGTCTCAATTGAGATTCTCGCTTTTCAGATGACTCTAGTTGGGTCAAGTTGACATAAAACCAGCCAGCACTTAGCCCCACTGCGGAGGTGCATGGAGGCTTTTTACATTGTAAGATGAGCTCACTTTTGCATAGTGAGGGCTTTTCATGTTCTAGTTATTATATGTAGTTCTACTTATGACTTCATGCATCACATGTATCATGAGCATCTTATTTGCCACCCCTGGCTGTGTGTTTTGGTATCATCCTAAGCCATAGTACCTTCAGAAGCTCTGGAAGGCCTCAATGCCTCCCCAGGAGGCCCAAGCCAGTTCTAATCAGCCTCAGCTGGGACTTTCCAGCTTTCTTCTTTGCCAACTAATATTTCCCCTAGGCCATTTTTGCAGCCATTATGTAAGACCTTGCAGATGAGCTTGCCTCCCACCCTCCCGACTCACTGTCAGAAAGGTGGTGCTAGTAGATGGTGCCTCCTTCCTCTCAGCTGCCTTCTAATCAGTACAGGTTGTTCTAAATTTAGAAGTTTGACTGACAAGCAGTGGTGATGCTTCCTTGTTTTCCTCCCTCCCACTGTTTTTCAGTTGCAAAATTAGCTGGAGAGAGGGTTCAGCATTTGAGAGCTACGACTTGCTGTTCTTGAAGAGAACCTGAGTTCAGTTCGCAGCACCAATACCCAAGCAGCTCAGTCACCCAGAACTCCAGGCCTGGGGCTCTGATGCCCTCTTCTGACCTCCAATGCACCTGCACTCAGGTCATGACACACACATACAATAAAATAAAATTCTCTTTAAAAAGTTGGTGTGTTTAAAGGGACATTGGGGATGAAGGCCTGAAACTTATTTTCTAGGAAAGCCATAGAACAAGTTCCCCCATCCATAAATCTGTCAATCAAAGCGTGAGTCCGAGGACAAAGAGCTCTGCCGAACACCAGAATCATCTGCCTAGCCCTCTATAATCCACCCTGGGACTTCTCTCCCCTTTCAAAAATGCGGCATGTTTTTCTTTGAGACAGACAGTCTCTAGTGAACTTTCCCAAACCTAGACTGTGTAAAACTCCTCCTCTACTGTACTGTCTCCTCCATTGCACATGGCCATGTGGGTGTTGGGACTCAGGTCCTCTGGAAGAGCAGTCACTGCTCTTAACCACTGACTCCTCTCTCCAGCCCGGTGTTGGAAGTCTGGATTCTCAGTTGGGTAGCAGCTCCAATGAAGATGAAGGACAGTCCCTCTATCCTCCTTTCCCTTCCCATGTTCCCATCATTTTCCCAGTCTTTCTAGCCTACCACCAATTTGGTCCCCAGCACTCATATATTGAGCCTCACAATCACCTGTAACGCCAGCTGAAGGAGACCTGACACCCTCTTCTGTACTTCATGGGCATTGTATACATGCGCAGATACTTATATTCAGACACTTGGATACACATAATTAAAAAATAAAATAAAACTTCTCAGCCCCCTACCTCCACCTCCCCACTGCTGGGTGGGCCAAGGATGCCTTGGAAGCACCTCAGTGGTCAACCTCACTTGGCTTCAGCATGATTGCTAACTTCTAGATTAGGTCCCTGCCTGCCAGGTTGTGCTGTGACCTCAAACCCTCTGAGTCTGATCTTCCAGCTGTTCCAGATGTTACCGCTGGGTTCTCTGAAGCCAGCCCATTATCACTACATTAGCCCCATCTTTACTCATCATAGTGCCCTTCAGCCTCAAGGCTGTCCTTTTGCAGGCCACAGAGCCAAGACCACGAAGTCATTCACTGCCTGCCCTGCTCGGAGCAGGAGCTGCCAGCTACTGCCCCATACCCCCAGGGTTTTGAGGAACTGGCACACAAGCCTGGCTTTAGATGCCGTGTTGCTTTCACCCTAGGAGAAGAGATGCTCTGTGGGGTGTACGACCCTACACACATACTACTGTGGCTTGGGCATGAGCCACTAACCGCCCCCACCAGGGAGAATGGAGAAGTCCCTGCACAGATTGATGCATGAACAAGTCATGGAATTGTCTAAGAACAAGGCCCGCTGGGAAAGCCTGCCGCCATCTTGACAAGGATGAGAGTGACATTCCCACAACAGCTTCAGTCCCTGAAGTACTCACAACTGTGGGTTGAGTGCAGAAGCACACACCAAAATAAGAGACCAGCCCAGGCAAGATGAAGGTCATGAGGATACCCTTCGAAGGGCACCTGACCTGTGCCTCAGGGCTCCAACCAGAGAGAGTTGCGCCAAACCCTGGAATGGCTGGCCACCTGGCAGCGCCGCACTACTGAAGAAGACCAACTTAGAACACAATGGCAGCTTCCACAGCAGCATCAGCCTGGCGAAGCTTCCAGGGAACCTGGAACCGAAAACAGAGTTGGACTGTCACTGACTGGCTGGCCTGCATCTGAAAGTGAAGTCAGGGAGCGGGGCTCACTGTCCTCCTCAATTTAGCAGAGTGTGGGAAGGTGCAGAGTAGGAGGTTCAAGGTTCGTGAGACCCACCGCAAGATTTGTTGCTCTCCCTTGTTCCGAGGTCCTTGGGTCCTCCAGGGGGAAGGGCTGGAGGGACAGGCCCATCTTTGGATCTGGGTGTTGGGCCATCTGCTTGGTTACCCAGCAGCTGAGTCACTGCTGTTGGGGAGAAGCAGGATCAATCAGAGCATGAGGTCACCAGGATGACCCCATCTTTCCACATGCTGACTTCTTGAGGCCCTGCTTTCTTCTCTCTCTCTCTCTCTCTCTCTCTCTCTCTCTCTCTGAATACCACCTTCCCCACCTCTCTGAGCCCCCCTGGACATTTCTTGGGTTGACTGGAAGAAGACTTAAGGACCTGCTGATAGACTGTGATCTCTTCTTCTTCCTTACCCCCACTTCCTTCAACAAAATAGAATAAAACCAAAAAGTGTTTAGAAAAATATCTGTAAAATTAATAGCAAGGGCATCCTCTGGAAGAGCACCACTGTGGAGGTGTGAAGGACAATGACCCCCATAGGCTCATATATCCGAATACTTGGTCTCCAGTTGGTGGAACTGCTTGAGAGGGCTTAGGAGGTATGGTCTTGTTGAAAGAAGTTTGTCACTGGGGTCAACGTTGAAGTTTCAAAAGATGTATGCCATTCCTAGTGATTCTCTCTCTCTCTGCCTTGCGGCTGTGTCTTCATATGTGGGCACACACCTGCCTGCTGGCCTGCCTGTCACCATGCTTCCTGCTTCGATGGTCATAGACTCTATTATTTTCTGGAACTGTAAATCCTAAATTAAATGTTTTCTTTTATAAGTTACCTTGGTCACGGTGTTTGGTTGCAACAACAGAACAGTAACGAAGACAGCTCTCTGTTATGACCTCATCTTAGTTAGGGTTCCCAGATAATAAACCATGACTAAAAGAAACTTAGAGAGGAAAGGGATTATTCAGTTTACAACTATCAGGTCATATTCCATCACGGAGGAAAGTCAGGGCAGGAATGAAGTAGAGGTCATAGAGGAACACCGCTTACTGGATTGTTCTCCTGGTTTGCTCAACCTGCTTTCTTATATACCCCACGAGCTTCCACAGAAGGATGGCACCACCCAGTGTGGGCTGGGCCTTCCCATATCAGTCATTAATTAAGAAAATGCTCCACAGACTTGCATATGGACCTATGGGACAATCTTTTCTTTTCTTAACCTTATATTGATTCTTTGTGGATTTCACATCATGCATCCCAATCCCATTCATCTCCCCATTCCTCCATATCCACCGTCTGCCCTTGCAACCTCCCCCTCAAAAAACTCACCATGGAAGCTGTAGTATGGCCCATGGGTCACATGGTATAGCCTTTAATCCACGCAGCTTTACTTGTGAGTGTTCACTGCAATGAGTCACTGGTCTGGCTCTATGCCTCTAGCTTCTGCTACACTAGCAATACTGGACCTTCTCTGAGACTTGTAGGCAGAGGCTGCTTGTTTGTTTCCTGGCCTCCCAGACTGGAAATAATCACACAGAAACTATATTAATTACAACACTACTTGGTCAATAGTTTAGACTTCTTATTAACTAACTCTTACATCTTAAATTAACCCAATCCTGTTATTTTGTATTTTACCTGAGCATCTTTCTCCTTTGGCAGCTACATGGTGTCTCTCTGACTCCACCTATTGTCTCTCTATATCTCTTCCAGCCTGGCTATATTCTGCCTTGCCATAGGCCCAAAGCAGCTTCTTTATTAGCCAATGGTAACAAAACATATTTACAGCATACAGAGGGGAATCCCACATCAGGGACTCCTCTTGAACATCCTGTTGTTGCCCTATGTCATGGACATCCTGTAACTTTGGATCCAGCAGTTTATAGATGGGTTGAATGTTGGGGCGGGCCAACTCCTAGCCCTGATTTTGGGCCTGGTGGTTGCTGGGTTGGTCAACCTGCCAGCTCCCTCATTCTCATCAGCAGGGCGAGCTCTCTCACATTGCCCCAATTAGCTCAACCAATGCCACAGGCAGCAACGGGCAGGGCCAGTTCTCCTGCCCTCATGCCCTCGGGGCCAGTTCACTTGCACCCACATCACCAGCTCTATTATGTTGTCCAGGTGAGATTCGGGAACCACTCTCCTGAGTCCTGCAGCTGGTGAGGAGTAGGAACAGCTCTCCCACCTGCCACAGGTACCAGAGGCACGGAGTTGGGGGGATACCTCCCCCTTGCCCATACCACTGCATGGCAGATGAGGTACCCAGTAGGACCAGCTCTCTCATGCTTATGTTCTCAGGGCCAGCTCACCTATGCCCCTACCAATGGGGTCAGTTCTACTGTGCTGCAGCTGGTGAGGGGCAGGGCCAGATCTCCACTCCCGTGACCTCAGGGCCAGCTGTTCCACCTGCCACAGGAGGCAAGGAGCAGGCAGGGAGGCATCTTTCCCTCGCCCATGCCACCACATAGTAGATGAGGGTCAGCTCTCATGTCCTCAGGGACCACTCCCCTGCGCTCCTGCCAACAGGGTCAACTCTACTGTGCTGCCCAGTTGGGGTGCAGGGCCTGGTTTCCTGAGTGCTGCAGTCAGTGAAGGGCAGTGCCAGCTTTCCCTCCCTCAGGACCCCAGGAGCAGCTTTTCCCACAGTAGGCGGAGGGAGGAGCATCTATCTAATAGAAGCATTTTCTAAATGTAAATTTTCCCTTTAAATTTTAAAGCCATTTAAAGATGAATTTAGCTTGTGTCAAGTTGGCAAAAAACTAACCAGCACAGATCTTGTCTCAGAAAAAAAAAATCAGTATCATACCTTAATATAATAAAGACACATAACAGACCTTTAGTCAACATCACACTGACTAGGAAAAAGCTGAAAGCATTTTCTCTAAAATAAGGAATGAGATAATGATGTCTGTTATCATCAATTTTTTCACTATAATGCTTGAAATCTTAGCCAGAGCAATAAGGCAAGGGAAGGAAATTGAAAGGAAAGAAATAGGAAGTCAAGTTATTTCTGCTTGAAGAAGACATTGTACTTGAGAAATCTAAAAGTCAGAAGACTCTTGGCTCTGATCAGCAATTTTCTTCTTTCTTTCCTTAGATGGGGCCATGATAGGTTGCTAGGCTGGGCTGGAGCTCTTGTACTTACGTCGTGAACTTATGCTAACATACACAGCTTCCGCAATCATTGCTAAGGGCTCCTTCTGGCCTATGTATCACCCTGGCATCTCTTTGCTTAGGATGACTTCTGTAGAGGGGGCTCTGTTGTTCAGATTAATGTTCTTCACTGGCTTCTCAAGTGTGTCTGAACCAGAGTTTGGATTCAAGCTGAGGTCTTCTTCGAGGCACAGTGGATACACACTAGAGGTAGCAACTGGTCCCTCTATCGGGGGGCCTCAAAAATCTAAAGGGAAGGGCTCCTCTCAGAAGCACACTAGCTCCAATTAACACACAGCAGATGCGTAGCCCTCTGTAAAAGTGATCTGCTTGAGAGGAGAAGTCATGAAGGGGGAGATGCTGCCGGAGAGAAAGCTAACTCCACTGAGCACTGGCAGCTTTCTGGACATTTTCCATGCTTGTCTTGAGTGCTCACACACCTTCAGGAGGTGAGCCCACTTCCCTGCATGTCACTGATGAAGAAGCTCATATCGACTTCACAGATAAATTCTGATCTCGGTTATTTTCAGCAAACACTGATCTGTTTTCTAGCCTCACAGGCTTGACTTTTCAAGAATGTCAGGAAAAAAAAAATGGACACACACAGCTGTTATCTTTCTCTGCTTTTGAGATAGGCTGGCCTTGAACTCACAGAGATCATCCTATACCTGCCTCCTAAGTGCTGTGGTTAAAGGCGTGTGCCACCACACCCAGCAGCTGCTGCCTTTTTAAGATTTATTTTTATTAATGTTTGATTCCATGTATATGTGTGCCTGTAGGTGCCTGGGGATGCCAGAGGTATTGGGCTCCCTGGAGCCAGAGTTACAGGCTCTTATGAGCCACCTGATGTAGATACTGGAAATGAACCCTGGCCCTCTAGAAGAGCAGTAAGTGTTCTTAACCACTGAGCCTTTGCCCCAGCTCCCACTGTTGCCTTTATCAGCAGAAAGCAGCCATTTATTTATTTTCCTTAGTGTCTATATTTGTTTCACGCACATCCATTTTGTGGACCTTAATAATTAATTATTTAGTTAATTAATTATTTTTCTTTTTGGAGACAGAGCCCCACTCAACAGCCCAGGCTGCTTAGAACTCACTATTTAGCCCAGGCTAACTTAAACTAATGGCAATCCTGCTGGCTCAGATTCCAAAGTGATGGGGTTTCTGAGCCCCATTTTATTTATTGGTTTGTTTGTTTACTGGGATAGGGTCTTATATTTTAGATTCGGCATCCTGAGAGCTCCTGTGTGCCCATACACCACCATATCTGGCTCCTGATTATTGTTTTTTTTTTTTAATTTTTTTTGAGACAGGGTCTCACTCTGTGGCTCAAAACCTAAGGCAATCCTCCTGCCTCAACTTCCCAAGTGCCAGGATTACAAACGACGGCTCATATGCCTAACTCCATTTTATGTTTT
Organism: Ondatra zibethicus; assembly: GCA_004026605.1. Classification (NCBI taxonomy): domain Eukaryota; kingdom Metazoa; phylum Chordata; class Mammalia; order Rodentia; family Cricetidae; genus Ondatra; species Ondatra zibethicus. The sequence continues at coordinate 84,069 of PVIU01001936.1, read as the reverse complement.
ATATTTTATCTTTTTATCTGTTTTATCTTTTAAAGATTTATTTGTTTGTTTGTTTATGTGTCCGTGTGTGCCTTGAGTGTATGTACATATACCATATACATGTTGGTCCTCATGGGGGTCAGAAGAGGTTGTTGGGTCCCCTGAAACTGGGTTTGTGGATGGTTGTAAGCAACCAGATGTGGCAACCAAACTTAGGTCCTCTGCAAGAGCAGCAAATGCTCTTGACCACGGAGCTATCTTTCCAGCCATTGTTTTTTAAAATTTTTGAGGCAAGGCCATGTAGACCAGGCTGACCTTGAATTCATGATTTTCCTGTGTCAGTCTCTGATATGTTATGACTACTTGTGTATACTACCACGCCCAGCTATTGTTTGAATGTATTTCTATAAAATCGTGGATGAGAAGCTGAGTGTGGTGTCACAGGCTGAGGTCCCACCGACTCAGCAGGCTGAAAGAGGATCACATGCTCTGGTCAGCCTGGGCTGCAGGGTGAGACCATACCCTCCCAAATAAATAAAATCACAGAAAGGGACCAGCTATGGTGCCACACACCTGTATTCCCAGTGCTTGGAAGGTAGAACAGGATGATCAGGACTTCAAATTTATTATAAGCTAGATCACAATGAGTTCTAAAGGGAGAGACACCGTGTCCAATATATATGTATGTGTATATAAATATATATGTGTATGTATGTGTGTGTGTGTGTATACATATTCAAAGAAGAAGTTTTCCCAAGGTGCTTAGTAAGTACCAGGGACAATGTAGACTTTGGGAATACCATGAAGAGAAAAAACAGTCGGAGCCTCTACCTTCGCAGATCTCATAGGACAAGAATGGCCCATCACTGACCACAGAGGAAATGAGGTAATAGCCTTTGACCTTCAGGAGACGCAAGAAGCATATCATATCTAAGAGCTTACCCCCCAGGGCTGGCCACGGACACTACGGAAGGGTTCCGGGTTCCGGAGGAAATGGTGACTGAGCCTACATCAGAAAGATTAAAGGTTAAAGAAAGGAGAGGTGAGGAAACAGGAGAAAAAGCCTTCTAGGCACGAGGCCATTGTATTCAAAACATGCTCCCAAGCTTGCAAAAACAACTGAAAGGTAAGTGTGCCAGAGGGCAGGGCTAGCAGGAAGAGAGCCAGGGAGCTCCCGAGTCATGCGTACCCTGCTCCTGTTTGGAGGTTTTGGCTAGATTGCCCTACCCATGCCATAGATTCTGCCCTGGGAGATGGCTCTTTACCTTAAGAGAAAGGGAAGGGCTGGCAAGATAGCAGATATATCTCAATGCATAAATGTGCCTGCTGCCAAGTGTTCTATCCCTGGGACTCACAACTCCTGAGCCTTTTCTCGTGCACTATTGTAGGAGGTCCTTCTGTTTATGTGTTGCTTTCATTGGTTGAATAAAGAAACTGCTTTGGCCTTTTGATAGGGCAGCACTTAGTTAGGCGGAGTAGACAGAACTGAATTCTGGGAAGAAGGGGACAGAGAGAGAGAGCCGCCATGGAGACGCCAGGTCAGACATGCTAAATCTTTCCCAGTAAGCCACGACCTCGTGGTGATACACAGATTTAATAAAAATGGGTTAAATTAAGATATAAAAATTAGCCAATAAGAAGTTAGAGCTAATGGGCCGGGCAGTGTTTAAATGAATATAGTTTCTGTGTGATTATCTTGGGTGTAAGCTAGCCGGGTGGCCGGGACAGAACAAAGGGCCCCCGCACCCCTCTCCGACAGATTGGTGCCCAATGTAACACACTATGACACATGTGCCATGCATATATGCTTAAACATACATGCATACACACATGAGTTTGCACACATACAAATGTATGCACAAGCACATATCCCAAATAAAATATAAATAAGCCTTGGTTTTAAAACAGATCAGAGGGAAAACTTTAAAGATTAGGGCCACCAGTGCAGCTATTCAATAGATGCAGGACATCATAAACACTCAACAAAACATTTACATCTTGAAAAGACTTGGAGATGTCGCCACTGATAGTATAATTTTAGGTAAAGCAATTTTGCCACATCTTTCAGAATTACCAATATATGTACCTCTTTCCCCAGCAACTTCCCCTAAGGAATTTACCTTATGTGTTATTTGTCTACATACAAAATGAAACAAAATCTGTGTGTGGTTGGTTATTGCTGGGTTGCTTATACAAGCAGGAGAATGTAAATTAACATGATGTCCCTTGAGCCAGCCTGTACCACTTCCCTGCCAGAGTCTAATATGTGATTAAAGTGAAAATAATGAAGACTTTTGTACACAGTTTTGAGAACTTCAAGATATTTCATTATTTTTTTAATGGAGCTGGAGAGATGGCTCTGTGGTTAACAACATTGGCTGCTCTTGCAGAGGACCCAGGACCAGTTCCCAGCACCCACATGGCTGCTCACAACCACCTGTAACTCCAGTTCTAAGGGATCCAGTGCCTTCTGGCCTCCTCGGTGCACATACATGAAACACTCAGACATGAAATAAAAATGGGTGAATGCAGACAATATTTCTTTTTTATTGATTTTTATTGAGCTGTACATTTTTCTCTACTTCCCTCCCTGCCTTTCCCCTTCCCTCTTCAACCCTCCCCCAAGGTCCCCATGCTCCCAATTCGCTCAGGAGATCCTATCTTTTTCTACTTCTCATGTAGATTAGATCCATGTATGTCTCTCTTAGGGTCCTCATTGTTGTCTAGGTTCTCTGAGATTGTGATTTGTAGGCTGGTTTTCTTTGCTTTATGTTTAAAAACCACCTATAAGTGAGTACATGTGATAATTGTCTTTCTGGGTCTGGGTCAAAATGATGTTTTCTAGCTCCATCCATTTTCCTGCAAAATTCAAGCTGTCATTATTTTTTTCTGCTGTGTAGTACTCCATTGTATAAATGTACCACATTTTCCTTATCCATTCTTCGGTCGAGGGTCATTTAGGTTGTTTCCAGGTTCTGGCTATGACAAACAAAGCTGCTATGAACATAGTTGAGCACATGACCTTGTGGCATGGCTGAGCATCCTTTGTATATATACCCAAAAGTGGTAGCAGACAGTATTTCTAACTGACTGCAGTTGTGTAGGGTACCAAAAAAGGGCACTAAAATGTGCCGTTTTAGTGTGTATAGTATTGAAAGCAGACATGAGACATGACCCATTGCATTCCTCTGGAGAGGGAAAGTAGGCAATTAAAGACCGACTTAGAAGACTTTAACTGAATTTTGTCTTATCTATTCTCTAACAAATTTTTTTTAATGTAGCCCAGGGCAGCCTTGAACTCACTATGTAGCTGAAGATGACTTTTAACTCCTGTTTCTCCTGCCTCCACCTCCTGAGAGTTGAGATTATTGTCATGTGGCATCATGTCCCATGTCATGCCATCATGTCTGGCATCATGACAAAATAAATTTTCATAATAAGTATTCACTAACTAAATGAATTGTAAAATTAATGTGCTTTTAAGAGGACTTCCAGGCAGCCTGCCCTTCTGCTGTTTAGAAATGTTGCATGAAGAGGAGCGGGCTGTGTCTGCTGCCCAGCTCCCGGCTGCTGGCCTGCTTTTGGCCCCGGGTTAGCTTATACGCAAAATAATTACACAGAAACTGTATTCATTTAAACTCTGCCTGGCCCATTAATTCTAGCCTCTTCTTGGTCAACTCTTACATTTTTTTTAAGAAAGCTCTCTCTCTTTTTTATTTTAAATTCATTTATTATGTATATAGTGTTCTGGGCATCAGATCTCATTATAGATGGGTGGGAGCAATCATGTGGTTGCTGGGAATTGAACTCAGGACCTCCAGAACAGCAGTCAGTTCTCTTAACCTCTGAGCCATCTTTCCAGCCCAACTCTTACATCTTGATTCAGCCCATTTCCATTAATGTGTATCGCCACTTGACTGTGGCTTACCGGCATGAGTCTAAGCAGCGTCCATCTTGGCCAGGAGAATCATGGTGTCTGCCACACTTCCCTTCCTCCCAGCATTCCATCCTGTCTACTCTGCCTACCTGATTTCTGCCCTATCAAAAGGCCAAGGCAGTTTTCTTTATTCAACCAATGAAAGCAACACAAATGGAGAAGCACCTCCTATACCAAGAAAAGGGTTAGAGAAGTCTGGCTCCTGCCATAGCCCTCGCAGTGGATGGATCCCATGAACACAGAAGCCTCGGGGAAGAGAGGGGACGGAAACAATTGTGCTAGTTACCAGCACCCTTTCCTCAAAAAGGCCTGTCTTTGGGGGTTATTTGGGGATTTTGTTTGTTATTTGTTAGTTTTTGAGACAGGATCTCGCTATTATTCCAAGCTGGCTTCAAACTCTGACTGACTTCAGCGTGCCTCGAACTCTGGAATTAGAGACGTGCGCCACGGGCCAGATGTGGAGCCTTCGCCCTTGGAACTAGGCAATTCTGGGGACCCACAGAAGCACAGCTGGAAAAGGCTTCAAGCTTCTTTAATTAGGCTCCTTGCTGAAAAGTTTCTGAGACTCACTGCTGGGGTCATGGTAACTGGTGACTTGAGAGCCAGTTCCCTCTCCACAGGGATCTATTATTATGAAATCTGGTGTTCTGGCCTGGCATGGTATTCCGTACAGGTTTGCAATCCCAGCATGTGGGAGGCTGAGGTATAGTAAAATCACCATGAGTTTGAGGCCAGCCTGAACTATATACCAAGTTTATGGTCAGCCTAGGCCATAGGGAGTGCCTGTCTCAAAAGGGGAGGGGACTGTGTTGTTTGTATTTGCCTGCATCCTAAGACACATCTGAAAACAGGCAGCTGCAGAAGAGGCTGCAAGGAAGCCGGTTAAGGCGGAATGCCTTACGTTCTGATTAAATTCCAATGGGAAGGAACGCTGACAACGAGGGCCACCGATTTCACCACCTTAGTCTGATAAGGAAGATGAAAGGGAGACAGAAGCTCACCCCCTAAAGAAGTTCCCTGTTTTTCAAGGCAGGAGGCAGCTCTAAGCTCTCAGGAGGCAAAGCCATGGGGAGCTCTGTCCCGGAGTCCCACTGGCAAGCCTGAAGTGAGGACCCACAGAAAGGGTTCCTGAGGGGGCTCTGGCCTTGGTCTGTACTGTGATGGTTTCTACACTGTGTGCCGCCCCTCTCCAACCCGTGCCACTGATGAGAAAACTGGGGATTTACCTGAGAGTCCTAGCTGGCAAGGACCCAGGTTAGAGCAGGTCTCCTTTCTCCTGCTGTGGAGCACCTGGAATGGACTGGCAAGCACCCACTTCCCCTCCCAGCACTGTTGGAACAGAACCAGGGATTTTGCTATGTCTGGCAAACACTCTACCACTGAGCTATACCCCAGCCCAGAAGTACCTACTTTTGAGTCAGCAATAAATAGTTAACTCTTAAGTACTTTTTTATTATTATTTTCTTTTTAAATAATGTTTCTATGTAATCTTTAAGAACTTCATAAAATGCTTTGTGATCATGTTCATCCCCCTCCCCCAACTCCTCCCAGACTCTCACCCAACTTCATATTCTGTCTCTCTCTTTTTTTTAAAGATTTTTTTTTTAGATTTATTTATTTATTATGTGAATAGTGTTCTGCCTGCACATATCCCTGCAGGCCAGAAGAAGGCACCAAATCTCATTACAGATGGTTGTAAGCACATGTGGTTGCTGGGAATTGAACTCAGGACCTTTGGAAGAGCAGGCAAAGCTCTTAACCACTGAGCCATCTCTCCAGCCCTAAAGATTTATTTATTATGTATACAACATTCTGCCTCCATGTATGCCCACACGCCAGAAGAGGGCACCAGATTTCATTAAAGATGGTTGTGAGCCACCATGTGGTTGCTGGGAATTGAACTCAGGACCTCTGGAAGAGCAGCCAGTGCTCTTAACCACTGAGCCATCTCTCCCGCCCCTCTCTGTCTCTCTCTTTTAAAAAAAATCAAGGCCAGGCAGTGGTGGCGCACACCTTTAATCCCAGCACTCGGGAGGCAGAGGTAGGCAGATCTCTGTGAGTTTGAGGTCACCTTTGCCGTGCCAGCATGGAAACTGTAGTTCTTCTGAGCGAGAGACGTTGGGATTAACAAACAACACACTTCAGGTTCTGCAGACAAGCCTTTATTCCACTTTCTCATACAGTATATATAGCCCTCTGCAGGGGAGGCCGAGCCAGCAAAAGCAGGAAGCTCATCACCGCAACTCACATGGCTTAGGGGTAAACATCCTTAGAAACATTGCTGAAAACAACATATTGTTCCTGGTTTTGTTTCTGTTTTCAACCAACCACAAAAGTGCAAAACAGATCAAGTGGGGGTGTGAAGGCCTGTCCTCAAGGGACCCAACAATTCCCCCCTTTTTATTTTAAAAGCATGAGAGCCCTTGTCTTAGGACTCCCCCAGATGAAGACTCTTACCTGTCTACGGGAGGCCTTATTCCCTATCTTAGGCGAGCTCTCTATACCAGGACAGTTGCCCATTATAGGGATCCCTCATGACTTCTGCAGCATCTACAGCCAGACTTGGGGTGCTTCCTGATTACCAGAAGAGAGCTTGAGCAACACTTGTTGAGTGACAGTGTGCTGCACATGGGATTGCCTCATAAAGCAGCAGAGAATCCAAAAACAGATAACCGCAATAGCAATATCAGCGCAAGTGAGAGCGTTCCAGACAATCGCTGGACCCAGCCCCCATGCTGGGCCATAGCATTCCACTGACTGGATCCAGACAAAGCATGGACCCACGTGCTATTAATACTAACAATATGATGAGCTGTCTGCTGATATGCATTTAACTGTTTAACCACATCAGAAGCATTTACAACATTAGCAGGTGTAACGTACAAGACATTTGTTGCAGGAGCCAAAGGGAATCCACCCACTCCTGCAAAAGCACAGTCTGTCAATCCAAATTCAAAAGTCCAAATCCAATATGAGAGTCCAGAGCACTCCGTGTCCGCAGGGCCCTGCCAACCTCCCCAGACAGCACAGTCTCCACAGTCACAGCTGTCTGCAAAATGGCAACTCCAGCAACCATAGCTGCAGTGGCAGTGACAGCAATAGCAGCAATAATTGCAGCTGTTATCTCAAAGTCTCGACGTTGTTGATAAAGGGTGATCCCTGGACATTCCTGAGACACCAGCACCGGCAGAGGAACCACAGCAGGCACCCAAACGACCAGAGCTCCATCAGAACCACAGCTTACAGATCCTGGAAGAACAAACAAGAACACCGCCCCCCTCAAAGTGCCACTCCACAACACAAAGAAAAATGGGGCAAGAATGCAAGCAGAAGATCGAATAGTCATATTGCGTCCAGCAGTATAATTTATCTTTAGAGAGGTTTCAAAAAGATCTGTTTGGTTAAAACTGGCAGTAGCATTAAACACAATTACTCACACCTAGGAAAAAGTGGAATTTTTCTCTATCAGCATCCCAACACTTGAGGAGCAGGCTTGGGACCATAGGTCAAATCCCCTTTCAGGGTGGGATACAGTATTTTTCTAAATCCTATCACCCTACTATGAGTATGATTATTAGTAAAGTCTGCAATAGAAGCATTATGCAATAATAAACATCCATGATGAAAGGACGACTCCTTCGCCAATGACAGGTTATAAGATTAATAAAACAAAGAATGCCCGTTAATGGAAAGGCAGCTGTAATGTTTCCCTGTTCTGGATCAACTCAGGCCGAAGCTGTCCCCACTGTTATGTTGCTAGCAAAAAGTGAGGGAAAGAAGGGGCTATTTTTACTAACTGGCATTAAAAGTGGGGGGTTTCTCACCAGACTCCACATCACCCATGATTCTGCTGTTGTTACCAGAGTCATCACCTGATGCAGAAGGAGCATCGTGGTCTTCATCCTGGGTCACCAGCCATATGCACTGTTCTGGCACCCAAATTGGTTTATCAACTCCTGGAGGAAAAACACATACAGCGCCCCCTCACCTTTGCCAACAAGGGGGTTGGTTCCATCCATCTTCCTGTTTGCAGATCTTTCCAACAAACCCATCCTGGGCTCTGAACCCTAACTTGTGTATGGCGCTCCATAGGCGAGTGCCCTTCAGCATCCACAGTAAAAAAAAAAATTCAAAGTAAAGAGAATGGTGGATAATTGAGTTGCTGGGGAGAATATGAACTCCCCCCTTTTTATTTTTTGAAAATATTGCTTGAGGGTCTGATTGGCTCTTTCCACAATTGCCTTGACCCATTGTGTTATACAGGATGCCTGTTTTATGGGAAATTTCATGGAATGAACAAAAGGATAAAACTTTTTCGCTGATATATGCTGGGCCATTATCTGTCTTGATAACCTCAGGTTTGCCCATATAGGCAAAAGCAGATAGGCAGTGTGCAATGGCATCTTTTGCAAGTACTCTCAAATGAAAGGATGCAAAAATTACTCCTGAAAATGTGCCTACTGATACATGGACAAACTTAAGTTTCCCTGCGGCGGGCAGATATGTAACATCCATCTGCCCATTGGGCCCCCTTTTACATCGTGAGCACTTTCCTGATCTGGCAGTAGCTCCCTGAGGGAGCTGTGGACAATCCTTTTTTTTTATATCCAGGGGCACCACAGTTAAAGCAGGTTTTATCCCCAGTTGTCCAGGGTCCTTGCCCAGGCCTGATGGCAGCAGCAATCACCTGGCCTTGAATGAAGAGCCCATCAATATCCCCGTAGATCCAGATGTATTCATTTAAGCTTTTTGCCTTATGTGGCCGCAAGACTTCCTTACAGTATTTATTTGCATTCTCAAATGCCAGCTGCTTAACTATGGGCATAGCTGTGGTCACATCACCAAACAATTTCCCTGCCAACTGCAATAGCCTATCTACATAGTCCTGAAATGGTTCTGAAGGCCCTTGTAAAACTTTTGACAGCTGATCCCCCGCGGCCTTGTTTGGCAAGGCTTTCCAAGCTTTGGTAGCTGCAGCCGCCATTTGGAGATATACAGCAGGATTGAGCACAATTTGATTGGCCAAGTCAGCATAAGCGCCTGCTCCAGTTAGCATGTCTAGACTGCACTGTGCCTGTCCCACTTGAGCATTTAACCTAGCTGTCTGTAAACAATTTTCTTGATATTCTCCCCTCCACAATAAGTAATCTCCCAATAGTACTGCACAGCATAGCTGCTGCCAATCGCTAGGTGTAAGATCCAATGTCGCAAAAGATTCTACCATGGCAAGAGTAAAGGGGGCCTGAGCGCCATATGCCACCACGGACTCTTTCAATTGCTTCATCTCCTTAAAGCTCAAGGCCACGTGTTGTCTCAACATCTGTCCTGGATTGTTCAGATCAGATACCTTTATGACCAGAGCAAGTCTGTGTGCCGGGGCTGAAAACAGACACCTCCTCTTCTTCCTGAGCCCTCTTCGGCCTCCCACTCATCTGTCAGTCCCCAGTGGGCCTCCCTCCTTCCCCAATCCTCATTATAAGCAGGTGGGGCTGACGGCACACATAAGGAATCCTTTGCCTTACAGTGCTTCAGCCTTTTCTGAAGTACCTTAATTTCCTGTGTTAGCTGTTCTTCCTCAGCAGATAAACTATCCTCTGCACTAGAGCTGAGGCTGTCTTCCCCACTTTCTGACTCAGAGGTTGTTGGTATCTGGTATTGTGCCCAAAAGCATGCAGACTTTGGAGCTAGCCTTGGTCCTGCGCCAGATTCCAAAGATCCCCCTGGTACCTCTGACATTTCCTTTTGGTCCCTATGCCACTCCTCCGTGAATCCTATGGACCAGCGAGTCTCCTCCTCCTGTATTTCTTCAAGTATTTCTTTAGCCACGGTGACCTCTGGCCTCACGTTCACTTTATCAGTAAGTAGGGCATTGTGGACCAGGCACCATAGCGAAAAGGTAGATATAGGGATGCCTTTGGCACCCTCCTTTTGCAGCCGTTTCTGCAAATCTCTTTTTACCTGTTTCCAATCGGAGAAGTTCAAACCTCCACCTGTCAAAAACCATGGGCTTGCTGAGGCTATATTCTTAAGAAAATCCTCTATAGTTCTCTGTTTAACCGCGGTTCCTTGTTGCTCTTAACAATTTAGATTATCTGATATATCAGTTCTCTCTTACTGCTTATGGATCCCATTTTACCCCAATCCATCCTTACTGGCCTAGGACGACCCTGTCCGCTACCCCTTCTTTCTCAGATCTCGGTGGGACCTCCACTTTGCCGCGCCAGCACGGCAACTGTAGTTCTTCTGAGTGAGGGACGTCAGGATTAACACACAACACAACTTCAGGTTCTGCAGACAAGCCTTTATTCCACTTTCTCATACAGTATATATAGCCCTCTGCAGGGGAGGCCGAGCCAGCAAAAGCAGGAAGCTCATCACCGCAACTCACATGGCTTAGGGGTAAACATCCTTAGAAACATTGCTGAAAACAACATATTGTTCCTGGTTTTGTTCCTGTTTTCAACCAACCACAAAAGTGCAAAACAGATCAAGTGGGGGTGTGAAGGCCTGTCCTCAAGGGACCCAACAACTTTAGTCTACAGAGTGAATTCCAGGCAAGTCCAGTTTGTATTGACTGACTACTCCTGGGATTGGGCCCTGCCCTAGATTGTGGTTGATAGACTATGTGTAGTGGCTTGAATAAGAATAGATCCATAGCCAGGCAGTAGTGGCACACACCTTTAGTCCCAGCACTTAGGATACAGAGACAGGTGGATTTCTGTGTGTTTGAGGCAAGTCTTGTCTACAGTGTGAATTCCAGGACGACTAAGGCTACACAGAGAACCACTGTCTCCAAAAAAACAACAGAAAAAAAAAGAGAATGGCCCCATAGGCTCAGATATTTAAATGTTTAGTCACCAGAAGGTGGAACTGTTTGAGAAGGATTAAGAGGATTAGGAGGATTAGGAGGATTAGGAGGTGTGGCCTTGTTGGTGGAGGTGTATCACTAGGGGTAGGCTTTAAGTTTCAAAAGTCCACACCAATCCCAGCCCCGTGTCCCCTAACCCACCCCACCCCTGTCTGCTGTCTGCAGATCAGGATATAAAGCTCACTTCTCCAGCACTGTGCCTGCTTCCTGCTGAGATGATCATGGACTAACACTAAAAGCAAGCCTCCAATTAAATGCTTTCTTTTTTAATAATTGCCTTGGTCATGGTGTCTCTTCACAGCAATAGAACAGTGACTAAGGAGCCAGGTATCACTCCATTGAAGAAAGCTTACTTTCCCTCTTCCAGGAGCAACCACATACCACAGGTTTCTTAGCTAGGTGTGAGACTGCATGCTCACCTTCCCTCCTCCATGCTGGGATTCGGTCTCACATGAGCCTGTGTAGATCTTGTGTGTGCTGTCACGATCTCTGTGAGCCCAAATGTGCATCTGCCCTGCTGTGTCTGGAAAACATTGTTTCTTTGAAGTTATCCACCACCTCTGCCTCTAACAGTCTCTCTGCTCCTGCTTCCACACAGATCCCTGAATGCTGAGGGAAGAGATGTCAGCTAGACCTTCTTAGGGCTGAATATTCCAGTGTCTCTGATTCTCAGCACATTGACTAGTTGTGGGCTTCTGTTTTAATTGCCATATACTGCAAGAAGGAGCTTCTCTAATGAAGGGTGTGTGATGCATTGATCTATGTGGAGAGCAATAAGTCATTAGGAGAGCAGTTTTTATTGCTTTAGTCAGAATAATAGTAGTAGGTTTTCCCCTAATACTTGTGACCTAACTACCCACATGTTCTTGGCCTCATTGACAGTGTTAGATATGGGTTCCAGCTCATGGAACAGGCTTTAGATCCAATTTTTTTAAAAAGTGGTTGGTTATTCCAATAGCATCTGTGCCACTATGACCAGTGGGTCTATCTTGCCAGACAGGCTGTTATTGTAATTCACAGGGCTCATAGCTGAGTGAGACTGATGTCTACTTTTCTCCTCTTGGAACAGTACTTTCCCAGCATTAGGAAAGCTAATCAATAGGGTTGAGGCTCCCAGTTGAGTGCCAGCTAGACTTCTACATGTTCCATGACTCAAGAATGTGCTATTTTCAGCAATGGGGTCTCACTATCAAGTCCTTGATGATAACCAATTGTACTGTCAATAGCCTATCATGCTTTGGGGATCTATGGGGCCCCACTGGTCAATGAGCTCTGTGGTAACCCATTCCTAGTTCAGGAGGTTTTATTGTGCAGCATATAACATCTAGTTGTGGTATTGTTTCCTGTTTATGTGGTTACTCCATCTAAGATCTATATATATATATTTTAGAAGCTCCTATAGGTTCCCATTAGTGTAGTTATTACTCTCCATATTCCTTTCTCTACCTTCCCTTCCACCCCCACCCTATTTAACCCTTCCTGTTTTTTCCCCCATTCCCATTTACAACATCATATTCTGTTTCCCTTCTTTGAAAGATCCCCTTCTCCCCTATGGTCCCTTACTAGTTACCTAACCTCTATGGATATTCTAAACGGGTATTCTAAATGGGTATTCTAAATGGTACAGATATCTAAAGCTTAAAATCCAACATTCACATATAAGAGAAAACATTAAATTTTGTCTTTATTTCCTTCAGTCTGTGGTCTTTCCTTCCTTCTTGTTTGTTTGAGGCAAGATCTCAAGTACCAGAGAATGTGCTTGTATTGCTGATGTTCCTGTTGACACTTCCTGAGCGCTGGAATTATAGCTTCACCACCACACCCAGACCCATTTTCTCTGGAATACTGCATTCCACTATGCTGTTCGGCACCTGCAAATTATTTATATCCTCTAAACAAAGAAGACAAAGTGTGGTGAGCCCTGCACTTGGGAGGCTGAGGCAGAAAGATTGCCAGTTCCAGGCAAGCTTAAACAACAATGATGTGTCTTTTCAGAGGAGGAAGTTCAGGTCCCTTTATCAGCCAACAAGACCAAAGGAAGGCCTGGAGCAGCCTGCTGCGGTCCCCTGTGCCATCTCGAGGCTCCCTGAGCTGATAGAGATCCTTGTCTCATTTGAGAAGAGGTTCTCAGTCAGTGCTACATGGGGACACACCTGGCATAAGAGCAGTCAGTGTGAGGTCCCTTGAGACTTGGTGGCCAATTCAGATCTCAAAGTCACAAGTCTTAAGTAAGAGCCTTGGGAAGCTGGGCAAAATAGCACACCATGGTAACACCTGCCATCCCAGGATTTAGAAGGCAGAAGCAGAAGGGTCATATATGAGCTTCAGGATAGTCTGGTCTATACAGTAAGTTCCTGGCCAGCCAGGGCTACATAAAAGATTTTTATCCAACAAAAAGGAAAAAGGAAATGAGAAAGTTTTTTATATTAAAGAAATTTAGACAAAAAAACTTCCTAATTTCACTGTGTTATTCACATTTTGGTGGCTTTCTCTTCTGTTTCCGTTTCTCCACGAGGCAGGTTGGTTTTGTGGTTTTGTAGAAGAGCTACCTTCACTATCCATTCAACTCTGTGAACTGCTTCTCAGGAACACCACATCACAAGCATTCTCCTTTCACTGAAAACTGTTTTCAGGCTGGATTTTAACTCACAGAGATCCACCTATCTCTGCCTCTCTGGTGCTGGGATTAAAGGCGTGTGTCATTACCGCCTGAATATGCAGCAAGTTCCAAGCTAGCCAAGGCTACATAGTGAGACCCTGTCTCAAAAAAAAAAAAGCAAACATATTTTCAGGACTGGAGATATAGCTCAGAGGTTTAAAAGCACTTACTACCAAATCTGATGACCTAAGTTTGATTCCTAGGACCCACATGGTAGAATGAGAATCAATTTCTACTAATTGTTCTCTGACCTCCTTTTGCGTACTGTGGCGTGTGCATGCCCTCCAAAATGTAAAGGGGGAAGGTCTCTGCAAACACCACAGTCAGCAGAGTACCACCCAAAGGAGGCAAGAAGGAAGTTCAGTTCAACAGGACTCAGTAACTGGCGTCAGTTCAAACTTCAAGAGTCTGACACTAGGTAGTTTATTTCAGGTATATTAAAGCACAGCACAATTTGGAAAAACGTTTCCTGGTGACAATGAACTCAATCCTGTGTGCACAGCAAAGCTTAAGATATGATTACCTCGAAACTCTTGTAAAGTACATGTGAAATCTTCCATAAAGATAGGCTCTATAGGGCTGGAGAGATGGCTCAGTGGTTAAGAGCATTGCCTGCTCTTCCAAAGGTCCTGAGTTCAATTCCTGGCAACCACATGATGGCTCACAACCATCTGTAATGAGGTCTGGCGCCCTCTTCTGGCCTGCAGGCATACACACAGACAGAATATTGTATACATAATAAATAAATAAATATTAAAAAAAAGATAGGCTCTATAGATTAACTAAGAAAGCAGGCTCCAGGCAAACAATGCTCATGATAAGGGTCTGGGGGAGGATAGCACTATAGGTTGAGATAAACAGGCTCAAGAAAAGGGTCTGGGGGAGCCACTGTGGTCTGGGTATACACATAGTATACCCAGTGCTACCTGGGTATATGGATAACCAGGCTATTAACCACCTTCATTCCCAGTCTTCTGGGTAGAAAACAGGTTATACATCCCTCCCTTTGAAGAGACAACTCTGTATGTTTAATATTCCTGTTTTCTGTAGTGTTCATCTGTAAACATAAGTACCTATATGCCTCCTACACCAAAATATATAACTAAATATGATTTAAAAATTAAGATTATGTTTAGCTAATCATGGTGTCAAATACCTGAGATATCAACATTTCAAAGGCTGAGGCAGGAGGACCTGGAGTTCAAGGCCAGCCTGGACTACACAATAAGACTGTGTCTCCAAGCCAGGCGGTGGTGGCACACGCCTTTAATCCCAGCACTCAGGAGGCAGAGGCAGACGGATCTCTGTGAGTTCAAGGCCAGCCTGGTCTATAAGAGCTAGTTCCAGGACAGGCTCTAAAACTACAGCGAAACCCTGTCTCAAAAAACCAAAAAGAAAAAAGAAAAAAATAGACTGTGTCTCCAAAAAACAAGAACAAAAATCAAACAAACAAAAGAGCCTCATGCCATTCAATCACATGGTTACAGCTGAGGTCACCTTGATGTGTTTGTGTTGCTGGGGTGGGGGGTCGGCCTATAGCCAGGGGAGGCTTTAGACCCTTGCAGAATCCAATCAGCAAATCCCATTTGAACACAGCTGTGTGGTGTGCGCAAGCTATTTCATCTGAGTCTCAGTTTTGTTGTGTGTAAAATGAAGATAATCACAGTCACCTTGCATGGTTTCTCGAGGATCAGAATATCTTACCTGCAAAGCAATCTGATGCAGCAGTGAAATGATATTTCATTTATTTTTTTTATTTATTTATTATGTATACAATATATGCCTGCAGGCCAGAAGAGGGCACCAGACCTCATTACAGATGGTTGTGAGCCACCATGTGGTTGCTGGGAATTGAACTCAGGACCTTTGGAAGAGCAGGCAATGCTCTTAACCACTGAGCCATCTCTCCAGCCCCTTCATTTATATTTTAATAAATAAATCTTGCCTGAAGATGAGAAAGTTAAACAGCCACACTGGTCAGCCAAACAGACCGGGCAGTGATGGCACACACCTTTAATCCCAGTGGCCACACTAGTTCACCATAGAAGCTGGGTGGTGGTGATGCACGCCTTTAATCCCAGCACTAGAGAGGAATATAAGATGGGAGGAGACAGCTCTCAGCTCAGTCTCATTCTGAGATTCCTGGAGCCAGGATTGTCATTTCAGTCTGAGGTAGAGGTAAGAGCCAGTGGCTGGCTGCTTTGCTTCTCTGATCTTCAGGTTGAACCCCAATATCTGTCTCTGGGTTTTTATTATTGGTGCTACAGAACAGGTGAGAAATCCATGAGGAAAGGGAAGAGCCCAGAGATGGGAATCCAAACCTATGCCCAAACTTGTAGAGCTGGACATAGCTCCTTTGGTACTGAAAATCCCTAGAAAACCAACAGCCTTCCTTGGGGAATGATACAGAGAGGGAGCCCGGCTTTGGTGCCACAAGCACCAGGTTAAACCTCACAGCTAAGCGCTTGTCTAAACTCTCTGTGCCTCCTCTTTCTCGCCGGAGCATATTTGAAGTCTCTGTGGAGACTCAGCCAAGTGATCCATGTATGGAAATCTTCAACTCAGTGCTGTGACCGCTGCTTAAGGAGCTGCGCCTCCCTTGTGCAGCAGCTGCTCCGCGATTAAAACCTTCCATCTTTATGGGAACTTCGTAGAAACACAGGATGGTTACAGGGAAGTAAAACTACAGAAAGTTCTAAGGGAGGTGAAACACTCCATCCTGCAGGGAACCTATTTAAGACGGGAAGTAAACAACTCAAAAGTTTCAGGAAGTCCCTGAAAGTGACCACACTCACCAGGCTTCTCTCCAAGACTATATTACCATTAAAGCCGACTGAGAGAGAGACATACATGGATCTAATCTACATGGGAAGTAGAAAAAGACAAGATCTCCTGAGTAAATTGGGAGCATGGGACCTTGGAGAGGGTTGAAGGGGAGGGGAGAGGTAGGGAGGGGAGCAGAGAAAAATGTAGAGCTCAATAAAAATAAATTTAAAAACAAAAAAATATAATAAAATAAAAACAGAAACAAACAAAAAAAGCCTGCTGGGAGTCTGAGATAAGACCAGCTGCCCAGAAGAAACAAAGGCAGCTGAGCTGCTGGAAGGGGCTCAGACCAGTTGAGTCACCCGGAAAGGACACTCTCCAACCTGCGGAGCTGCCTGCAGGCTGTGCCCTGTGCTCCAGGTTCCCAGCTCAGTGAGCTGTCACCCACACTAGGGTGGGCTCTGGCGATACAGCTGTCATTCCTGGCCCTGTAAGTGACCCCTCATCCATATGCTTGCGAGTAACCCCAATAAGACTCATTGGTTCATCAGATTGGACTTTTGTGCTGTGCGTGCTCTGGTCTGTCACCAGTTCCCTCTCTGGGGTGGGTAGATGTCGGTTTACATCTCCCCAGGAATACTGTCACACAGTGCCTGAACAGGGACCAACAGAACCAGAGATGAGCTGGAAAGGAAGGCTTGGATGGTCCTGGTTGTGAGTAGCAAGGCAGGCAGCTGGGAGTGAAGCATCTGGAGGATTCCAGAAACACCACCTTTCCCGATGTGGTGTGGGATGGTGTCAGCTGTCAGGAGGCACCTACAGTGGGTGCTGAGATGTTCAACCAAGGCCCAGTCCTCTACGCAGAGGGAAGGTCTGGGTGGAGAGTCCGCAGAAGGAAGTCCTGATGAGGCTGTCTTGCTGTAGTTTGGGATGGCATGCCTGTTTGCTGAGTTGAGTCTGGTGCGTAAGTATGGATATTCCCTTAAAAAATGTTAAAAATGTTAAGCAAATTTTGCTATCTAGGAGAGTAACATGTATGAGACAAGAGTGTCAGCAGACTGCTATGGAAGCTGTGTGGCCACTGATGTGTGAGGTAAAAAAGTTTTCTGTAGCAAGATGGCTGCTTGTGGCATATGTGTGTGTGTGTGTGTGTGTGTGTGTGTGTGTGTGCGTGTGTGTGCGTGTGTGTGTGCGCGTGTGTGTGCGTGTGCGTGTGTGTAAAAGAAGATGCAATAGAGATGCTGTCATGCTATTTCTTTTTCTTTCCTTTTATTTCATGTTCATTGGTGTTTTGCCGGCATGTATATCTGTGTGAGGGTGTCATAAGCCACGGGACTGGAGTTACAGACAGGTCTGAGCTGTCATGTGGGTGCTGGGAACTGAACTTGGGTTTTCTGCAACAACAGCCAGTGCTCTTAACTGCTGAGCCATCCCTCCAGCTTAACTATGTCTTTTTCATTTGTTTTTAGATTTTTTATGTGTAGGAACGCTTTGCCTGCATTTATGTATGTGCAACACATGCATGCTTGATGCCTTTGTAAGTCTGAAGAGGGAACTGGATCCTCTTTACCTGGAGTGACAATAGTTGTGGGTCACTGTGTGGGTGCTGGGGTCAAACCCAGGTTCTCTAGAAGAGCAGCCAGTGCTCTTGACCTCCCAGTCATCTCAGATGTGCTATTTACAGTTATCAAGATACAAGAAATGCACAAAACTCAAGTCCAAATGGATCAAAGACCTCAACATAAAGCCAGCCGCACTGAACCTCATAGAAGAGAAAGTGGGAAGTACACTTGAACGCATTGGCACAGGGAACCACTTCCTAAATAGAACCCCAGCAGCACAGACACTGAGAGAAACAATTAATAAATGGGACCTCCTGAAACTGAAAAGCTTCTGTAAAGCAAAGGACACGGTCAACAAGACAAAACGACAGCCTACAGAATGGGAAAAGATCTTCACTAGCCCCACATCAGACAGAGGTCTGATCTCCAAAATATACAAAGAACTCAAGAAATTGGACACCAAAAGATCACATAATCCAATAAAAAATTGGAGTACAGACCTAAACAGAGAACTCTCAACAGAGGAATCTAAAAGACACTTAAGGAAATGTTCAACATCCTTAGTCATCAGAGAAATGCAAATCAAAACTACTCTGAGATTCCATCTTATACCTGTAAGAATGGCCAAGATCAAAAACACTGATGACAACTTATGCTGGAGAGGTTGTAGGGAAAAGGGAACACTTCTGCATTGCTGGTGGGAATGCAAGCTGGTACAACCCTTATGGATGTCAGTGTGGCGATTTCTCAGAAAATTAGGAAACAACCTTCCTCAAGACCCAGTAATCCCACTTTTGGGTATATACCCAAAAGATGCTCAATCGTGCCACAAGGACATGTGCTCAACTATGTTCATAGCAGCTTTATTTGTCATAGCCAGAACCTGGAAACAACCTAAATGCCCCTCGACCGAAGAATGGATAAGGAAAATGTGGTACATTTACACAATGCAGTACTACACAGCAGAAAAAAATAACGACAGCTTGAATTTTGCAGGAAAATGGATGGAGCTAGAAAACATTATTTTGAGTGAGGTAACCCAGACCCAGAAAGACAATTATCACATGTACTCACTCATAAGTGGTTTTTAAACATAAAGCAAAGAAAGCCAGCCTACAAACCACAATCCCAGAGAACTTAGACAACAATGCGGACACTAAGAGAGACTTACATAGATATAATCTACATGGGAAGTAGGAAGTAGAAAAAGACAAGATATCCTGAGTAAATTGGGAGCATGGGGACCTTGGGGGAGGGTTGAAGGGGGAAGGAGAGAGGTAGGGAGGGGAGCAGAGAAAATGTAGAGCTCAATAAATATCAATAAAAAAAAAGAATGGAGTGGACAGAGAGTAAAAGGAAGAAAAAAGATACAAGAAAAAGAGGGTACAAGTTAGACCCATGCTAAAGAGTTTTGGAGCCCAGGGAAAGAGTCAGATTTTTAAAATCTTTGATACCCCGTTTACCAGGCCAGATAGGAAACTCTGTTCATCCAACAGTAGAGGAAAAGGTCAACTTATCAGAGGCCTTGGGGCTGGGGTGGAGTTTTAGTGGCTTTGCTGAGTCCCACGGTAAGACGTGATCTCTGTAAAGCAAGAGCGGTTTCGTCAAACATACGTAACTTAGACCAGTGTGTGGACCGGATCTGAAGGTACTAAAACAAGTAAAAACAAGGGAAAGAAAAAAGCCAAATAAATGGACCTTGCGTCACTTGGAGGACGTGACATATTAGAGGATGATTTACATCAAGCCAGAGTCCCTAGGGGAAAGTTGATGGAAGCCCAAATGTGGCCTTGGTAAGGCTTTGAGAGGCCTTAGGCCTCCCCAACAGTTCACCTCAGGGGTAAAAACACAAAAAAGGAAGGTACCAAGATCTTCAGAAGTGGAAACCTTCCATGCCACTTGCCCACAGGAGTGGCAAGGGGCACCTGTGGGTGAGGACCCTGCAGGACTGGAAGTCCCACGAAAACTGTGGGTTTACTGGTCTTCTGCTAATGTTGAAAATAGGTTTTGGCGGACACTGGAAGCAGGTGTGCCTTGGTTTCTGACGACTTCCAGAAGCATCAAAGACAACAAGCATCAATAGGATGTAAAGCAATATGGGCTAAAGGGATTGGGTTTGCCGGAAAAGCGGACAGCTGACTTCTCCCCTGGGTGCAGAGATTGCTCACCCAGCCAAGGCTAGTGTGCGTGCAGGCAGAGCCCAGGGCGTGAGTGACTCTCCCTCCTCTAGCTCTGGGCTAGAAGAATCAGCCAAAGCCAGCTCCATCAAGGTCATCAGGGGTGTGGGAACTGTGCTGAGGCCTTGTGTGAGGGTCCCAGGGTGAGACGCCAGGAAATTAGTACAAACGGGTAAAACTTCCATGCTGCACCAGACCTGGCTAACAGTTTGCTTTGCTGTCTCCTTGGATGAAAACTTCTGAGATCACCTGATTTTTGTCCAGAACAGAAGATGGTGGATTTCCAGAGCTCTCCACTAAGGCTGCCTTAGGCAGGCAAGGTAAAATAGCAACGTATCTTTACATAATTAAACAAATGCAACGCATCTTTTCATAAACAAATGAAACACATCTTTGCATAGTTAAACAAATATTCTGCAGCAGACAGGCATGCACTGGAAGTGTCCCCTCCCTGCTCTCTAGCTCACATAGTGCCAAACAGTGCTACTAAGATTGCCAGAATAAATCATGACCCGAAGTCCTACTTAACTGTGGATTCTGCATGCTTCGCGATGTAAGTGCCAGCCCGGCTGTCAGCTAGGGCAGTAGTAGCACGAGTAATTATGGATAAAACTAGCTTTCTGGTAGGACTGAAGGCCTGCTCCACAGGGGAATGTCACAGCGAATACTGGGAGCTTAGGTAAAACCCATGACCCAGGAAGTCATTGGCCCAGTTAAAAATCCATTGCTATTGCTTTGGTAAATGAGCATAGTGTACTGGCTGATGTGCTTCCCAACATTTGTATTTATGGCCATAACATTACCGCTGTCAGTGTTCATTTGGAGGTTTTCCTGATTTACGTTTTCTGCCTTTTCCTCACTAGTGTTTGATAGCGAAAGAAAACACCACCAACACTCACAACCAGCCGTGCTCTGGAAATGCAGACACCGGTAAAAAGAAACAGAGTCAGTGCCCCACTAGAGTTAAAAGGACAATATCCAGATTTATGTGTCACCCCTCCAAGACTCTGAGCCATTGGGGAAGAGGAGCACAAAGAATTTAAGAGCCCAGGGAAGTGGTGGAGTGCTGTGTAAACTTTCTCAGAGATTAAAACTGTCCCCCTGAGAGGGAAGCTCATTAAAACACAGGATCTTTACAGGACGGCAAAACAACATGATGTTCTAAGGCAGTGGTTCTCAACCTGGGGGATGAGACCTCCAGAAAACACGTATTTCTGATGGTCTTAGGAACTGAGACACCACTCAGGAGCAAAATTACATTTACGAAGTAGCAACCAAAATAAACTTATGGGGGGGGGCCTGAGACCATTGGAAATATGTGTTTCCCGATGGTCACACCCACAGGTTGAGAATCATTGTAGGGCGATCAAACAGTCCACCCTGTAGGGAAGCCCTGTAAAACAGTAAATAAATAACTTTTAAAAAAAAAGTTTCAGGAAGTTCCTGAAACTGACCAGATTCACTAGGTTCCTCCCTCTCTCTCCAAGAGTAAATAGTAAAGACTGTTGAGAGTCAGTCTCAGACAAGCTAGGCTGGAAAGAAGACTCTCAGACAATCCCAGCTGCCTGGAAAGAAGCAGAGACCAGCCAAACAGCACAGAAGACACAAAGCGAGCTGAGCTGCTAGACCAATGGAGGCACCTGAAAAGGACACTGTCCAACCTGTGGAGCTGCCCGCAGGCTGTGCAGTGTGCTCTAAGTTTCCAGTTTGGGGGAGCTGTCACCCATGTTGGGGTGGATTTTGGTGACACAGCTGTCTTTGAGTCATTTCCGGTAAGTAACCCCTCACCCATATTCCTGTGAGTAACCTTAATAAAATTCTTTGGTTCACCAAGTTGGACTTTGGTGGTATTCCTACTTTGCTGTCACCAGTTCCCTATCTGCTGTGAGTGGACCTTTGTTCACGTCTTCTCAGGAATGGTGTTTCACAATATCCCCCACCTCCCTCAGGCCTTTTCTGGCTTTTTCTAGTTCTTCCCGTCTTTGCCACATACTACCCCATTTGGTCTCTTGATGCTTCATTTTTCCTCTGATTGCACCAGGACCAAAAACCTCTGTTGCCTCTGTCTCCTTCACACAGAGATAAGCAATCAATGGCTGCAGGAAGGGGGCAAGATGGCCTGAAAGACTCACCCAGCTAGAATTATTGGATAATTATGATTCTTTAGATAATTTCTATCCCTCTCTGAGCCAGGTCCCCAACCAATGTGGAGCAGATAAGCAGGCTCAGCCCCCTGATACCAAGGAGAGTAGAGCGTAGCTGCTTCCTAGGACTTGACATGACCGTCCCCATTGTGATGAAAAATAGTGGTGGGGACTCATCAGAGACCTCAGCATGCAGTCATGGGAATGACAGAAATAGTGTGACGGATAGCTAGCTCATGGTAACTAGGCTCAAGTTTCCTCAGAGAAGGTGAGGAAGAGTCATAGACCCTCCCCTGACCCCAAGATTCCAGCTTTAGGTAATATTAGATACGATGAAGATGAGATAAGACCTTGCGTGGGGTGGGACTTTGCATAGCTGCCAGTGAGTCACCCGCACTCATAATCCCTATAATGCATTATTGGTCAGTCAGTTTACTTTCTTTTGAGGGTGAACAGACTTTTCTTTTGTGTGCCCCCAGATAAGTCGCAGGACAAAGGACTCTTGAGGTACTCAGCGTGTGGTTTCATGTCCCAAGTCCATTTCCTCAGGTCTCTAGTAAAGTCTTTCATAATGAATGAACCTTTAAAGAGGTTCCTCTGAGAGGACAAGGCCACCAGTGTGGTACCCAGGGCTTCTTAAGTATGAAATTGCTCAGGCATTTAAAGGAAAAGATGGATTACAGGAAATGAGCACACAAAGGGCCACCCGAAAGAGTTAGGGATGTGGCTTGTTTGGTAAAGTGCTTGCCTAGCACCCATGAAGCCCCAGATTCAATCCTCTATTGCATAAACTGTACCCATTATCTGTCGGTGTCTGCTCCAACAAAGTCAGCCAGGGGTCCTGGAAGGGGGCGCTGAGGCTAAAGAAATGTTAGAGTGAGAGAAACTGAGACAGAAAACATAGGATGGATTCAGGGGACTTACTCTGGACAGCCACGATTTTATTTCGGAGCCTGCTTATATACAAAAGCAGAACAAAGCACAGCACAGACATTCAGTATCTAACCACAAGACCATACCTGTCTTTGAGCAAGCAATTTCTTTTATCTGGATGTGACCTAAGATTTGGCATCAGCGGTATTCTTTCTACTAGGAAGTGTGTTCTTTTCTCATCGGCAAAATGGTCTTTCCCATGGGCTTAATCAGAACTTTCTCACAGCCTTCAAGGATACTGAAGCAAGCAAAGCAGGCAAGGTTGAACTCAAATGACTTTTAAGTCATAGTGGACTCCAGATGGAAACTGAGTCACATGTGGGCTCCCACAATTATTCCAGAAATTGGAAGGAGGAAGTAGGAGGACCAGAAATCCAAGGCTCTGTATAGGTACATGAGATCAAGGCCAGTAGAGTGCTACATGATACCCTGTCTAAAAAAGAAAAGAAAAACTAAAGCCTATTAGAAAGCCAGGTGGCCAGAGAACAATGGTGAGGCTGCAGCTACCAGCCTCCAGCCTCAGACGCCGGCCCTCAGGGCTGCAAGCAGCGAAGCTCAGGTGAGAAGGTATCCTGGGTGTCGGGAGCCAAGGAGTACCACAACTCACGGTAAGTGCAGCAGCTGACTGCCCAGCTCCAGGGAAAGGTTCCCCCAGTGCAAGTGTAACAACTTTGCTCCGGCAGGGGAGGGTTTCCCCAGTGAAATTGTTACAGCTCTGCTCCGCTAGCAGAGTTTCTCAGTGAAAGTATCACACCACACAACAAACCTCACTCAAGAGATTTATTAGGAATGGAGAATCCAGGAGGGTGGCTGACACAGGTGAGAAACAGCAGAAAACTGAACAAGGTACAGAGCTTATATAGGATTTCTTGGAGGAAGGAGCTTTCCAGGGATGCTTGGGATGGGTGGATTCTTGTCTGACTCTGGGGCAAGCTCCGGGGTGGATGTGACTTCAAACCCTGATCCTGGGGTCAAGTCATGGTCAGGGGGTTTTTACTTGGCCCAGTTCTCAGGTCTAGTCAGGGGCAGGGTGTTTTTCCTTGGCTGTTTTCTTCCTACAATGTCCAGATGAAGGACAGCTGCCTACAATACCAAGCAAGAGATCCACAAGGTCAAAAGAGAAAGACTGCATCTTCTGTCTATCAAAGCCCACATCTGCATCCCCTGTCCATCAAAACCCACACCTACATCTCCTGTCCATCAAAGCCCACACCTGCATCTCCTGTCCATCAAAGCCCATACCTGCATCTCCTGTCCATCAAAGCCCACATCTGCATCTCCTGTCCCTGTCTGTCAAAATCCATACCAGCTAGCTACTCATTCCTTCCAAACCTCATGCAAGAGCCAGCAGGGGTAGCAGTCACGGACTGTTAGCAAGAGAGAGAAACAGAAAGAACCTGAGGTATGCATCCAAGGCCTCAGTCTTGTAGGTCAAAAAGAAAGAAACACAGAAACATCAAGTCCAGACAGCAAGAAAGTCTATAGTTCAAGGCTGCCATGGCAGGGATGGGGGGAAGGGGTGGGGTGTCACAGGTTCTTTGTGTACTGACTGACTTTACTTATTTTTATTTTTTTAATTTATGTGTAACTTACTTGCATTTATGTATGTGCACTACATCTGTGCCTAGTGCTCACTGAGGTCAGAGGGGCAAAAGTGGATTTACAGGTGGTTGTGAACCACCACATGGTTTCTGGGAACTGAACTTGGGTCCTCTGCAAAAGCCAGAAGGGCTCTCAACCGCTGAACCAGTCCCTGGATATTGACTTTTCAGTCAGTCCCAGCAGCACTATTCAGTAGCTGTGTGATCCTAAGTACATTGCTTCACCTCCCTGACCCTAATTCTCCCATCTGGGTCGCTGATGGCCCCTACTTCTCAGAGAACCTTGAAGTAGAGCACATAAAGCTGAGCATCTGGCAGGAGTAAACCATGGACCCAAATAATCTGTAAACTTCATGCTAGAATTTTCCTTTTCCACTCTTTTCCCCTCTCCCATTTCCTCCTCCACCTACTAACTTTCATTTTCTTTACAGAAAATACACAAAGTAGTATTTAAGAGGCTCGAGAGATGGCTTCACAGAAAAGAACACTGGCTACTCTTCCAGAGGACCTTGGTTCAATTCCCAGCCTCTACAAGGTGACTCACAACCATCCCTAATTTAATCCCAGGAATCCAGTACCCTCTTCTGTGTAGTGATATTTCATTTGTATTTTAATACATAAGGCTTGCCTGAAGATCAGAGAGTAAAATATCCACACTGGTCTGCCATACAGACCAGGCACTGGTGACACACACCTTTAATCCCAGTAACCACACTAGTTAGCCATAGAGGCTGGGCAGTAGTGGTGCACACCTTTGATCACAGCCCTAGAGAAGAATATAAGACAGGATGGGCTGGAGAGATGGCTCAGTGGTTAAGAGCATTGCCTGCTCTTCCAAAGGCCCTGAGTTCAATTCCTGGCAACTACATGGTGGCTCACAACCATCTGTAATGAGGTCTTGTGCTCTTTTCTGGCCTGCAGACATACACACAGACAGAATATTGTATACATAATAAATAAATAAATATTTTTTAAAAAAGGACAGGAGGAGACAGGTCTCAGCTTAGTCTCATTCTGAGGATTCATGGAGGTCAGTTTGGTCTGAGGTAGAGGTAAGAGCCAGTGGCTGGCTGCTTTGCTTTTCTGATCTTCAGGTTGGACCCCAATATCTGTCTCTGGGTTTTTATTATTTGTGCTACATTTCTGGCCTCCACAGGCACTACATATATGTGATGCACAGACTTACATGCAGACAAAACACCCATACACATAAGACAAATACTTTGGTTATGAGCCTAGCCTTTAATGGCTTAACCATCTCTCCAGCCCCACATAAGACAAATAAATACATAATATTTTTTAAGTAGCATTAAAAAAAAATCTATGTCTTTAGCAAAGGCTCATGCATCTTCATTTAGTCCCCAAAGACGGAGAAGAAACCAAGTGGTCCCTCTCCATGGGCTGTGGAAGAGGCTGAGGCAAAAGAGAGTCCATCTTGCTGATAGTGCAGAAAATACATCTTGCCTAGCATGTACCACAAAAAAAGACAGTAATTGGACAATAAAAAAAAAAATCAGCGGGGCAGTGGTGGCACACATCTTTAATCCCAGCACTCAAAAGGCAGAGCCAGACAGATCTCTGGTAGTTTGAGGCCAGCCTGGTGTACAGAGCTAGTTTCAAGACAGCTAGGGCTGTTACACTGAGAAACCCTGTATCGGAAAAAAAAAAAAAATCAAACAAGGCATTGTGATACACACCTTTAAAGCCAGTACCCAAAAGGCAGAGGCAGGCAGATCTCTGTGAATTTGAGGTCAGCCTAGTCTACAGAGGTCCAGGACAGCCAGGGCTACACAGAGAAACCCTGTCTCAAAAAAACAAAAACAGAAACAAAACAAACAGGGAAGTCCATGAGTTGGAGGGAATTTAGCAGAGAGGAGGAGGTGAGAAGGCTGGGTGCTAGCCTGGATTTAGGAAGAGTAATAGGTACCTGCAATATTGAGGGAGATTCAGCACGCTCTTGGTGTACTATAAGAACCACAGGTAAAAACAGCAAGAAGGGACGTGGCTCCTCTGGTAGAGAGGAACCAGCTTCAGACATTCCGGAGAAACGCTGGAAATCCTCCTGTAGACATTTCTGGATGTCTGGAGTTTAGGGGATTGGAATCTCCTTTGGACCTAACATTCCAGCCTTTTGTCGTTATAAGGGGCAGTGTAATCTTTTTCATAGCTGTATCTCAGCTGAAATTAGGATATCATTGTCAGGGCCCAGGAAGGCTGGGGACTGGGGAAGGGAGTCAGGCAATGGCAGGGTACATCTGGTTCGCTGCCCAGGTTCTGCAGGACCAGCTGGGGGTAGCGAAGTGCAATCCGTTTTGAACCAGTCTGGAATGCTGATGAAAACAGCGGCTGAAGCAGGTAGGCGACGGTAGGAGACCCAAGGAAATTACATCAGCATCGCCTGCTTTACCGACCACTGGGTAATGTTGTCCTCTCCTGCAAGGACCTGAATAGATGGGAACTGATCATTACTACAAGGAGTATAGAAATCGGTGGGCCAAGCAGACGTAAGAGTCAGGGTCCCAAAGAGTTGCGAAAGAGTTGACCCCTGCAAGAGTTGCTGCCGTCCCATGGAAGTCTTTAAGCCCTTCTTGCACCTGGCCAGACTGGTTTACATTGGATGTTCAGCAAATCCAGGGACCCCTAACTCTGCAAGACCGCCTGGGGCTGGCATGTTGTGGCTGTTTGGAGCAGTTTGGGTCGTAAAGACTCCTGGATGGTGTCGGTCAGCAGAGTAGAAGTCTGCTGGGACAGACACAGACGGGACAGAAGGGAAAGCTCAAGAGCTTAGGGGAAAATCTTTATCTTGGCTGTGTGATGAAAGTCCATTTTATGCTAGGTACCTGGTGCCTAATACCTGTTTGTCTCTGACCCCAGTCTCTGGAAGATAAGTTCCCAGTTAATCCTGACTCAGCGATCCCCACTCAGAAATGGATAGCCTGGACCGTCTGTATGTTGTGATGTGACTGATTTTTATTTTTATTTATTTATTTATTTATTTATTTATTTATTTATTTGCTTCTGTAACCTGTTTGTGCAGACATTCGGGGACTATTTATTTTGAGGTTGCCCTGACTTCCTAATCCTAGTAGAGCAAAACAGCTTCTGGCTTGCTTGTGCAGATGTTCAAGGCCTTCTTGTGGCCTTTGCCCTTAAACATTCTTCCCTCACCCACCCTTTGTAAGGCAGTCTCTCTCGTGTGTGTGTGTGTGTGTGTGTGTGTGTGTGTGATGTTTTCAGCACAATTAGAAGCACTTTTAAGTCTATATTTAGAAAATAACCAAAGGAAATTTAAATTTTTGAGCCTGTTACTATTATGGTAGACGGTATTTTATCAGCGCTAGATTAATAATTTATCAGAATTGTGTTGATTAATGTTTAAAACTGAACTTTTGAAGTCTGGGTATCATATATCAACTTTAAGTTTTGTCTTTCATGTACCTTAAATCACTTCCTTAGACCTTTGTAACTTGTGTTTACACACCTTAAATTACTTCCTTACACCCTCACAATTTACCTAAACCTTAAACCCTTTTTTTTCTATCCAATTATTTACCATGAGATATAGGTGGTTGGTTACTAAGAACAGCCATTGAAATGCAAATCCTTTTAAATAAAGGAATAGTAAAAAGTAAACTTTTAATTTTTTTTTTCTTGAGAAAAGGTTTCTCTATGTAGCCCTGACTGTCCTGGAACTTGCTCTATAAACCAAGCTGGTCTCAAACTCACAGAGATCTGCCTGCCTCTGCCTCCCAAGTGCTGGGATTAAAGGTGTGCGCCACCCTTGCCCGGCAACTTTAGTTATTAATAGTAGCGGGATAGCTTGAGTGTGTTTTTCACATTGAAACCTGTTTTGTGAGTTTCTCTCTTCCAATATGAAGCCTGTCAGTGGGGTGAACCTGTCTATGAGTCTGCCTTTCTCATCAGGAGACCTAGCAGCTCTAGAAAAGCAAGGCCTGCTGGTTTACATATGAGATGGGCTGACCCGGCAGCTGTAGATTTGGAAGAGCTGGCTAAGGTCTGCTTGCTGCTGCTAAACTGAGAAAGCCAGGGCTAGCCATCAACACCCTCTGAGATCTGAGAAGGAGAAAGTTGAGGGGAACGTATAGTCCAATGGCCCATGTATGATAGGGATTTATCACCCTGGGCTCTGCCATGGTGATCTCAGCTGGGGCAGAGTTCATCGGTCTTCAGCTGCCACACATGGCGGCATCAGCCTTTGACTGCCAGACCTGGAAGGTCTGAGAGATTTTCCTTGGAGAAGGAACTTGGGGAAACTGACCTACCTTGGTGAGGCAGAGTAAGGGAGTCCTCCCAACAGTATCCACAGTTTGGTGGGGGGCCCTGGTGGTGGACATGGCATGGGGTAGCTCTTTGCCCAGTGGTCAACATTAATAATCCAGGCAGAGTTTTTTACTGCCTATCTTCTTTAAAGATAGCTTCAGCTGCTGCTACCAGAAACTGCTATTTTGCCCATCAGGGAAGCCTTTTCATTAAACACCTTACATGCCACATTCAGCAGATCTCTCTAAGGGGCTTGACCGCCATCATCTAATCTATTAAGTATACTTGATTTTAAACAAACTGTCCTTATTTCTAGTTACTTGCTTCGGGCTTCGTGATAGAATATTACATTTACATTTATGCCAGCAATGCTTGTAAGCATGCGTGGGCAGCCCGTTTATGGCAGTTCTCCAGTTGTTCCTGTCCTGGGCAGTCCTAGATGCTTGTGTTATTGTCACACCCAAGGTTCCACAGTCTTTTATGCTGTCTGTCCAGTGTTTTATAGGCCTTCCTCTTCGCCTTATCCCGTGCACTCCTCCAAGCAGTGCTGTCTTCAGGTATCTGACGTCATTCATTCTCATAACATGGCCGGTGTCATATCCTATAGTTTACTTCCTTCTGTAGGTGGAGCTGTTTCTTAATGTCATCCTTGCGCCTTGTGTCATCTTCGTGTGATGCCCAGGATCCTCCTGAGACTTGAGCTGCCTCCTCGATGGCGAGACTGGAAATGGCCAGCTGCTGGGTCCTCTGGAAACCTGGGGAATTTAGCGCATGGATGGAAAGAGGTCCATCTGCTCGACTAAAGGCTACCACATGAAGAGGAAGAGACCTGGTCAGTCGTCCTCATCAACTCAGACCATGAAATCCAATGTGATAGCATATAAAGAAGGCTAAATAGACCTTGTCCCTGTAAATGAATTACATCTGTTCTTAGCATGACTACCAGCATAGTTCTGAGCACATTTGATCATTTGTAAGGTGACTGACCATTAACGTGCTTTTCTTAATTATCTTTTACAGTTTACAACAAGTGAGTAGCTTTTTGTAAGATTATTATTTTACAGTTTTATCCCTGTTAAGTCTGAGCCTTAAAATTTTGAATTGACGATCCTTTAGCATCAAAATAAAAGTTTAAACCATAAATACAGTCCACAGAGAGCCTGGGAGCCTTCCTTTTCTGATCCTTTCACAATGTCTCTTTACAGAATATCAGTTTCTTTTATAACTCAGTTTACCCAAATAGCTACAGCTTAACAAAGTTGATGGAGGGGGACCAGCTTCACAAGTCCCTGGGGAATGCTGGCTTTTATTTAACTGCCAGAAATCCTCTATAGTCCAGATTGAGTCCATTTCTGGATATCTAACTGCCTTGGAGTTTGGAGAATTGGCGTCTCCTTTGGATCTAACAGTTGTAAGCTGGATCCTAGTCTTGGGTCCTCTGCAAGAACAGTAGGCACTCTTAACGGCTGAGCCATCCCTCCAGCCTTGTGCTATGCATCTATCATCAGCCCTCCCCCAGCCTGAGCTCTGGCAACCGTCATCCCCATCTTCTCAAGATGGTCATAGAAACGGGAAGATTGCAGCTGTAACCTTTTGAGAATGCTCTCTTTCACCCAGCATAATACCTTTGGGGCTCATTGAAGGTAACCCACGTGGCAATAGCTCCTTTTGATTGCAGAGTAGAATTCCACTGTTTGAGCTCCCCGAGGAGAATATTCTGATACCCCTGGATGTTTCTTAGGGAACTGGTTCAAAATCACAGGGTATATTTTTAAAGAATTCCCCTGCTTAATATTTGCTCAAGAAGGTGATTGATGTGTGCTTCCCCCCACGTGGGACTCACTGGTGGTGGGACTCAGACGGTCTGCTGGCACTGGCATCCAGATCCTCTCATTCTTCTTGTCCAAGGAAAATTCAGGACTCCATTTTCAGTCACAGATGCCAAAGCCACTTCCATGCTGCCACCTGGTGGCCACAGCCATAACTGCTCCCCTTAAGAGGGCCACCAACATCCCTAGTTTCACCGCCAGGAGCCCTTCACACCCCTCATTTCCCTAGTGGAGCCCCTGCGGACACAAAACGTGTTTCTCATCTCAAAGGGAATAAAAGATAGTTTATCCTTGAGCCAAATATGAGTGCCCATAGCCCAGGAGCACAGGTCACCCCAGATACCATGTCCCAACGTAGATGTGATGTTAGGAGATTTTTATAGTTGTAGAGAATAAAAGAAAGTCATGAACCAAGGCATTTTTCCAAATACATAGACAAAAAGATCAAGCAGGTAGGTGGCAGCAGAGCAAAGATGTCAACCCATGATGCTATCTGATGACATCCTTAGCTTTGGGGTTGGTGGAAGTTAATACTATGAGCACGTGCCAGGTATCTTACCTGATAGTGATGAGGACAGCAGATCAGACCCAGGGCTGGGCAATGAATGGCTATTAGGAGCCATTAAGAGATCAGATAATTATCCTGGATCTTTAACACCCCACTCTCCATAAATTCTAATCAGTCATCATTTCGGTTGGAGAATCTTTAACATAGGAGTGGCTTTTCTTTTCTGGGAATGTCAGTTCATAGTTCCCTCTGTTGACTAAGTATCGTGTTTTGTTCACACAGAAGCCAAATGTTTATGTCCCCATATGCTAGGAAAGCTGGTTCCTAGGCTGACCTGTAGCTAAGTCAGCAGGAAGGGCAGTCATCCTTGGCTCTATGGAAAGGCTGAGATGAGCCTGGAAGACATGACCCCTCAACAATACTGATGATGATGATCATAATATAGAATTTGATTTGTCCTGTTTTCTTGGCTTTACAACAGATTCCAGTTTGGAGAAGTGATTTGATTGCCTCTTTATAAAGAAACCAAATGGCTATATAGGATCATTTTCAGTTTCTCCCCACAAAACTGCTGTTCTCTCTCAATCCAGGTCTTACTGTGACAGGGGTGGAAAGAAGGCACCAAACTTGGAGAAATCAAGATTTCAGAGGTTTTATAAATTTTTTATTTTATGTGTATATGAGTGTTTTTGCCTGTGTGTATGTGTACCACCTGCATGTGGTGCCCACAGAGGCCATCATATGCCCAGAAATTGGAATACAGATGTTGTGAGCCACCATGTGAGTGCTGGGAACTGAACCCAAGCACTGAGTCCTCTATAAGAGCAGTAAATGTTCTTAACTGAGCCATTTCTCCAGCCCCAGGACTTCACAGGATTTGTGGATACAGCCAAATCAATCACAGATTCTTCTATTTTTGAATATTCATCCTTTTTAACTTTAATGTTTATTATTTTATTTATTTTAAGGTAGTCTTGGCCCGCCTGGAAATCACTATGTAGCTTGTTTCTTCAGATGTATTCTTCTCTAGAATTGCTAGCCCAATAGCTACACCTCCAGAGAGGTCTCTTTTGGCTCTAACAAAAATGTGCTCAGGTTTTTTTTCCCTCTTTTTCTTTTTCTTTTTTTTCTTTTTTTTTTTCTTTCTTTTTTTGACAGGGTTTCTCTGTGGCTTTGGAACCTGCCCTGTAACTTGCTCTGTAGACCAGGCTGGCCTCAAACTCACAGAGATCCGCCTGTTTCTGCCTCCCAAATACTGAGATTGAAGGCATGTGCCGCCACCACCAGGCAAATATGCTCAGTTTTGACTATGAAGAGAAACACAACATCATGAGTGTTGCTGCTCCTGGAGACTGACTGCTTTTGTATGGTTTGGAGAAAAAGAGCTAACCTAAAGCTTTAGGTACCCTTAGCAAGGGTCAGAATCAAAGTTACGGAAAGGTAGGAAGAAGTCTGAGCAGGCTAGTGGGCTTCCAGAGCTTTTCATTTGTTACATCTTAACTTCCGTTTGTTTGTTTTTCAAGACATGGTTTCTCTGTGTAGCCTTGACTGTCCTGGGGCTCACTCCGTAGACCAGACTGGCCTCAAACTCATAGAGATTCACCTGCCTCTACCTCCTGAGTGCTGGGATTAAAGGCATGCACCCTTTAATCACCACCTGATTTAACTTTTTATTTTTTGAGACAGGGTCTCCCTATGTAGACCTGACTGGTTTATAACTCAGTATGTAGAACAGGTTGGCCTCCAACTCACAGGGATCCTCTGTTGGGTCCGTGGCCCCAACATAGAAACTATTTTTCCCTAATTCGACCGGTACGGAGGCGCAAGAAATGATGAAACACAGTTTACACAGTCATCTTGGAAGGGCATCTCAGGCTTGATTCATCCTGAAGATCTACCCGCGTTTATTATACAAAACACCTTTTATCCCCCAGGTAAACCAAGGTGGACACTCATTAATATTCTCTTCCTGGGGGATGCGGGGCTACCAAAACACCTGCAACTTAAGCCACCAGTCTTGGAATCAACACTGGTTCCCAGGTGACTTACATAATAATAAAGGAGGAGCCATACATCCTGACCTTTGTCAGGTGGCTGGCTTGTTTGGCAGTTTTGCAGCTGCCTTAGAAATTAAGCATGGCCAGAGCGCCTGCCTGCAAATACCTTGTATGAAATATGGGCCCGCAATCCTATTGCCTCTGTCTTTAAATAAAGCAAAATAAATCTAAAACATTTTTTAAAAATATGTCCAAAACAAAATAGTAATCCAATTGGTCGAACTCAGTTAATAGTGAAAATGGGTGTTGGGTCAGACATAGAGGTGGATGATAAGTGGTGATTTTTGTTGTTACTACCTCTTTTATTTTTTTGAGACAGGCTCTCATCATATAGCTCAAACTGGACTCAAACTCACTTTGGAGTTGAAAGTTTCCTTGACCTTCTGATCTTCTAGCCTCTGCCTCTCAAGTGCTGGGAAACCAAGCATGTGCCCCCCTCAGATAAAGAATGGCTATTATGGGTCTCTGAATCTGCAACATTCCAACTCTCCATAAGCCCAGAAGTTCTAGTCAGCCATGAGCCTTGTAGAATCCTTGAAGTAGGACTTCCCCCTCTGGAAACTGAGTTCACAGCCTCTAACTAACCAAGAAGCAAGAACGAATCCTGCAATCGCTATGAATGCTGCCAATGTCGAGGCCTTTTCCTTCCCTTCCTACGAATTTTATGTTAAATAGCAATGAACCAGAATAAGCCCTGATTGTATAGTACCTGAGTAGGGCCCCATTCCTCCCCAATTATTATCTTCAATTGCACAAACAAGAACAATTAACTCTTCCTTTGTTTACAGGGAAGTTGCTCTACTGCTGTGCATCCAGGATCTACACTTTCACCTTACTGACTGTAATCCTGTCACGTGCTCTCAGGAGCCACCTGTGAGTTTCTTAAGGTTTCTTAGCAACTGAAGATAACAGCCTGAAAACCATGTCCCTGTCTGAGACCACTGTAAACAACAAAGTGACCCAGTGCAGCGTGTATCAACTTGACACAGGCCAGGGGCATCTGGGAAGAGTAGATGCTGAGAAGACTGGCCTGTAGACAAGTCTGTGAGCATTTTCTTGCTTAATAATTGATGTGGTGGGACCCAGCCCACTGTGGGCAATGTCACCCCAGGGCAGAATGATCATGGGGTGTGCAAGAAAGCAGGCTGAGCAGGTCATGGGGAAAGTAAACAGCTTTCCCTACTTTCTTCCCTGGTATCTGTTTTCCCTTAACCTACAATCTATGTTTAAAATGTCTTAATGAGCTGGGCGGTGGTGGCGCACACCTTTAATCCCAGCACTTGGGAGGCAGAGGCAGGCGGATCTCTGTGGGTTCAAGGCCAGCCTGGTCTACAAGGGCTAATTCTAGGACAGGCCCCAAAGCTACAGAGAAACCCTGTCTCAAAAAAAACAAAAAAGAAAAGAAAAAGAAATTAAAAAAAAAGTCTTAATGATACAGCCACAGTAGTGTGTGCCTTAAGTGTCATCACTCTGGAGGCAGAGGCAGGTGGATCTTTGAGTTCAAGGCCAGCCTGGTCTACAGAGCAAATTTCAGGACAGCTAAAGTTACACAGTGAAACCCTGTCTCAGGTGGGTGCGGGAAGGAGTGGTCTTAATGAGTTCTAACTCTGCTTCATACTGGTTTATCCTGAATTCTTTTCAGCTAAGAATTCTAGTTTTGCTTGAATGGAACTTTTTGAAAAGAACTTGGGGGCTGCTGTGGGTGACAGCACGGAGCTATGTCTCTGTGCCTGCCATTGGTGACATTTGTCTTTTCTTAGCCAGATGCAGGGGTGTTCACTGAAATCCCAGTTCTCCCAGATGCAGGGGTGTTCACTGCAATCCCACTCTCCCAGATGCAGTCTTAAAAAAAGGACAGGAAAACAAAAATTCTGGCTCTCACTCTCCCTGAAGAAGTCAAGCAGACGCTAAATAAATGTGGGGAGACTTTCAAAGGGCAGACCATGTGAGGAGACCAAGGTGCCCTAAGTTCTACTACTTGGAGAGCTACCTCAAAAATAATAAAAAGACATATATGCCAGATATTGGTAAGGCAGACTGGTTTATTCAAGTCTGGGCTAGAGAAAAGTCCATCTTTTGGGGGAGGGAACCTAAATTTTCAGGGGTTTATAGAAGAACAGGCAGGAAATCCTGGGGGGCATTCTTTCGCTGAAGCTCAAGCTCCCCTTTTCTGGGACCATCTATTGGACTAGATCCTTTGAAGGTCAAGTTCAAGCTGGATATGTGGGTAAAGTTCTGTCATCTCAGCAGCTGGGAGCCAGAGAAAGGATGACCTTGCAAATTTGAGGGCAGCCTTGTCTATGTAGTGAGTTCCAGGAGGGCCAAGGTGCATAGCAAGACCTTGGATCAAAAAGTGGGGAAGTAGCTCAGCAGGTACGAGGTGTGTGCAGGCAAACTGTGCATGCATGAGGACTGCAGCTCGGGTCCCAGCGTCCACTTCCTTAACAAGCCTGCAGTGGACCTGTGGAGACCTTGACGCCAGCACTTCAGGGAAAGGACAGAGGAGAGCTGGGCCTGCTGGCTGCCGGCCTGGCTGAAAACAGGAGCTGCAAGTTCAGGGAGAGAACTTGCTTCAGATGAATGAGGCAGACCGTGGTAGAGGGGACATTTGGTGCCAGTGCCCTGCTCTGGCCTCCTTTGTACACACACACACACACACACACACACACTACACTACACCACACCACACACACACACCACACATACACACACATCACACACACACCCCACCACACCACACCACACCACACATACACACACACAACACACCACACCACACCTACACACACATAACACACCATACCACACCACACACACACACACACACACACCACCACCACCACCACCACCACACCACACACAACACACATACATACAACACACCATAGCACACCACACATACACACGCAACACAACACATATACATGCAGACAAGCAGGAAACAGACGGGAAAGGGAGAGAATCAGGTTCAAGCTCAAACTGGGCTTTCTCGGTCAAAACGCAACGTTTGACTCTTTGAAAACCAGTTGGGGTTAGCATCGTCATCAGGTAGAGGAGAGTGTCACAAATGTCTCTCTCTAGAATATCGAAGGGAGGGGTGTTAAAGGACCAGGGATAGGAAGGAGGGTGAATGATGTGGGGTGCCCTTCTGTATGCTGTGTTAGTGTTCAGGCATCTGTACTGGCCTGCCCTTGGGGTCTTGACAGGAGTGTTAGTGTTCAGGCATCTGTACTGGCCTGCCCTTGGGGTCCTGACAGGAGTATGCAGACATATGTACTGGCCTGGTTTGGGGTCCTGACAGTATGCATCCTCAGCTACAGCCACTGATAGCACCTCCTGTGCACATACACTATGTTCCCTTTTAAAAGGTAGGCCTTGCCACCTCTCATCTCTTTCTCTTTCTTTCTGTCTCTCTGTTTCTCTCTTCTCTTCTCTTCTCTTCTCTTCTCTTCTCTTCTCTTCTCTTCTCTTCTCTTCTCTCTTCTCTTCTGCTGCTCCTGCCATCAGAGGCCAGTCTCCCTCCTCCCCTCCCCTCTTTTTCCCATTCCCTTTCGCACAATAATAATATAAAAAAACCCTCCACATGAACCCTGTTGCATGGCATCTTTCTCTCATGTGCTGTTTTTTTTTTTAGTTACAACAGCTTATTACCATTGGTTAATAAAGAAGCTGATTTGGCCAATAGCCAGGTAGAATATAGCTAAGCAGAATATCCAAACAGAGACAGGGGGAAAGAAAGTAGAGTCAGAAAGATCCCAGCTGTCACCAGGGAAGCAAGATATGAGGTAACAAGCCTCGAGCCTTGTGGTAAAATATAGACTAATAGAAATGGGTTAATTTAGTTGTAAGAGCTAGTTAGTAATAAGCCTGAGCCATTGGCCAAATAGTTTATAATCAATATTAAGTCTCAGAGTGGTTATTTGGGAACTGATGGGTGGGAGAAACACCTTCGGTTACAGGTGGAAGTAACAGGCCTTTCCCTTTTCTTTTCCACTTTACATGACACATCAAAGTCAATGGGTGAAAAGCAAAACTATGTGTTTCTTGCAGCAAAGCACTGTGTAGACCACTTTATTTCTCATGAAGCCTCTAAGCATTAGGTAAATGTCACAAGCCATGGTTTGTGTTGCTGTTACTCACTCAGACCAGCCACCATCTAAGCACAGCAGACAGATGGCAGAGCCTCCCCCAGCCACCTCAGCCTGGATTTCTGGACCCACAGGACAGTGAGCAGTCAACCTGGCTATGTTGAGCTACCAAATTTGAATTTGTTTCTGTTTTTATTAAATCCAGAAATGAACCATGGGAACCCCAGGAGACAAGGCCTCACATTTCCAAGAGGCAGCTTTTGCCTTGTTTCTTCTCCAGGTTCAACCTGTCCCTGTGCCTCCCAGAAGACCTCGGGGCTCAGTGTGCTTATAGGATGACTACTCTTAGACCATTCAAGGTTAGCCTTAAATTCACTATGTAGTTGAGGATAACTCTGAACTTCCATTCCTCCTGCCTCTACCTCCCAAGTGCTGACTGGAATTATAGGAGCACAACAATAATGTTATTTTTATTATTAATAATAATATTATAATAAATAATAATATAATAATAAAATGTAACTTGAAAACAATAAATAGGGGCTGGAGAAATGACTCAGCAGTTAAGAGCACATACTTCTCTTGCAGAGGACCCAGTTATTGTTCCCAGCATCCACCATATGTAGCTCTAGTTTTGGGAGATCAAATGCCATCTTCTGGCTTTGGCAGGCACTACACAAACATGGCACACTTAACATACATGCAAGCAAAACACTCTTACATTTAACACAAAAAATAAATCTTGCCAGGTGGTGGTGGAGCATACTTTTAATCCCAGCACTCACTCAGGAGGCAGAGATAGGTAGATCTCTGTGAGTTCAAGGCCATCCTTATCTACACAGTGAGTTCCAGGACAGCCAGGGGTAGCACCTTTAATCCCAGCATTTGGGAGACAGAGGTTCGCAGTTCTCTGAGTTCAAGGCCACCCTGGGTTACAGAGTGAAGCCAGGAGCAAATCCAGTCCTGGGAGCCAACCTAGTCTGGCAGATCAGGACTGAGCCTGCTACCAGATCCAGAGTCAGCAATCTCCACCAGAACAGGTCCAACTCCAAGCCAGGGACTTCTGCAGGAGGAGATCCAGACCAGGATTTATAGAAACAGATCAAAGCCAGCAGCCTAGGCCAAAGTAGGCCTGAGACAGCAAACTCCAAGGGAGCAGAGCAAAGCAAAGGAGCACTGAGTTGTCTCCAGGAACAGGAATAACCAACAGGGTAACTAGAACTGTGACACTGACTGTACCACGAGGAACAACCATCTGAGCTTTGGATTCACTGGCACCTAGAAGATTATTCAACAGAATCTCAGACAACCCCAACCACACCTATGAGAGGAAAAGATGAGTAGAAAAGGTAAGATCACATGCTATACCACAAAGAGCAACCCAATACCAGTAAAACCTAAAGACCCTACAACAGCAAGACCTGAACAACCAAATATGGATGAACCAGAAGAAAATGATCTAAAAAATAACCTCAAGAGAATGTTTGAAATTCTTAAAGATGAAATGAGAAATTACCTTAAAGAAATGGAAGAAAAAACAAAAAATTGGAAGATATCAGCAAATCACTTAAAGAAAACCAAGAAAAAGAAATCAAACATATAAAAGAAACTATCCAGGACTTGAAACTGAAATAGAAACAATAAAGAAAACACATGTAGAAGAATGAAATAGACCCATATCTATCACCATGCACAAAACTCAAGTCCAAATGAATCAAAGACCTCAACATAAAGCCAGCCACACTGAACCTTATAGAAGAGAAAGTGGAAAGTACACTTGAACGCATTGGCACAGGGAACCACTTCCTAAATAGAACCCCAGCAGCACAGACACTGAGAGAAACAATTAATAAATGGGACCTCCTGAAACTGAAAAGCTTCTGTAAAGCAAAGGACACGGTCAACAAGACAAAACGACAGCCTACAGAATAGGAAAAGATCTTCACTAACCCCACATCAGACAGAGGTCTGATCTCCAAAATATACAAAGAACTCAAGAAATTGGACACCAAAAGATCACATAATCCAATAAAAAAAATGGAATATGGACCTAAACAGAGAACTCTCAACAGAGGAATCTAAAATGGCTGAAAGACACTTAAGGAAATGTTCAACATCCTTAGTCATCAGAGAAATGTAAATCAAAACCACTCTGAGATTCCATCTTACACCTGTAAGAATGGCAAAGATCAAAAACACTGATGACAACTTATGCTGGAGAGGTTGTGGGGAAAAGGGAACACTTCTGCACTGCTGGTGGGAATGCAAGCTGGTACAACCCCTATGGATGTCAGTGTGGTGATTTCTCAGAAAATTAGGAAACAACCTTCCTCAAGACTCAGTAATACCACTCTTGGGTATATATCCAAAGGATGCTCAATCGTGCCACAAGGTCATGTGCTCAACTATGTTCATAGCAGCTTTGTTTGTCATAGCCAGAACCTGGAAACAACCTAAATGACCCTCGACCAAAGAATGGATAAGGAAAATGTGGTACATTTACACAATGCAGTACTACACAGCAGAAAAAAATAACGACAGCTTGAATTTTGCAGGAAAATTGAGCTAGAAAGCATTATTTTGAGTGAGGTAACCCAGACACAGAAAGACAATTACCACATGTACTCACTTATAGGTGGTTTTTAAACATAAAGCAAAGAAAGCCAGCCTACAAACCACAATCCCAGAGAACTTAGACAACAATGCGGACACTAAGAGAGACTTACATAGATCTAATCTACATGGGAAGTAGAAAGTAGAAAAAGACAAGATCTCCCAAGTAAACTGGGAGCATGGGTACCTTGGGGGAGGTTTGAAGTGGGAAGGGGAGCGTCAGGGAGGGGAGCAGAGAAAAACGTAGAACTCAATAAATATCAATAAAAAAATGTGTAAAAAAAGAAAAGAAACCCTGTCTCAAAAAATCGAATAAATAATAAATCTCTAAAAATAGAAATAAGCTTGCTACATATTAGCTTCTTTTATAGGAAGTAACTGTAATTGAGGTTGGTCTTGAAATCATTGTGTCCTCCTGCCTCAGCTTTCGGTTAGTCTTATTGACGCTACATCAAAACTTTCTAAGTAGTGATAAAATAGCAACTTCTTGCAGGGACAAGAGGTGAAGTTCACACACCTTTAATCTACCAAGCCCATTAACCATTGAGTTTCTCTCTCACTTATTAAACAATGTATGAACACATCTGCCCCTCATTTCCTCGTGACTTATCACAGGGAAAACCCAAGCAGCTACAGCACGATGCTGATTACCCAGACAAACTGGCCATTGACCTGTCTTACACAGGGAAGTCCCAGCATGAGAAAGAAAGTTCACAGAGCACCATCCTCCTAACAAATCCCCACCCCCTCCAACCACCGGGTGACACTGTCAGCAGCGGTCTGGGTTTCCTCAGTCCCATTTCTAATTGAGCCTTTGCTTGGCAGTTCCTACTATAGCCTCCATTTTCATTTCTGTGCTCACTGGGACAAGTTCTCTGGCATTCCATACCATCTCATTACTCCGGTGAGTGTGGGAGATGATGCCAATGCAGGTGCGATGCACTGGACCAGGGCTGTAGTGTCCCCTGCAGGAGAGGAGACATTCCAGAAACTTTAGTGCTCCCCCTTCATCACTTAGACTATCTGCACAATGGGCCCCAA
Organism: Ondatra zibethicus; assembly: GCA_004026605.1. Taxonomy (NCBI): domain Eukaryota; kingdom Metazoa; phylum Chordata; class Mammalia; order Rodentia; family Cricetidae; genus Ondatra; species Ondatra zibethicus. The sequence goes on along the minus strand of PVIU01001936.1, from coordinate 43,026 downwards.
AGAAATTCCCCAGGAATCCAATGCTGCAAAAGGCAAAGGCAGGTGCTCCATCTCTCCCTCACCCCCCTTTCATCGGTCCGCCCCACTCCTCCCTTTCCCGCTTTCTAAATACCAAAGTACATAAGCCATAAGCCACACCCTCTTTCTTGCCTTTCTTCCCAGCTGGGGAATTCCCAGAATACTTGATCATCTGGCTAGCTGGTTGACACCAGCGCTTAAGGCCCTGGAGCCTGGTAGAGTTTCTAGGTCTGGCTGAGTTGGAAGAGTGCACCCCACTTTTTCCTAGAATTCTTCTCTTTTCTCTCTTAATTCCCATTCAAGTTAGGACACAAGATGCTGACCCATGGTGCATGAGTTGGGGCACAGGACTTTGGACCCCTTTGAATCTTGGTATCAAATGTCCTAAGAGTAAAGATGCTATAGTCCTACTGTGGTTAAGCCAAGGGGCAGCAGAAGGCAGACCTCCCTAGGACTGGCCATCCTGACTAAAAAAAAATCACTGGCAGGTGACTGAGGTGGCATGTGAATGTCCCTTGCTGTGGTTTTTCTATTTCTTCCTTTCCACAATGGCTCCCATTTCTCTCATAAGCTCTGAACAGCCTTTGCGAAAAGAATTCCTAATTGCTGTTAGGTCCAAAGTGGGACCCCAAAAGGGCAGTATTAGTGACAACGTCAAAGTGGGACCCCAAAAGGGCAGTGCTCATGACAATCTCCTAAAAGGACTTTGGCTGGTAAACACAAACCAAAACCAAAGGCAGGTTTCTGTTTACCAGGAACCTGCCTTAATCCATTATCTGCTGAGATGCTCCCTTAATCTACTCCAAAGGTCAGCTACCAAGGTAAAGCCATCTAGTTCCGGGTCAGTCATGCCTGGATCAGCTCAAAAACCTCTCCCTTTGCTGACTGTCACATAAAATCTGCCTGCTTCTCCCACCATTTTGCTCTTCTCTGCCACCCCCCGAGACAGCCGTGGCAGTTTGATCCCCACCAAACCTTTCTTTCTACCGGCAGTGAGGTCTAGTTTGATGGTTTCACTGCGCCCTCCCTTGCAGTCCTTGACCAATCCAGCTGAGCCCTGCCAGTGTGAGAGCCCCCATCAAGACCCAGAATCCAATTGCTGGAAGCCAAGGCTCTCCACCTATTGCCTCTGCTTCTTCTGAAACACCTTATACCGAGGCTGGAGAGATGACTCAGAGATTAAGAGCACTGGCTGCTCTTACAGAGGACTAGGGTTCCGTTCCCAGTACCCATATAACTGCTCACAATGGTCTGTTACTCCAGTTCCAGTGAATCTGATGCCCTCTTCTGGCGTCTGTGGACACCAGGCATGCAGACGGCGCATAGGCATACCTATAGGCAAACATTCACACATTAAGATAAAGATAACTAAGTCATTACAACACCTTGTACTACCTAGTTTGGTTGTTTCTTTTTGCTGTTGGTTCATTGTTCTTAAGACAGAGTCTCCTGTAGCCCAGGCTAGCCTTGAACTCCTTGACCTTCCAGCCTTAGCCTCCCGAGGGCTGAAAGTACCACAGTGAGCTCACTCTGACCTTTGGCCCCTTTGGGCCTCCACACTGTGTAACTGGGTAGAAAGAAGAGCATAACTAAACCAGTAAATCGTGGGAGACAGCATCCAAGTGATCACTTAGGAAAGAGACAAGAACCCAGCTATACTCTCCTTTTCAAAGACTGGGGTTTTTTTGTTTTTGTTCTTTTGGTGTGTTTGCATGCACACGGCATGATATGGGTCCCGGAACTGTTATTCTTTTAATATGATAGCGGGGACAGGTCCCAGAGGGGCAGCAGTCCCATGAGGGACTCAGCAGATCCCCCAGGCCTTGGCCAGTGCCCTGAGGCCCTGGTGGGTCACCTTGGCGGCTGAGAGACAGATACGTCATGCAGAGAGAGTTTGGGTATAGAGTTTATTTAGTGGGTTATGGAAGGAAAAGGGGAAGGGGAGAAGGGGAAAGAAGAGAGAGATAGGCAGAGGGAAGGGGGAGAGAGAAAACAGAAGTTACCTCTTCAGGAGAGAGACGGAAAGAGAGAGAGTGCATGCTGGAGGAGGCAGGAGATCCACTTGCCTCTGCAGAGAGGAGGGTTGGGAGTGGATGGTGCTTGTCTCTTAAAGAGATAGGATACCTAGGTAACAGGACAGGCCTGTAGATCATAACAGGAACCAAACTGGGTCCTCTGCAAGAGCAGTAAGTGCTCTTAACCACTGAGACAGCTCTCTATTCCCTTTCCTTTTTCTGATTTTTGCTATGAATTTGGCTGTTTTAATTGGCTTCTGGAGGACAGGTGGTTGAACCTGGCTTCTTGGGGGTACAGCCTATCACCCCAAGTTTACTAGCAAAAGCCTGGCATCTCTGTTTTCATTTGGTGTCTGAACTTTGGAGGCAGAAATGTCACTGTCCTTAACCTTTCCTCTTGAATTCCAGGAAGAGCAAACTTTTTAGGACAGACCACGCCCCCAGATGAGGAAATGGCTGCAGGATCTATGATTAACAGATGATTGACAGATTAACCACAACCTATTGGATCATCTTGCCAAGTCCACGATGGGCCGGATCACACCTTGACTGGGACTGCTTAGTTATGCACACCTCTTATCTAGCGAAGGGTAAACCTCATGTCCGCATCCCGAAGATGGACTTGTGGTCATTATGAGGAAGACAGGAAAAACTATGAGGCCGTGGGAGGGCAAGAGTAAGAAGAGAGTCTGGCTTGCCTCTCCTGTTGACAGGTTGACATGTTCAGCCACCACTGGTAAAGCCAAACCTGCTCACAGAGACAACCTACAGCTTTCTGAAGACATCTTGTCAAGGATGTTAAAGGCAGGCCTTCCGCATGGCCTCTGCAGTCTTTTCTTCTCCCCAAGCCTGCACAGCACCTCACGACTTTGTTTACATAGGAAATTTGTTCTTTTTTTTTTTCACTTTGTTGCCCCTGCGGTCCTGGATCTTGCTATGTAGATCTGACTGACTCACAGAGACCTGCCTTCCTCCTGAGTGTCGGGATTAGGTGTGCATCACGCCCTGCTGAAATTCTTTACATTTTAGCTATGTTGCAAGCTACGCTCTTTGAGCAATGTTAAAAGACGGGCTTCTTGACAGTTTTAAAGATAACTCCAGAGCCACTGGAGTCCTCCATCTCTATCCCTCTGTAAAGGAGCTGGAGAAGCCACTCGTCCTGTCAGGTTCTTTCTTTCTCCCTCTCACCCAGCACTGTCTCTCCTGCTTTTAATAAATCAAACTGTATTTGACATTTGGCTCACTCTGACATTCACTTCTCCATCAAAGCCATGAGTTTTGCCTGGATGGTGTAATGATTGTTCTGTCTCTTTAAGAGACAAGCCACGCCCACTTCCTCCCCCATCCGCTGAGGCAGGCCGATCTTCAGCTTCCAGCCAGAGCTCTTTCTCTTTTCCCGTCTTCCTCTCGGAGAGGCAGCTTCTGCTTCTCTCTCCACCCTTTCCCTTCCCCCGCTTCTCTCTCTCCTCTCTCTTTGCTTTTCTCCCCTTCATCCTTCTCCCTCCATAACCCCCTGAATAAATATCCAACTTTACTCTGCATGGCGTGCCTATCCATGTCTCTGTCTCTTGCCTGTCCGCCACGTGTCTCCCTGCCTGGGACCAGCCACCGCTCAGTGACTGGCAGCCGTCTCTGCCTGGGACTGGCTGCTGTCAGGGCCCGCTGCCTGCCGCCACATGGCCCGCTACCACCACTTAGGGACCTACAGCATTTCTGCTGTCTACCGCCGCCGGGGATCCTGCAGCATTTTTAATTTTTCCATTACAGATGGAGTCTCCAAAATGAACACCTCTGGCAAGTGTCAGTGTGACGTGGAGATGTGTCTCTTTGGCTGGTAATCACTAGGCCCCTCTATTTGTTCCCCTTCCCAACATGGCCACGCTGCATAACCTTCCTTTGCTTTCACTATGACTTGCCTCTTTAATTGGCTTATTTAGAAAAGGGTTTCTAAGACTACCTGGTTGGGGCTACAAGAGTCCAATCTTTTACCCGAAAATCTTCCATAACAAATGAGCAAGTCAAGTCAAGCCAGGCTCAGTCATGCCCTGGCTTCAGGAAACCCTTTACACTCCATGTATACAAAAGACTAGGCTGGGCTTAGGGGTCTTAAGTCCCCAAACTGGGACATATCTAGAGACAATGTCTCATTTTTCCAAACTACATTCAATGACCCAGGGCACATGGGTGGGGGATATGAGGGCAAGGACATAACAAGAGCAGGGGCTGAAACTATTCAGCCATTATAATGATGATGTTTGCTCCAGATTGAACACAGCCGTCATCATTCTGAAGCAGAGTGTTGGTGATGAGCCCACTAGACCAGTGGTTCTCAACCTGTGGGTCACGACCCCACATATCTGATATCCTGCATATCAGATATTTACAATTCATAACAGTCGCAAAATTAGAGTTATGAAGTAGCAACTAAATAATTTTATGGTTGGGTCACCACAACATGAGGAACTGTAGTAAAGGGTCACAGCGTTAGGAAGGTTGGGAACCACTGCACGAGACCATCACAAGATGGGGCTTATCAATATTCCATTATGGAAGGAAGGGGAAGTCACAGCTGAGCCCCTGAAATTCCAATCACGACTACTGGGAGTGGGGTCTCTCAGTGATTCACCTGCCCCTCATTCTGTTAGACAGGTGGCTAAGGATGCTTGCCTACTTTTCTCTGAATTCGTCTTCCAAAGACACAGCTGTTTGCAGACCTCCACTGATGCCCCTAACTCAGAGTCATGGCTTTCTTCTGCATTTCTGTATTTGCAGTAGTTGCCAAGAGTTACACTTCACCCCGTGGCCATTCTCTCAAGATTCCTCCTGATTCTGTTATAAAAATCCTTTCATCAGCAAGACTTAAGATCAGAAAGAGGGAACCCAACTCCCCAGGAACATGCATCTCACTCCATTCTTCGGCTGAGATACAAAGGGACATCACACCATGGGACACCCTGAGACCCTCTCTGGTGATCCTCCTGTAAGTAACCCAAAGAAAGTCATTGTCTCACCAAGATGGACTTATTCATTCTCTGCTGTGATCTGTCCTTGTCCTCTTTCTCTGGGATAAATAGATGTTTCCCCCAGGAAAAGTCACACAACAGCTAACTTATTGAGGCTTTGGGACAACATATAGAAACTCAGAGACCAAGTCCAGACAGTTTAGAAGTCAAGGGACATCACTGGCTTGTTGGGAAAAGATTGGCAAGGTGCCAACCCTCCTGTTGGATGCTCCCAACACTACAATGTAGGTGTGTCAAACTGGAGATCCAGATACCAGCTTCCCAACCTCTGCAGACCCCTGTAGACACCAACGTGCAGAGATCATTGAGCAAATCCACTCCAGGTGACCAGACTTAATATGTCCATTTTCATTACTTAAGGTTAAATGGTTTACAAAGGGTAGCTTTATTTTAAAAGGCATTGGAAAGTCCAAGTATACAATAAGTACTTAGTTGCTACTGTGCCCCAGAGGTAATACCCATCCTCCTTACATCTCTGCCCCAAAGTGAGCTCATTGCCCTTATTTATTTGAGCCCTACAATGGAAAGGATGACCACCTACATTCACTGGCTCCAAGGCTGGGTTCCTAGCACATCCACACTGCTGTCTGGGTGAAAGTGAAATGTTAATGACTAAAAGTTTTCCCCCAAAAAGCATTAATATCTAATCTTACAGGCTGGAGAGATGGCTCAGAGGTTAGGAGCACTGGCTGCTCTTCCAGAGGTCCTGAGTTCAATTTCCAGAAACCACATGGTGGCTCACAACTATCTATAATGAGATCTGCTGCCCTCTTCTGGCATGCAGGCATACATGCAGACAGACACTATATATAACAAATAAAATCTTAAGGAAAAAAAGATCTAATGTTACTATACTCCCTGCTAATACAAATTCCTAAATAGGTGGCAATAACTCACTTCAAGGGACATCAATGGGATGATCCTAAGTCAGTCAAGGCGATGATGCGAAAAGCTTGGGCCAATGACATGGCTGAGTGGGTAAAGGCACTTGCCACCAAGCCTGATGACCTGAACACTTTGGCACGTAAACACAAACACTCAATAAAAATAAATAAATGTTTCCCCCAAAAAAGCTTTAAAATTTGGAACAATTCGAAACTTAAAAAAAAAAAATCAAAACTTATAGTCAATTCCTTGGGCAGACACATACATTTGTGACCATAGTCCCAGATCCCCCTAACTCAGTCAAAATACCCAGTACTCCTCCTCAGAAGTATGTGCCAATTTCTCTGTGCTGAGGAAATGTTTAAACAACACTCATTCATCTTCATCTTCTGTGGTCCTTGTTCCTTAATACTCAGCATCCTACAGAGCTATGATTCTGTCCAGGAGCTGTAGGGCCCGGGTTTGCCCCCTGCTCCTGGGGTTACTTGAGGACAGTTTCTGGTCAGCCAACTAAAACATTTTGTTTGTTTTTGTGCTCCCTCTGCCCCGCCTGGTGATTAGCTGTAGGGCATTGTTTACTCCATCTTGGGTGTGGCAATTTCCCACCTGCCTGGGGGGAATTTCTTGTGCAGCAGCTAGGTATATAAGAATTTCTGGCCCAGCGGTGGTGGCACACGCCTTTAATCCCAGCACTTGGGAGGCAGAGGCAGGAGGATCTCTGTGAGATCGAGGCCAGCCTGGTCCACAAGAGCTCGCTCCAGGACAGGCTCCAAAGCTACAAAGAAACCCTGTCTTAAAAAACCAAAAAAAAAAAAAAAAAAAAGAATTTCCCCAAGGTTGAATAAAAGGCATTCGGCTGATCTCCTGTCAAATGACCCAGGTCTCTTGTGTGTTCTTTCAATCTCCAGGCCCTTGCCCGGCTCGCATAAGGTACAGGGGCGCGCAAACTGTACCGAGAGGGTAACACAGAATCGGGAGTTACAATTGGAGGCCCTAGCGAGATCGGGAAGTAGGGGACCCCTGAGAGATTGCCCTCAGAAGGCTGGCCAGCAGGTAAGAAATTGATTGATGAGGGTGAATTGAAAATGGGTGCTAGTAATTCGTAATGACAGGCCAATTAATTGATTGACAGGCCAAATGATAGTTCTTTTAAAGAAGCAAGGCAAGGAAGGCACCAGTATTAAAAGCAGACAGCACAAGAGTTCTTTAAGACAGTTTTCTTTTGTGTAAGATGTTAGACCCCGATTCTGGGGTGCTAACCCCTCGAACGTGCACCCCAAAGACCACCAAGAACCACACCAATTGTTGCAAAAGCAAGAGGCTTAATTCGACATTTGCAAACGGGCTTCTGCTCCCCAGTAACTCGGGACTGAGCAGAGAGCCCCGAATGACAATTACAAGCGATATTTATAGGAAAAGATCTCAAGCATAGAATAGGGGTGGTGGGACATATAGTGATTGGCTATAAGCATCTGCTATATATCAATAGAAGGTCATTTGGAGTTTAGCCAGTCCAAGCTCCTTCGATCCCCAGAAAAGGAGACCCCCTGGACATTCTCACAAGATATCAGCGTGTAGCGCGTCGCGTCCGCCAGCAGAAGACTACAACAGGATCCTTCTCAGAACACACTTTATTGGGACACACACTTTATGAATGAGAGAGGCTAAAGGAACCCCGATCCCCGCGTGGCTCGCTTATAAGCAGTGCCGAACAAAGCCCTAAGTGTCAACGCCCGATAGGCTCAAGTAGGTATGGCGTGATCGTATGATGACCGGATTGGTCAAGTCATACGATGCCTTTCATAGGAAAGTGCATGCGCAGAAGTCGTTTACTAAGTCCAGAAAAGTACTGCAAATGGTGCTTTGGCTCTAAGCCAGCGTGCTCGTAACATGGAGGCGCCGTGGCGCCCTACATCAGCGGGTCCACCTGGACTTCATGGTTTGGCCAGTCTTGTTTAGATAAGCAGTTAATTGGAGTTATTTATGACCTTATCCTGTTTACCAAAAGGAGGCTTCATCTTGCGAGTTAAGAGTTACTTGCAACTCCATCCTGTTCTGCCAAGAAGGGGGGTTTGGGTGCAAAAGGTGAAGGCCTAGCTAAGGAATTGAACGTATTGAACATAAGTATTTTTAACCTTTACATAAGGTAGTTTTTTGCCTAATTTTTTTGAGAGTTTAGTCCCTGGTTTCTACACGCAGGGGGCTTTAATATTACTGATTGGGAGCAGGTAAAGGCTGACCTTCAAAAAGCATTGAAAGAGCAAGGGCCAGAAGAATTTCCCATAGCGGTATTTTCACTATGGCGCTTAGTCAGAGATGCTCTTCTCAGTGATGATGTAAAAGTAAAAGGGCAATTAGAGAATCTGACCAAAACATTTGAGAAGATCCAGGATGTAGAATCTGTGAGTTCTATTAAGAGTTTTGAGGAGCGGGAAGTTAAAAGTCATAAAAGGGATATAAAAGAGAAAAAAGAAACTTTAGGAGATTGCACTGATAAAAAAGAAGTTAGTAAAAGAAGGAAGGCAGCTTTGCAGAGCCTGTCTTTTGGGAGGAGATAGTTGTGGAGATGTAAAATGCAGGATTGCGCTGATACGATGGTGATGGCGGGGTATTCCCCCAGCATGACCTTGGCATGTTGGCTGGCACAGAAAGGTGCCTGAGCTTAGCAGCACAGATTGCGTAAGATCCGATTTATGCTCAGGTAGCTGCGCGGCTGTTAAAGCTTGAAAAACTTTACCTAACAAAGGAGCAGGAGAACAGCTTTCTAAAGTCCTTCAAGGACCTTCAGAATCTTTCTCTGAGTTTGTTGACCACCTGTTACAGCCAACTAAAACATTTTGTTTTTGTGCTCCCTCTGCCCCGCCTGGTGATTAGCTGTAGGGCATTGTTTACTCCATCTTGGGTGTGGCAATTTCCCACCCGCCTGGGGGGAATTTTTTGTGCAGGAGCTAGGTATATAAGAATTTCCCCGGGGGCTGGAGAGATGGCTCAGCGGTTAAGAGCATTGCCTGCTATTCCAAGGTCCTGAGTTCAATTCCCAGCAACCACATGGTGGCTCACAACCATCTCTAATGAGATCTGGTGCCCTCTTCTGACCTGCAGGCATATATTGTATACATAATAAATAAATATTTAAAAAAAAAAGAATTTCCCCAAGGTTGAATAAATGGCATTCAGCAGTCGGCTGATCTCCTTTCGAATGACCCAGGTCTCTTGTGTGTTCTTTCAATCTCCAGGCCCTTGCCCGGCTCGCCTTAAGGTACAGTGGCACGTGAACTGTACCAAGAGGGTAACACAGAATCGGGAGTTACAAGGAGCCACCCGAGTAGCCTTCCCAGGGCTGCATCTCTTGCTGAGTTCACAAAAAAACTTCAGATTGCCTAAGACTTGGGTACAATGATAACCAACACAACATAGAAGACTGCTCTGGGGAACACCGAGGCTGCTGGTACAGGAGTACAGGTACACGCCAATATAAGCATGCTATAAAACTAATTCCTGACGGGCGGTGGTGGCTCACGCCTTTAATCCCAGCACTTGGGAGGCAGAAGCAGGCAGATCTCTATGAGTCTGAGGCCAGCCTGTTCTACAGAACGAGTTCCAGGACAACCATGGCTACACAGCTAATTCCTTTTTTAAAATAATTTTTTAAATTATGTGTTTGTATGTTGGTATGTGCACATGTGTGGAGGTGTCTGCAGAGGTCAGAGGTGCCAGACCTCCCCCCTCGAGCTAGAATTACAGGCCACCAGATGTGGCTCTGGTCAATGCCAGAGCAGTAGGTGCTCTTAGCTACTGAGCCATGGTTTCAGCCCCATAATAATGTATGTTTTAAGTTATTGGTTTTTTTCTTATCATTATTACAGTGTGTGCATGATGTATGAATATGGGTTTGGGTGTGGAGGTCAGAGGACAGCGTTACAGAGTTGGCTTTCTTTTTGCTCCTTAACACAGAATTTAGGGCTCAAACTCAAGTTGTCAGGCTTGCACAGCACGTGCCTTCACCTGCTACTCCATCTTGCCAGCCCCTAGGAGATACCTTACTTGACAGGGTGGCTTTGTTTACCATTTGGTCACATTAACCAAGCCGGGCGGTGGTGGTGCGAGGGAAGGGCAGCTCAGTGGCTTCCCTCATCCCTGCGCACAAAGTCAGTGCACGGCACATAATCAACACATCATTGGCCTCAGCCAGGCTCACCCAGGCAGCGCCTGAAGCTGTGGATGCTGCTGGGATTCAGATCCACAGCTGCCTGGTTCTCACGCTCATTCTCTTCCTTGTGTGCGGATGGTCGTCTGAGGGGACATCTGCTCTGGGGCTCGGAGAATGGTGCAGGGACCTCCAAAATAAATTAATTGCCTTCAGAGCAAAGTAAAAGAACAGATAGACAAAAATGAGAAACACAGAGAAGAAGCAAAAAACACCACGTTCTCCCCAAACTGAATATCATTTCGGGCTGGAAGAGCAGACATAAAAGATGCTGGAAACATGGCTGCGGTGACAAGAGCCACCTGACCAAATGCCAGCTATAAATTCTTGCTTTTAGCCAACAAGGTCAAAGAATATTCCAGAACTGCTGCTGCTTAGCTCCAAAAGCAGAGATGCTTCTCAGTTCCAAATGTCCCCAGGACAGTCAAGCTGCGAGCTCCGGATTCTCAGTTTTGCTTTTTATACTGCAAGAAAGTAGAGGAGGACTCTGGTCATGGCACACGGTGTCGCCCACCTACCCCCGCAGGGGTTTCTGGGAGGTGGTAGACTCCATGGGGAGGCCCTCACCGTCACATTTCTGGTTGATGCCTAACCCCTTCTTCTCTAGTGGAAAAGCTGAGGGGCTCAAGGGAGAGAGACTGAGAGGTTGGAGGTGTTGAGACTAAGCATGGCGCTCACCAGGGCTTGTCCTTAAGCTGAACCTTGTCTGTGGGAGAAAATTCCCTGGCAGAGGAGGCCCTCAAAAGAAAAATTTTCTTTTTCTGTGTTTGGGTTGTTTTTTTGTTTGTTTGTTTTTCCTGTCAGGGATATGCCCCAGTGGCTTGTGCAGAAGGCAAGCATCTACCACTGAGCTGAATGCCCAATCTGAGTTTTCCAAATAGATTTTAAACCCCACATCTGGAGCATCTGAATTAGGAGGACAAGACTCTGGAGGTAAACTCCAACTCTCTACATTTCTGACCGTCTTCCCCACCTGGAGTCCAGGTGGACGTTTACCCCAGTGCCCCACATTTCTGACCATCTTCCCCACCTGGAGTCCAGGTGGAGCGCCATTCCAGTTCCCCACATTAGAGCTAGGTGGAAGTCCTAGACATAGCCTAGTTTTTGTCAACTTCACATAAAGGACAAGGCACCCTCAATTTAGGAATTGCTTCCATCTGATTGGCCTATGTCTGTGTCTGTGGGGCATTTTCTTGATAAACAGTTAGTGTGGGAGAACCCAGCCAACTGTGGGCAGTGCCACTGCTGGGCAGGTGGCCCTGGGGTGTGTAAGAGAGTTAGCTGAGAAAGCCATAGGAAGCAAGCCAGTCAGCAACCTTCCTCTGTGGTGTCTGCTTCCGTTCCTGCCTCAGCTTCCCTTGGTGATGGACGATATCCTGGAAGCCAAACAAACACTTTCCTGCCCTAGGTGGCTTCTGTCAGTGTTTTGTCACAGTAAGAGAACTAAGGCAGCTTCCCTCCAGGCCAGATACAGCTATACCATGGCAGACAGTAGAGCTGTCCTTCCAGGGAAACGCAGTGTTCCTGTGCCTAAGACAGCTCACTGGGCACTGCTAAGCAGTGATACGGCCTTTCAGGGTTAAGGGTGCAACTGTATAAGATCATTCATCTACCTGGGGGAACAGGTGGTAGAGGCAGCCTGTTTTCAACTGTGATGCACAGGCGTCCCCTAGTGGCTGAGAAGATTACAGCATCCCCGGAGCCAAGCAAGCACTGACCTTGTTCATGATCCAGTCGGCATCTTCAATGGCTCTTTTGATAATCTGCAGGATTCTCTCAGGGTTGTCTTCATCTGAGTGAACCCGGAAACCCTGTAAGTTTCACATAAAAGAACACGACCAAGCGAAAATCACAAGGTTGGTAAGTTCAGCGCACAGTCCCAAGAGGCTGTGGGGTACGGTCACCTCTTAGCCCTGCTGAGTGTGCTCGTCCTGCTCACCTGGAGATGATACGATGAGGCTTGGAGAGCCGACCCTGCTGCTCTTAGATAGCAGTGTTTGAGTCCTAGTCTACTTGACAATAAAAATGGTCGCACAGCCAGCAGGGAGGATGAAAAGGAGGCCCACAGGCTACCAGGCAGCTGATCAGGGCTAAGGGGAGCCACCAATCTCTGGTCTGATTTGCTCAGCAAAGGGATCTGCTTCAATCAAAGTGTGCTGGGGAGGGACTGGGCCCCCCGCCACAACACACACCAGGTGCTAGTGCTGGGGAAGCAACGGGGAAGGGAGGGAAGGCATGGGGAAGAGATCCTGGGAAAATCTGACCAGGCTTGTGACCACACCAGTGAACCTGTAATCTGGGAGTCTTCCAAAAGAATGGACTCCTCCCTCCCTATCCTGTGTTCCCAACCCCACATTCACCTACTCATGCCAGGAGCCCACTTTGTGCCACTTCCAGGAAGTCTTCCCTGACTCTGCCAAAGCTAATTACTCCCTTCTGTTTCCCACAGCCTTCTATTGCTACCACTGTTTCTCTTTTTAAGACAGGGTCTCACTAGGTAGCCCTGGCTAGCCTGGAACTCACTGTGTAGACCAGGATGGCCTTGACCTTGGAGAGACCCATCTGCCTCTGCCTCTTGAGTGCTGAGATTAAAGATGTGTGCCACCGCCGCATCTCAGTTGTTTTTCTTTTCCATACCTGTATGAAGTTTATCATTTAGCTCTTTACATTTTTTATTATTTTGTTTGTGGTATGAGTGTTTTGCCTTGTATGTCCTGCACCACGTGAATGCAGTACCTGCAGAGGCCAGGAGAGGGCACTGGATCCCTGGAGCTGCTACATGGGTGCAAAGACTAGACCCAGAACCCTCTGGAAGAGCTGCCAGTGCTCTTACCCTCTTAGCCATCTCCCAAGCCCCGGAAGTGATTTCTTATAGGAAGGGAACGTAAAGTGCAAAGGACTCCCGACCAGACTTCCCAGTTAACACTCTCCCACGCTGGCGTTATCGCCCTTCTCATACAGAAGCATCTAAGAAGCTGCAGGCACTGTGCCCGTATCCCCTGCAAACCTCAACGAGTTTCCTAACAAAGGGACAGCAATCAAACTCAGAAAATTAGCATTGATATAGCCATTACCTAATCCACAGCCCGCACTCTAATTACCGTCTGCTACCTGTTTCTCTAGCGCAGGGTCTAGCATCGCCTTTCGTATACTGATGACATCGCTTCAGCCACTGTCAATCTGGAGCTGCTTGCCTTTCCTGGTGGTCCAGAAAACTTTGTTTTGCTTTTATTTATTGTTCTTTAAGATAGGTCTTCTTACTGGGACCTGGGGCTCGCAATCCTCCTGTCTCTGCCTCCCCAACACTGGGATTACAAGTGCAGGCCACCACCGAGCCTTCTCTGGGTGTTGAACTCTGGTCCTCGTGCTAGCATGGCAAGCACTTTACCAACTGCACTCCCTCGCCTGCCTCTACCCAGTCTATTTTGATGTCCTCTGAGCTGTCTCCTTCAGGCCTCAGCATAGCGCTGAGATGCCAGCTGACACAGCCACTGGGCCACAGACGGAAGCCAGAGGCCAGCTGCCCACTTTTGCAGTGCCTCTTATAAAACTTCTAGGCCCACTCCATGACTCCCAGCAGACACCTCCCCCAGACCTGCTCCCACCTGCCTGACAGCATGCTTGTAGTGCTCCTGGATGCCCTTGGTTGGCAGCTGCCGGCAGCAACGCAACAAGTAACGGTACAGCTGCAGAGGTGTCTGGACAAGCTCTGCCCCCGGCAGTGGGGCCATCTGTGAGTCCCGGCCCTGAAAAACACAGAACATCACTTTCGTATCAGGCCAGTTCCATAGAGAACCTGGCCTCCAATCCCAGCCCTCTGTGAACCATCTGCACAGAGGCTAGGCCCCCTAGTGGCCCAATCCCAGAAGCCTACACCCTGGGCTGGGCTAGCCTTAGCATAGAGCGGGCCCACAAGCACCCCTCAAGTGTAGAGGGAGGCATGCCACCTCAGCCTACAGTCTTCTAAGCTCAGGTGGGAGGAGGAAAGAGGAAATGGGCAGAAAATGCCAGGCAGCGATCATGGCTGCTGACAGCACATATATCCTAGTTGGGGCATCAGGCAGGAGGGCGGGAAGCCCAAAGGTCCAAAGCTGCTAATCAAAACATTGTCCCAAAGCCAGAAGCACTGGCAAGACCAGGAGTCTTCAGATTTCCTGGAGCTGGAGTTACAGGCAATGTTGAGCTGCCTGATGAGGATTCTGGAACTGAACTCGGGTCCTCTGGAAGAATAGTATGCTCTCTTAACCATTCTATCATGTGTTCTTCCAAAAGATCCCACAAGTCAATATGAACTTTTTCTTTATATATAAATGTGTGTGTGTATAGTGTGTGTCATAATACCTAACCTGCAACCCCATTGTTACTCCATTCTCTCCCACACTTGGGACCAAGTGAGCTCTGACCCACTGTTCCAGATACATCCATGTCAGCCCCAGGAATTCTTCCCAGAAGTTCCAGACTATCAAGGATGTCAGTTCTTTACAGCTCCGCATGGCAATGCCTCCTTCCCAGACCCTTGGCGGAATCCTTTCCCTCTGGGAAACTCTGACTGTACTCCTGGGTGGGAGTGACTCACTGCTGCCATGCAGGAATCTCTCACCACTGGGCTGTGCCCAAGCCTCAGCACTGTGCCTGGCCCTCAGCAGGCTTCACACTGGATGAGCCGAACCTATCAACCCATTATCTCTTCAGTACAGGCTTGGGGTGGGGGTGCTTCCCGTGTGCCAGATGAAGAGTCAAAAGTAGAGACTGGGTGACAGGTGTTAGTTTTAAAGAAGCAAGGGCATAGGAGAACGCCCCAGACTCTAGCTCTGTCAGGTACCCCAACAATAAAAGGCAACCGTGACAGGCTGGGTTCAGAGGTGACTACATTCTATTTCAAGCATGTCTTTCTGAAAAATTCCCGCTCTTCCCCACAACTAAATTGACCGTTTCCCCAGGCCTCTTCCGGCTCACGCTCTGCCACTGGAGAGAACTGGCAAGTGTCCCCACCACCACCACCACCATACATTCTCCCTCCTAGTAAATGCCAGTTTTGCAGAACTCAGGGTGCACACGGGTTCAACCTGCCTGGCCAACAAGACTCCAGGATTCATACACACGCAGGGATTGGCTCACAGATGAGCAGTCGGGACTGGAAAAGACCCCCTAACCAACTAGACTCAGAAAGTCTTCAAGGGATGCCATCTTGGCTCCAAGCAGAAGGCAGAGCTGGAACTTGCCAGAACAAAGTCCAAGGATCTCATTTAAGCCCATAAAAAGCCTAGATCTCAATAGCCCAATCATTCACTCCGATTACCAAACCAGCCTGGAATGGTGGTTCTGTCATCTTTGACTCAAAGAATTCCCATAGATCTTGACTCCCCACTTCTACTTCCAAGGGTTGGGGGTGTGGCTCAGTTGGCAGAGCACCTGCCTAGCATGAAGGAAGTTCTGGGCTTAGTCTCCCACACTTCTAACAGAATGCATGATGGTACAGGCCTCTGATCCCAGCACTACAGCGATGGAGGCAGCAAAATCACAAGGTCAATGTCATCCTCGGCCTTTTAGTGAGTTTAAGACAACCTGGGCTACAGGTCTCAAGAAATAAAACTCTATAACCCACTTCAACAGTTCCAGTGGTGAGGGCGTCCAAGCAGGACAGGGCTCAAGTCCCTGCCGTCACCCTTCTGACCAGCCCTGCACTGGCCTGGCCAGCAAAGGGGAACCCCATAAGCTGTCATGGTCAAGACCCTGAAGGGCAAGCACAGAGGACACACTGCAGTCCCAACACGACAGGCAGCTCGGCTGGCAGGCTTCCCCAGACTATATAAAGTGCTAATCAAATATTGTAAAATGCTAGTCCAGAACAGATGGTTACCATCTGCAGTCCTCAAACTTAACATTTGGAAAGAGAACAACTTGGCTTTGCTGCTTTAAAACCCAAGCAATACTTAGTAACCAACCCAGCAAGTATGGGCGGAAGATTATTTTCAGCTCAATTATATTACTTAGTCATTCTCAGTAATAACAAGTAGAGAATGCATGTGTGGGTCCACTGAGAGGAGCTGAACTAAAAATGTTTTAATTTAATTTAAAGTGTGGGTTTACTATTATTAAGGAGCCGTGAGCCTCCCAGCACCATTACCACAACTACAGTCAAGCCCTCTGACCCTGGGATTCTCACTTCTCTCACTGTGCCCTTTGGACGTGACCTTAGCCTCACACCCCAGCCCCGTGCCTCCGTTAGAGCTCCATCTCCCAGGCAACCACGCTAAGATTGCCACCTGCAACCCAACTACTCCTTTTCCTTCGATCCCTGAGCCCCTGGCTTGAAATCCCATTGAATTCTCCCTCTCTGTGCCTCTTAGATTTATGGCCCCTTCTAGTCCAGATTCGTTCTGTCTCAACTGCCACAGTCTGGAGCTGGCCTCCTTGCCCCTCACCCCATTTCCCTATCTGTTCTCCACCCAATGGCCTGGCTGAACCTGAAACATGGGTCTCAGGGGACCCAGTCCCCTCCAAATCCCCAGTATTCATTCCCATAACTTGTCATTCTGGCAACTTTCCTCAAAATGGGGAACAGCTACTTGAATTTATTTTAAGCAGCCTATGAATGGACATCTTTTCATCATAATGATGTAATATTTACCTACATAAGTAAGAAAAAAATCCAATTTCATAGATATTATGTTTAAAACAGTTTTGGCTTTGCTGTTGTTTTAAGGAATGGGCACAGAAATGTACCAAGCAAATCAAGATGCAGTCAAAATGAGGAGCTGGAAGAAACAGTGAAAGTGGAGCTGAGCAGGGAAGGTGCCGGCCTACAGAACACACCCAGGTTCCTTCCCATGCCCAGGGAGTCCTGTGTCTGCCTCGCCCATCCCTCAAGCCAAGTTCAGGCAAAATGAGCTCTAGATGGGGCAGTGTGGGGTAGCTGGTCTAAGGATGATCTCCACACCGTGACAGGTGACAGAAGGCTTGACATAAAACAGATGCATTCGTCAGGGTCCTCAGAGAAGCAGAACCTGTAGAAGGTGAGTATGTGTGTAAGGGGGTGACTGTGTGTGTGTTCGAGAGTGTGAGTGTGTGCATGTGTGGGGTGTGTGAGTGTGGGGGGGTGTCTTAGTGTTTCTTTTGCTGTGAAGAGCCACCAGGACCGTGGTAACTCTTACAAAGGGAAACATTTAACTGGGTGACTTACAGTTTCAGAGGTTTAGTCCATTATCATCATGGCGGGACATGGAGCCACGCAGGCAGACATGGAGCTGGAGAAGGAACTGAGAGTGGAGAAGGAGCTACATCTTGATGTCATAGTCAACAGGAAGTGAACTGTCTCACTAGGTGTAGCTTGGGCATAGGAGACCTCAAAGCCCACCCCCACAGTGACACAGTTCTACTCCAACAAGGCCACACCTCCTAATAGTGTCATTCCCTATAAGCTTATGGGGGCCAATTACATTCAAACCACCACACTGAGTGAGTATATGTGTGTTACAAGGAATGTGTCATGTAATTCTGGGAGCTGGCAAGCCCCAAATCTGCAAAGCTTGACTCTAACCCTAAGAGGGAAAGTTGCCAGGAAACCAGGAAGAGTCTGCCCCAGTTCAAATGGCTCCAAGAGAATTCTTTCCTATGTTGGAAAGGCTCAGACTACTCAATCTATGACAGTGTAACTTGTAAACATCTAACGCCCTCCAGATAGTACAGACAGCAGCAGCAACTGAGGCCAAGGACCACCCAGGGCCATTGAACTGTGCGGCAGGTAACTCTACACCTTCTGGCCTACACCTCTAACCGTAAGACTACCACAGGCACAGGTAGAGAACGGGTAGAGAGAAAGTGGGTTCAACTGTAAACAAATCCATTTCCTTTACCAATTTTGGTTTCCTAAATTCTTTTAAAATACCCTATAGTGGTCAGGCCTTTAGGAGACTAAATGAGACTGGAGATGTGGCTCACCAGGATGACTTGGAATTCACAGAGCTCCACCTCCCTCTGCCTCCTGAGCACAGGGATTTAAAGGTGTGCGATCAAGCCCAGCCTAAAAACGTGTTTTTAAAAAGACTGAGTGGGGCCCATTTATATGAATGAAGGCAGTCGGCTTGACTCAGTCTACTAATTTAAATCCAAAAACACTCTCACGAGCACCCAGAATAGCACTTGCATCCCATTCAAGCTGACACATAATGAGAGCTCTCTGGTTGTTGACAATCCTCTTCCCTCTGCCTGTAATGCCCCTGTGGCACCCTACAGCTGGCCTCGCACTTCCACACTCAGCTCTGGGTTGGCACCTCCTGGAGGCCCTCACTTACACAGAACACCCCACACCGCCATGCACCATGCTCAGGAGGAACCCTGTGGCGACCACCCCGCTTCGCTCTAGCCCTGACTTCCAGCACCTGTGTGCAAGGACAGCCCTGCCAGGCATTCTCCAAGCGTGGTTAGTGTTTTATCAACCTCCCAACCAAAACTTTCCACAGCTGTGCGAGACTCTCCCAGCGTTAGGAGGAATTGCATGATACTGTGGTTGTGCAGTTTGCGCTTATCCGCAGATGATGCAGGTGCAAGCATTAAGAAGAAATATGTTACAGGCTCTGCAGCCATTCCCAAACAGTTCAACAAAAGCCAGTCCACAGAGAGAAGGGGCAGACTAAGAAGAGACACAAATGTGTCTACTCGAGGTCTGAGCTCTGTTCTGATCCAGCGAGTCCACCATCCACAGCCAACTCTCGAGGTCCCTTTGTCATCCTCTTTTCAGCACAGAGCGGAAGACACTGCCATCTCCCCAAGCTTCCTGCCCCACTCTGTACTTCTGATGTTCCACATCCTTCCTGCTCTCGCCCCTCCACTCTCAAGCACATGGCCAGTGTGAGAAACAGCAGGTTGACTGTTCTGACCCGTTCCATGAGCAATGACCCTGTCAACTCCCTATGACCTGAGAATTCAAGGAATGCAGCCCAGACTGCATTGTCTGCTCAGACCCTAGGACTCTGGCACCCACTTCAAAGCACCTTTCCCCTATTATCTTGTACTGTCTTATACAATCAGAGTCGGTCGCACAATCTTTGGGTGCCTGACTAGTTAATTAAGTCATCTGGATACAATGAAAGCATGGAACAATCACACACCCAAAGAGAATTAGTCTGGTCTGCCATCAGCACAGCTCATCCATGCAATGTCTCTCTAAGCAGCTGAGTTTGCAGTCTTGAGGAAACCACTGAAAAGACCTGCTTACCCAGAATCTTCCAAAAAGCTACTGTCGTATTTGATCACCTTCCCACGAAGAGGCTAATTAGTCCCTAGCAATTGTGACAGCTTTTCACATACTACCTCATTAAGTACAGCAATACTAGAGGATAGGTATTATTAGCCCCATTTTATAGATAAGAAAACCAAGGTACAGCCAAGCTATGGTTTGTCAGTAGCCACATAGCTGTGCAGTCAGGAAGGGAACTAACCCTAAGTCTATTTGATTCTGAAGCCTCAATCTTACTTGCCTTCTTGACATCTGCTAAATGTGTATACCTAAGAATGCTGCCGAAGGCTGAAAGGTAACCCAGTGAACTGCCTAGCGTGTACAAGGCCCTGAATTCAGTCCCCAGAACTAAAAAAGAAAAAAGAGCTGACCAGATCATGACCAAGGTCCCCATCCATAAAGAACTCTCCTGGGCTTATGCAAGAGCAGGCTTGGTCACTGACACACATACTTGAGTGTACTGTTATTCACAACTCAGCGCAAATCCTTGCTCTCCGTGCCTTTCTGGAACACATGTGCATTACAGCACCCTCTCTCACAGAGACTGAAAAAAATTCAGACTAAGCCGGGCAGTGGTGGCGCACGCCTTTAATCCCAACACTCGGGAGGCAGAGGCAGGCGGATCTTTGTGAGTTCGAGACCAGCCTGGTCTACAAGAGCTAGTTCCAGGACAGGCTCCAAAGCCACAGAGAAACCCTGTCTCGAAAAAAAAAAAAATTCAGACTAATGTCAATTACACAAGGAAAAAAGAAAGGAATGCTCTGAAAACAAATCTTAAGCCAGGTGTTAGTGGTGCATACCTTTAACCCCAGCACTGGAGAGGCAGAGACAGGTAGAGCTCTCTGAGTTCAAAGCTAGCTTGGTCTATAGATTGGGTTCCAGGACAGCCAGGACTACAGAGAAAAAAAGAAAAAAGGAAAAGGCAAAAAGGAAAAAAACCTTACTGAGCGGTAGGATGACTTAGACACAGGCCTTACAACCTGAGTTCAAAACCATAGATCCCACAAGGTGGCAGGAGAGAACCAGTTCCCAAAGGCAGTCCTCTGACCTCCACATGTAACATTACACACAATTTGCAAAATCAAATGGACCTGGTGGCAAATCCCTGAAATCCAGTTCTCAGGAGGTAGAGGCAAGAGAGACTTGGGAGTTCAAGGTCCAGCCCTGGGCCACATAGGAAGCTTGAGGCCAGCCTAGGCTATCCAAGATCCTGTCTCAAAACAAAACCAATTTACAAAACTCAAAAAAAGACCATGATCTATTGAAGGAAGGGGGGCGGTGGCACAAAGGGAACTTCCAGGGTGCCAAGTGGTACTGCTGGCACAGGCTAAAAAGGAAGGACCCAGCCCTTGTAAACTCACTGCCCTTTTTCCTAACCTGTGTCCTAGCACAGGGCATCTAAAAATAATTCGAAAGAGTCATACATTTAAAAAGATAATGGAACTGCAGAAAATAACCCGAAATCATGCCCGATTGAGCACTGATAAAAGCTAAATTAAGCCCGCACCAGCCATTTTTTAAAATATGCAATTAATCTTCTTGATGGAGGAAAGTTGAAAAATAGGAATGGTGTGCTCCCTGCCCCCGCCCACCCCAGGGCCATCTGGCATATTTATGTTCTGCCAGCAAGCCCGCCTCCCCTAGTCCCTCTACCACAGAAGGAAGGTCAGTCCAGCCTCCCCTCATGCCCACTGGCACAAGTTTGGGTCCCAGCTCTATGCTCAATCCCTGTGGGAGGTGAGGATTTTGGAGGTGAATCCTGGGGGCTGACCACGCCAGACAATCTTTTTACCACCGGGCTGTCCCTAGCTCCTTATTAGCAGGTAACTAAGCAGTCTCTTCCTTTCTGGCCAGTTCTCATGTGCCACCCAAGGACATTTCACACTTTAGCCTTCCTTTCTGTTGGCCCCCACTACCTTATACCCAGAGGTCAGGCATGTGATAGTTAAGACTTCAAATGAGTCCCAAGAGCCATCACAGGGAGAAGGGCGAGATAAAACCTGATCCAGGCAGACCTTGGAAAACCATTCTATAATAAAAAGAATGAAGTGCTGATTTATGCTACCGCGTGTGAGCCTTGAAGTAGGCGTGCAAGATGCAGGAAACCAATAACAGGGGGCTACATAACGTATGATTGATTCCGTTTCTATGAAATGTTCAGAATTTGGCAAATCTATGCAAAGCGGAGAAGGGGTTGCCTAGCGCAGAAAAAAGGAAAGGGACTGGGGAAGGGCGTTGCCTGAAAACGGAGCTTGTTTTTTTTGTTGTTGTTGTTTGTTTTCTCGAGACAGTGTTTTTGTTTTTTTGGGTTTTTTTTAAGGCACAATAAATATTCTAAAACCCACAGTGGTGGTAGATGTTCAACTGCGCACCTAAAGGTTATTAAACGTGTGCATTTTAAATGGGCACTGGCCGATAATCTCAGTATACGTGGGAGGCTGAGGCAGGAGGATTACGAATTCAAGGCCAGCCTGGGCTAAATATTGCAGAAACCAAAATGATCCCAGTTACGCCTGATAACAAGGTGTTCTCACAGACCGACTGAGAGAAGAGGGGCACATCTCCTCTTTGAAAATCAAAGAACGAAGCTACTCCATTCGAGTGCGGATGCCAGCAGCACATGGCAGAGACCTAGCTCCTTGCATCCTCCCAGCCCGCATCCCGGCCTCCCACGCTCCTCCGCGGCGCCGGGACTAGGCCAGCGACAGGTGCCGCCGGCTCTCTGGGAAGCTCGGAGCACCCGCAGATCGCCCCTAGGGCTTCCACAGATTCCGGCCCTGCAGACAGCCTCGGAAATCCCCAGCCCGCCCACGCCGCCCGAGTCCCCGCCCTGGGCCCACGCAGCAGGGCTCACCCGCCTTCCGGGCGGACGCCAACTCGAGACAGCGCGAGCGACGAGTGCGCCTGCGCGGCGGAAGCCAGCGCAGCCCCGCCCCCGCCCGGTGCCCGAGCGCCCTCTGCCGGCCGCCAGGGGGACTCGGTGTCCTACTGGGTGCGGGCATCCTGATCCGACCCCACCCAGTTGGCCTTACCCATAGCCTTCTTTCCCTTGTCATCCTTACTTAACCTTGGATACAAACCCTGAAAGCCAGCTCTTCCTCATATTCCCAAGAGTAGATTGTGCTAGAATATTAGGGGTGCTCAAGATCTTTGTAAAGGCTTCTTGGAGGACTTGTCCCGAACCTCTCGTGTTGATGACCGGAATTATGTTTATAAGGGAGTCTGCATTTTGAGTCGCTTCATCAAATTACAGTCCCACAACACCTGTCAGAAGAATACATATGACAGTAATAGGCATGCTTCTTTTCAGACTCAGCTATAATTATAATTGAGGGAAAGAATGCAGAATCTTAACTCACAGCTACTGCCAGGATCATTCTTTGAAAACGAAATAATGCTGTTTCATTAAATGGGCTCTCCCCACTTGCACATGTTTAAAGGCAGAATGCTTCTCTGAATTGACTTAAATGCAAGTTTTATATCCTGAAAGAAATAAAGATGAGTCTTTATCGGGAGACAAACGCCCTGTTCAATGAAGCTGCAAGCTTCTCCGGGCTGCTGTCTGAAAGGCAGTGATGGTACCAGTAGATAACGTTGCCTCTCTTCACATGTCTCTCTTCTCTGAGGCTTTTTAAACATGTCTGTATGAAAAGCCTGATTTCCTTACACACACTCCTTGTGTAGTTGCTTTAACAAGACAGTTTCTTATAATGTCTCTTTTTCTTCATTTTTAAAAAAGAAAACATTGCTGTCTAGCAGCACCCAGAAATCTATTTTTCTTCCTCTTAGGAAGCAGGGGCTACTTGTTAACAGAACTTTTTATTTTCCCCGTTTCGTCTCTGTAATCCCGCTCCATCCCCCTCAGCACCCCTCTTTTCCTCTTTGCCTAACACACTACACTGTCTCCAAACCAGTGTGGGAAGATTCCTCCCCTGGAATATCCAGATAATTACCTTCATTTATTTTCAATATGTAGACATGGACCAAATATATCTGAAAGATCCAATCGGGCCCTCATAAATCAGCCCTCTTATTTATCTATGCATAATCAGGGCACATCATTAGCACAGATCCAATCAATAAATCATTATACTTTTAGAACCCTCACTAGGAACATTCTGCAACACCATTCCACTCCCGAGTTCAGCATTAGGAGCCTTTCACGTTTTTTAAGCAATTTCACAGTCTGTTCTCTCATCCCTGCTCTTTTGTTCCTAGATCTCTGTGTTCCTGCTTCAGAAGCCTTATCCTAATACCTAGAGCTCATAAAATATTCAAGAAGCAAGCTGTTAGCTCTGTCTCCGAAAGCTCCACCTTCGTGGCTCTGTGTTACTCCTGTCTTTATAGAGATGCAGCATTTATTGTTCGAAGGAGAAGAAGAGGAAGAGGAAGAGGAGGAGGAGGAAGAAAGAAGAAGAAGAAGAAGAAGAAGAAGAAGAAGAAGAAGAAGAAGAAGAAGAAGAAGAAGAAGAAGAAGATTACCACAAGGAGAGGTATAAGCAGCAACTCCCTTTATTTTACCAAGTCACAATGGAAGTTTGGATTTAAGAATGGTCCAATTGTGATTCTTTTCAACTTGACAGGAACTTTAGATTTCTTTTCAATAAAAACTAAAGATTTTGGGGGGGGGGAGTTTTTCGAGACAGGGTTTTTCTGTGTATCTTTGGCTGTCCTGGAATTCACTCTGTAGACCAGGCAGATCCGCCTGCCTCTGCCTCCCAAGTACTGAGATTAAAGGCGTGTGACACCACTGCCCAGCTGTAAAACTAAAAAACCCTTACCAGTCCCAGCATTCACTAACAAGACAGCAGGCCCATAACCTAATGAGAACTCAACCATTCTTCTGTCATTTTCTTCTACACTGAAATTTCAGCGTCTGTGTGCCCTCATGTCAGGCTGTGTGATATTTACAGGTAAACAGAACTTTAAAGACCTTTTGCTTAAGAAATTTATCACTTAAGGGTTTGCTGTATGTATGGGAGATTCTTCTCACTGGGGAATTCATCAGCTTCCCTAAGTAATACATGCTCACGTTCTCTTGCTTTCTGAGATGTCATTTAGCCTGACAGAGCCAAGTTTGTAACACGCTGTAGAGAAAGGGGCAAGAGCCTTGGGGCTTTCAGTTTTAATTGACCTCTGAATTTTAAAAATCATGTTTATTTGCTTATTATTATGTGTGTACATGCCATAGAGTATGTATGTGCTGTAGTGTGTGTACATGCTGTAGAGTGTGTACATGCCGTGGTGTGTGTATGTGCTGTAGAGCGTGTACGTGCCATAGTGTGTGTACGTGCTGTAGAGTGTATATGTGCTGTAGAGTGTGTACATGCTGTAGTGTGTATACATGCTGTAGAGTGTTATGTGCTGTAGTGTGTATACATGCTGTAGAGTGTGTACGTGCCGTGGTGTGTGTACGTGCCGTAGTGTGTGTACGTGCCATAGTGTGTGTACATGCTGTGGTGTATGTATGTGCCATAGAGTGTGTATGTGCTGTAGGTTTGTATTTGCTATAGAGAATATACATGCTGTAGTGTGTGTAAGTGCTGTGGTGTGTATATGTGTGGTAGTGTGTGTGCATGCTGGGTGTGTGTACGTGCCATAGAGTGTGTACGTGCCGTAGAGTTTGTATGTGCCATAGAGTGTATACGTGCCGTAGAGTGTGTACATGCCGTGGTGTGTGTAGTGCCATGGTGTGTTCGTGCTATAGTGTGTGTACATGCTGTGGTGTGTGTATGTGTCATAGTGTGTATACGTGCTGGGTGTGTGTACATGCCATAGAGAGTGTACGTGCTGTAGAGTGTGTACATGTTGTAGAGTGTGTGTGTACTGTAGAGTGTGTACGTGCCGTGGTGTGTGGACGTGCCATACATGTACGTGCCATAGTGTGTGTACGTGCTGTAGTGTCTGTGCGTGCTGTAGAGTGTGTACATGCTGTAGCATGTATACGTGCCATAGTGTGTGTATGTGCCGTAGAGTGTGTATGTGCCGTAATGTGTGTACGTGCCGTAGTGTGTGTATGTGCCATAGAGTGTTTATGTGCTGTGGTATGTACTGTAGAGATGTACATGGTGTGGTGTGTGTACATGCTGTAGAGTGTGTACGTGCTGTAGAGTGTGTACATGTTGTAGAGTGTGTGTGTACTGTAGAGTGTGTACGTGCCGTGGTGTGTGGACGTGCCATACATGTACGTGCCATAGTGTGTGTACGTGCTGTAGTGTCTGTGCGTGCTGTAGAGTGTGTACGTGCTGTAGTATGTATACGTGCCATAGTGTGTGTATGTGCCGTAGAGTGTGTACGTGCCGTAGTGTGTGTATGTGCCATAGAGTGTTTATGTGCTGTGGTGTGTACTGTAGAGATGTACATGGTGTGGTGTGTGTACATGCTGTAGAGTGTGTACGTGCCATAGTGTGTGTGTGTGCCATAGTGTTTGTAAGTGCTGTAGTGTGTGTACATGCTGTGGTGTGGGGGTCAGAAAACAACCTGAGGGAGTCCGTTGTCTTCCACCAAGTGGGTCCAGGAAATCAAACTCAGGTCATCAGACTTGACAGCAAGTGCCTTTACCCACTGAGCCAGATCCCTAACCCCATTTCCAGATTTCAAAGAGATGATATATTTGCATGCTTTGATTAAATCAGGTTATTGTCTCAAAGGTTGACCATGTAAATAATTCAAATTAATTCATAAATATACAATGGGTTTAATAAACATGATAAAGACTTAGAATTAAATACTTAGGGCCTTCGATCTGCCCTTGCTCCTAGCCCCCCTCCCCCCAGCTCAGGTTTCTTTGAGCACACAGGATGAAGACTACCTTGGTATTCTCTTCTATTCAAAATATGCAAAGTTGCTATTTACCAGTTTGCAATTTGCATAACTCAAATTCTGCCAGAACACAAGGTGAGGGGCACAAGGTGGCAGGTGAATATGCCAAAAGGGATCACCAAGGCAAAACTGGAAAAATCCAGCGTACAGATCTTTGCCACCCTGGGTGTTGCAGAACACAGCCCTGGCTGACAAGAGAGGTTTGTTAGTAAGACAATGGAAACATTTGGTGTGAAAGGTTACACGAGCGCTCACACGTCTAGTGTCTTTTCTTCTGTAATTACTGGGTGGAAAAAGGGGATGAGCAGAGACGCAGGATTTTTATAAAAAGGAGTGTAAGAGGGAAAGGCAGAGCCATGACTAGTCCCAGAATACTCTACAGGATGGAGTCTAGTCTTTCAGGACTTTGGTCTTCTGTTACTTTCTACAGCACCATAAATCCAACCTGCCTGGCTAGAACACATCATTCTCCACTTCTCTGGTGTGTTCTCTAGTAATTTATTGGCAGTAGCTGCATGTGAAACCACATAGGTAATTAGACATAAGCCATCTCTGGAGTTGAGTCTCCACCTTTTTGTCTGTTGAAAACATGTCTCACAATTTAAGACTGTAATTAACATATACACCCATATCCACAATTTTCATATAAATTACGTTTGGAATGGAATTTTTCATAAAAAGATTAAGTGTAGCCAGACATGGTGATGCTGCAATGCCAGCACTAGGGTGGGGTGAAACAGAATCACGAGTTTGAGACAATCCTAGACTACACAGCAAGACTTCACTAAAACTACTGTCCGGCCATGGTGGTGCACACCTTTACTACCAGCACTCAAGAGGCAGAGGCAGGGGGATCTCTGTGAGCTCAAGAGCAGCTTGGTTCAGTTCAAGTTGCAGGACAGCCAGGGCTACACAGAGAGACCCTGTCTCGGAAAACAAACAAATTGACTACTGAAAAAGAGCAAGAGGACGAGGTAGAGAAGAAGTGGGAAAGAAGTGGGGAGAGAAAGAAGAAAATAAGTGCTTGCTGAAGGCACAGATAGAGTGATCTTACCAAAGAAGTGGATGTACCTGTGAGATTTTTTTCCTTCTTTTTCTTTCTTTTTTTTTGATCCTGTTTAATAGAAGATCCACTTTTAAATGACCTGGTCCAAATTGTAACTCTGTTTCTACAAGTGACATAAAGAATCTTAAGATGGCCACAGACAAGAGAATTCAATGCCAGGGACCTGGAGAGATGGCTCAGCAGTTAAGAGCTCTGGCTGCTCTTCCAAAAGACTTGGCGCCTCACAACTGTCTGTAACTCCAGTGCCAGGGGATTCAACACCCTCACACAGACATACATGTAGGCAAAACCAATGCACGTAAACAAAAAACAAAAACAGGCTGGAGAGATGGCTCAGCCGTTAAAATCTAGGCTCACAACCAAAATAAAAATAAACAAATCATTTAAAAAGAATAAAAAGAATTCAGCCACAGCTCACTGAAATGAAGGAAATAGTTATTAAATAGGATTAGTTGGAGAGAGAAGGAAAGAGGAAGACAAGAAGGAGGAGGAATGGAGAAGAAACAAGGAGGAAAGGAGAGACCGAGGGGCAGGAGAAGGAAGTTAACGTTGTCAAATCTATCCCTAAGAGAAAAGGGCTGGTCAAGTTAAGTACAGTTGCTAAGGGAAAAGGGGGAGGCTGGTTATTAATGATGGGAAACCATTCTTTGGTATAGAAAGGAAATAGGGTGCTCTGGTCAATCAAGTATGTAGTTAATAGTTAACTGTCCACGTTGGCATGGACATGCTGATACCCTTCTCAGGCAAACTATCCTTAGAGCCCAACTCCTCACAGAGACAGCTGCATCCCTTTCATCTGGGCTCTCTTCTGTTCCCTGCTGCCCCTCCACCCCCATCTTGTTGTTTGAGGCAGGTCAAATCTTGTCTTTGTCCTGTGATAGACCCTTTACTGGGTCCTCAGGAGTTCTCTGAAAACAGAGGTCAAATTCCTGATTGCACCCCACAAGGCCCTGTAGGGTTTGAACTTGAAAGTTTCACTTCCTCTTTCTGGCCCCTTGCCATAGCCCTGTGACTTTTCAGACTTTCAAATGTACCCTGATGCTTCTGCCGTTCAGCCTTATTTCCCTCCCCACAAATGTATTTTCCTCCCCTTCCCTGACATCCACTCTCCCATGCTAGAGCATAGAAATTAGCCTGTCCCCACCTCCATGGCAGGCGGCAGAATTTATGACAATACATAGGTCAGTTTGGAATCTCCCAGAATCATTGACACAAGGTTGTGAGAACACATAGTTTATCTAGACAGGGATCTAGAAAACACCCAGTAAGGGAGTGGAGACGTGAGGTTAGGCGAAAACAGTCTATACGGAGTTCTGCCAAGCAAGGCAACACCACGCCAGACTTCACTCCTCCCTCTGGGAGTCAAAGTGGGTGGTCTCCTGAAGTATTTATAGGACCATCCCTTTTAGTTACTGGTTGGATGATGCTCTCAGGGCACTGACTCCCTGGCAGGGCTAGCCTGCCATGTTCTGGAGCAGAGACGTAGTTGCTTGGGGCAGAGGGAAATCAGCCAAATAGGGTAGAAGGTAAGGCTCAGAGAATGGGGCAAGATCACAAGTGATTTTGCTAGTCACAACAGTCATAAATGTACATGCATAAGTCTGTACATTTACGTACCTGTGCAGATTTAGTGCATGCATGTGTACACAGATGTGTGTTTGTGTGACTATATCGGGTCATGTCCGCCTCACTCCCGACTGCAGCTCTGTGAAACAGAGCTGAGCAGCAGGGTCCCAGTCAGTGTCGTGCCACACTGAAGGCTCCCTCCCTCCCCACATCCTCAGCCCTCTGCCTCACACTGATTGAATCTATCCTCCTCCTCCAATCTGCCCCAAGCAGATTAATGTTGAGAAAATTACACAACGGAGCTGATGGGTCTGACTTTAAATGCATCCTGGATACTTCCTGGGAAGAAAATGACTGCTTTTCAGAGCTCCCACACTCCACCTCCACCCTCACACCCAGCTAACTGCCCGTGGGAAAGGTCAACACCACCAGAGGAGAGCATCCCTCAGAGTTCTCAGCCTGTCTCCTCTCCCCATTACAATGAGGCATATTGCTTTGACGACTCATCCCCCTGTGGTTCTCTCGGCTCTCTCCCTTGAGAGTTGTGGAAGTCTCTGCTGCTAGTTACTTCTGCTTCATCTCCACACCTCTACTTGCTCGTTCTAAGCAACATACTGAAGAGGTCCTAGAGCTTTTACTTCTCAAAAAGTGACCTGTGGACCAGCGTTGTGAGCCTAGCCTGGGAGACTGTTGGAAATGTAGGATCTTCCCCCAGATAGCAGTCGAATCCGAGCCCACATTTTAACAAGATCCCTGATGCTTACCAGGCATGTGAATGTTTGATACATACTAAACCAGGGGCTCCTATTCAAACACAAATGAACCAAACATCAAACAACTTTCTGTGGTCCCTGTTCCCCACCGTACTGATTTCTTTCTCTACTCTCCACTGGAGCCATTTGAAACATGCATACAGAGGCCCTGGCAAATACCAACCCATCTTCTAGGTTCTGAGGAGGCAGAGTAAATAAAGCATATGTGGGGGGCTGGAGAGATGACTCAGTGATTAAGAGCACCTGCTGTTCTTACTGAGGACCCAGAGCCCACTTTGGGCAGCTCACAAATGCCTGTAACTCCTGCTCCAGGGGACCCAATACCCTCTTCTGGCCTTCAAGAGCAAATGCGTCCGCCAAGCACATACATCAACACAGACACACATACATACACATAATTAAAAATAATAATAAAATCTTTTAAGAATAAAATTAGGAGCTAAAGAGTTGGCTTGACAGTTAAGAGCACTTGTTGCTCTTCCTGAGGACCAGGGTTCCATTCCCAGCATCCACATGGCAGCTCACCACCATCTGTAACTCCAGTCCCAGGGATCTGATGCCCTCTTCCAACCTTCACAGGCACCAGACATGTGCGTGGTCCATATGCATGCATGAAGGCAAAACACTGAAATATAAAAAATAATAAAACAAATATTTAAAATACAATTAATAAATAAAGTGTATGACCAATTTGCATGTTGTGTTCCAGGGGCTCAGAAAATGAGAGAGGAAGAAAGAATATGAATGATAAACAACTGATCTATAGTCAGATAAAAGATGGCGGTGTGGGTGAGAGGCGGCTCAGAGGGTAAAGGCACTTGTTATCAAAAAGGTGATTATCATCCAATGGCTACTGTATCATTCTAAGCATGTGACATTTAGACGGAGACCTAAATGACAAGCAGCCACTCCACCCAGAGATGAAGAGCTGGCTCGGGGGATACAGAGGGACCTGAACTGGATCCCAAGCACCCATGTTAGAGTTGGAAGAGGCAGCCCAGGCTTGCCATTCCAGCACAGGCAGGCAGAGACAGGATGTAATCTGGGGCTTGCTGGTTCACCAGTTTAGCCAAATTGGTGAGCTCTAGGTTCAATGACAGAGCCTAATTCAAGAAGCAGGGTGAAAAGTGATTGAAGATGCCCGGCACCAACCTTTAGCTTTGACATGTGTACATATGTGCACACACACACACACACACACCGCACACACGTGCACACATGCATACAGACACACATACCACACATACACATACTCACAAACAAGCACACACGTGTGCACACACACATGCACACACACACAGACGCACTCACACATACTGTTACAGCTGTTCACACCAGCTTACCTTGCAGTCAATACCTGTCTCCTGCTCTGAACAAGACTTCCAGTGGCTTCTGTGGTGTCATAGTCAAGGCCCCCTTTCTGCCCTTAACTTACTAGACTTTTCAGTAGCCCCTGGGTCTGACTTTCCCTCTAATTGAAAACTAAATCACCTACTTAACCTGTTCCTTGCCCCTCTCTGACTAAAATGAAATTCGAGGACTTTCCTGGATAAAAGAGGAGAAAGCAGAGATGATCAGGGGAAGGAAATTTTATTCAAACATGAAAATGCCATTCCATTTTCTTAAAAATATATTTTAGTTTATGTCTTTTGGGTTTTTGTTTGTCTGTTTCAGTTTGAGTTAGTTTGGTTTTTTGAGACAGGGTCTCATGTAGTCAAAGGTGGTCCTAAACTTACTATACATTCCTGAGCCTCCTGCCTCCACCTCCCTGGTGCTGGGATTGTAAGCACGTGTTACCATGACTGGCTTTTATCTTGTTTTTTGTTTTGTTTTGTTTTTTTTAATCCCTGTAATGGCTCTGGTGTATCTGGAAGTGGGAGCTAGTTCTCTGATCCAGGCACAAAGGGCAAAGCTGGCCCCACCTTTTCTCTCTGCTCAGCTGGGCTTCCTAAGATGGAACTCAGAGTAGCAAGCAGGAAGGAGACCCTGAGGGAGCTAGGGGCCTCCCACAGCTCAGCAGTATGAATCCAACTCCCACCTTCCCTTTTCCCTGAAGGGCAGGCTATGCAGCGAGAGCTGTGGGGAGAGCAAAATGACATTTGCTGGAAACCGCAGAATCTTCTAGGGGAGAAGGATGGATGGAGGTTATTATTAGCCAGCTTCTGCTCAGAAAGTCCCAATCAGACCAGGGAGGTCTTTCAGAATTTCAATATAAATCCCACCACTGCGTGGGCTTCACGGCTTCCTCAGTGCAGAAGACTGCACGTTCCTTTGGCCTATAAGAAGAACGCTTCACTTGGGTATTTCTTTTTCATTAGTAAATACTATTAGGGTTCAACAAGAGCATATACCCTACCCACCCACTGATGCCTCCTGGCTACACGCTGAAGCTTGATTCCAGCACCCAGCAGTGATGGAGCCATGACTACCAGCGCCCATACACAGCGTCATGACCGTTTGACACATGGACCGTGAAGCTCTCTGGCCCACTGGGTTCCCTCCCAGTCAGCAGCCGGCAGTCTGCAGCGCCTGCCTATTTCCATAGCAAAAGACGATAGAAGCATCAGACCTTTGTGTTGTGTGAAAATCACGTGAACTTCACAGCTCGGCAGTCAGCAAGTTTTGCTGGGACACAACCAGGCCCATTCACTTCCACGTTGTCTACGGCTGCCTTTGTGCTTCCGTGGTGGAGAGGAGTTGCTGTGACGGAGACAACACAGTCTGCAAAGCCATTTACTTATTATCGGGCCCTTTATGTTAAGTCATCGATCCTTAGCCTACAGAGAGTGACTCAATGTTTCAGCCTCACAGCCAGGGCTCAGCAAAGACCAGGATGGAGCACTGAGCCCTGTCCCACCCTCACAGTCCTGAGGACTGCTTTACCTCCAGCCGACTTACCTAACACCCCTGGTAAACATCTTGTTCCCTCATTTAAATTTCCTGCTGTCCCACCTCCATGTTTTCTTCCCGTGTTCCTCTCATCTGTAAACCACACCAAAGGTCTCCATGTACTTTTATGACAATTTCCCCCAACCTTCAAGCAAGCTGTCTTGAATCTCTCAACTAGAATTTATTTACCTGTTCTCCACTTTCTCCTTTTTTTTTTTCTTTTGCTATAATTCTTTCTGCACTGTCTCAGGACACACCAGTTTCCTACTTTGCATTCTAATTATTTATGCACATGTTTTATTCCCCCTCTAGACTATAAACTCCTTGAAAAATGCATCGGCTCATTACAAAATTAGCATTCTGAGAGCCCTTATTTGCATCACACATAAGATCTCTTGTCTTCAGCAAAAAGGAGTATACTTATGACACGTATAATTGTCACTTATCACACAAATCAATGATAATGGGGAACCAGGGCAAGATGGCTAATTAAAACCCACAGCAAATTCTTCAAAAATTCATCTTCGTCTCCCCTTCTGTTTCCACCAATACAATACAACTGGTTTACATTAAATTCATCCACTTTCTTTTTTACTTGCTTTGTAGCTGTGCCACCGCAATGACCATCAGGCAGTTCATCGGAGAAAAAGTATCAAGGGAGAATAACCAGAAAACTGAAGCCATCGTCAATCTAATGGTAGGAAACTTTTGAAGCATTCTTCCCAAGGAAGCTACAACTCCTATTCCCAAGAAAGATTGATGTGTATACCATCTGGGTTATTATTATTATTATTATTGTTTGTTTGTTTTCCCCAATACTGATATTGGAACCCAGAGCCTTAGGCCTCCCAGCCTGTCTATCACCAAGCAACATTCCCAGTTCTCTGCATGCATTTGGAACTTAGACAGAAGACAAGAAATCTTCAGTATGTCCCTGATATTCTGAGTAATAGGTGAATTTAAAATAACTTTTCCAGTTCTCTGCACATAGGCTTTATTAGGCAGGTCCTATAATCTATGGCCAATATTAATTCCATAAAAGATGATAAGGAAATAAAATAAATATGAAGAAGAACCTTGTTTGCCAAGGCAACATATGCGTTTGGGAAGAGCCTTTGTACCCAGGACTAGAGCACGCAAATATCGTGTTAAGCCCCCTTTCTTAATAGCCTTGTTTCTCACATGCTCTTCAGAGGGAAAAATGTGACGCTAATTTAAGATGACTTATCCCACTAAGCGCATAAATAAAAAACAGTTCAGAATCCAGAACACGACAGAGCTCCCCTTTCACGTCTAATTAAGTACTTTTAATTGGCAATTCAATTGGCAGACTGCATATTTGGGGCTGGAGAGATGAAGGCAGAGTAGACCCCTAGTAAGATACAAATGAGGAGATGTGGGGCGTATACAATCGTTTTATCACACGTGATGCAGAAATGCCATGTTATGTGCATGGTGGCGGGGGTGGGGGGGGACATGACACATGACACTGAGGACACAACTCTACTTCTGAGAAGGGATCAGCAGCGAGCAGGGCCTGTGCTGGAGGGTCTGATGGTGACTATAAAATGTCATTTAGAAAGATATTTACATTGTTAATTAGGCAATGAAGCTGATAACTGTTACTCTGTAAATTGTGCTAATTACCCCAGTGCCTTGGAAGGCTTTCTAATCAGCCAGATCAATAGGCTCCAGGTTTTATGCTAACAATGCAGCCTCATCTTCCCTGGGAAGGGCTTCCTTGCAGCCCCCCAGTCAGAGCCCAGTTCAGCCCCCACCCACCATCCCATGCAGCGTTTGTCTGGCCAGTGGTAAAGCTGACTCCTGCTCCCCCTCAAGGCCCACAGTCAAGGAACCAGGTTTCACCATGTGATTCATCTCCAGCCGTTGTTCAGGAAAGAGGCCCCAAGCCTTTGTGGGCATGAAATTCTACTGTAGCCACAGCCCTCTTGCTCTGACAGAAAGGATCACCAATTCCTGGCCGTGGGCCATGAGGGAGCCTGATGTGCACCTCTGCCACTGATCTGGAGAAAGGCACAGCGCTTGCTTCACTGGGCATGTATGTGGGTCAAGACAGAGCTCTGGGTAAACTTGGGTTTGTCTGCAGTTAACCAACTGGTCATCAGTATACACTAGTCTTCTCTGTCAAAAGAAACACATTTTTGTCTCCAAGCACTTGGTCAACCTCTCTGGTGCTGGACATCATGGAAGAGGATTTGGGGTCAGGGAGATAGCTTAGTAGGCAAATTACTTCCCTGGAAAGCGTGGGGGCTCTAGCTGGGCCCCAGCATCCCTACAAAAAGCTGGGTGTGGTGGTGCATGCTTATAATCTCAGGACTGGGGAAACAAAAAATGGGTGGATCTTGGAGCTCAGTGGCCAGCTAGTATAGACTACTTGTTGAGTTTGGGGCCAGTGAGTGACCCAGTCTCAAACAAGGTGGATCCCAGGGATGGTGGTGATGCACACCTCTAATACCAACATTCAGAAAGCAGAGGCAGGCAGATGTCTGTGAGTTTGAGGCTAGCCTGGTTTACAGAGTGAGTTCCAGGATAACCAAGGCTACACAGAGAAACCTTGTCTCAAAAAACAAACAAACAAACAGGTGGATGGTGAAGAGCAATGTCTAAAATATACCTATGGCCTCTACTTGCACACACACACACACACACACACACATACTCACTTACACTCATATTTGCACATGCACACACACCCATGCTCACATGCCTTGACAATAAGGGCTCTGTTGTAAGAAATCATGAAGACAGTCTAATGGAGAGTTTAGCTGCTTCTTGGTCAGCCACAGGAACAAGAAAGCATATGTTGGGGAGACCCAGCAACAGTTCATCTACCTCACTGCATCCTTTAATTTCTTTCTTGGTGTTTTTTCTTGGAGGGGGCATTGTTTTTGTTTTGTGTTTGGTTTGGTTTCGAGAGTATCTCAATGTGTAGCCCCAGGCTGGCTGCGAATTTACAATCCTCCTGCCTCAATCTTCCAAGGGTTAGGATAACAAGCATGCAACACCACACCTGGCACAACCTAGAATTCCTATCTCCTTCCTCCAGCAACGAAGAAATCACCGGCTGGTAGCGCAATCATTTGATTTGCCTTTCTCACTCCCTGATAGATGTCCTGAAAGAGTGAAGCCCTCACTCGAAAGTAGAATGGTGACTCACAGAGTGTAGAATCAGTCTACAAGTGATGGAGAGTTGACTACAGGCAAAGGTCAATCCATGGCTAAGGGCAAGCTTGAAGTGAAAAGCCACAGTGGGCATGGCGGTGGGGGGGGGGGAGGGCAGTTAGGACTGAAAGCTGCTGGTCTCCACCTCTGAGCAGCAGAGTGCCTTCAGCTCCAAACCTTCACTGCTGGCTGCCCAGCCCCAGCAGGCAGAGCCTGAGAGTTCAAGGCCAGCTCCTGGGGGGC
Organism: Ondatra zibethicus; assembly: GCA_004026605.1. Taxonomy (NCBI): domain Eukaryota; kingdom Metazoa; phylum Chordata; class Mammalia; order Rodentia; family Cricetidae; genus Ondatra; species Ondatra zibethicus. The sequence continues at coordinate 7,098 of PVIU01001936.1, read as the reverse complement.
TGAGGGGAAGCTTTGGGATGGGGCCAATTTGTTGAGTTGTTCCAGTGCTTTGATGTGTAAACTAATCATCCTTCATTGTGCTCTAATTAAACCTAAGTGGTGCAATGGATTTACTGTCACAGAGGCCAGGGCCCCTCTTGCATGGGGGAGGGGAGCAGCATCTGTTGAGAGCCACCAAGCCCCAGGAGTACAGACAGGGAGGAAATGCCAGCCCTGAATAGGAAATGAAAGGAGTTGGAAGCCCTGTCCAAGTCCAGGGTGCTGGAGAAAACGAGACAAACCAACAACCTGGGGAGTCAGGGACTCTTTTCCAGGGTGTGGTCATCCCCACCATGGAAGTCTAGACATAACAAGCTTGGGTCAAGTGAGCAACCACAAGGTGACCTTACTGTTTGCCATGGCAACAAATCTCTCAGGCCAGCTGGCCTGTCACCAAGAAAATGTAACCCAGTTTCCCAAGGCAGAATGCAGGATTTTCATCTCTACATCTAAACCAAATGACCAGAATGTACAGGAGGGCAGTGTCCAGAATCTAAAACCTGTTGGTCTTTGAGATTGCTTTCTTCTCCTTCTGTCGGCTATCGGTCTCTTTAAAGTACAGCTTGTCTAGAACCATGAAGGAAGAGTGGTCTTAATGGAAGGAAAGGCAGGGAAACAGCAGAGGTAAACCCAACATTGTGGCTTGTGTCCTGGGCAGTTTCTAGCCTCAGGTCCTGCTCTTTCCTGGCTCCAAAGCCCAGGGTTGAGGATGTAGACCCACACTGTGCCATCTTCTGGGATCTCAACCTGAGAAAACAGATTGATTTATCTGTGGCCTCAAGGTCATTGATCCAGGCCACTCTACAGAAAGAGAGTCAGAGTATAGCGAACAAGGAAGACTCTCCTCTTCTCCACCTATGAGCTCACTCTGCAACTGCAGCTTGAACACTAGGTGAGAGGCGTGCTAGGAGAGCAAGGCTGTGCAAGTTACAGCCTCTGCCGTGGAAGAACACATAGTGGCAGAGGAAAGATGAAACGTGTGTGATTTTTCTGACTTCACACATGGCTTTCTTTGTGATCACAGATGCCAAAAATCTGTGGATGCTCCAATCCTTCATATAAAATGCCACAGAATTTCCATATAACCCGCACATCTCCTCTAGAATGCCTTAAGTCATCTCTAGATTGCTTGTAATACCCAGAACAATGTAAATGCTATGTAAATACTTAATATTATTAAACAATAGTGTCGAGGGAAATGTACCCTTCAGCACGGATGTCATTTCTGTTCTGAATATTTTTAATCTGTGGTTGGTTGAACTTGAGGATGTGAGCCTGCAGATATAGAGGACCAACTATAATTCAGTAATAGATGTACCTCAGAAAGAGAAGAATAGGTCAAGCGTATCATGAGGAACTGTCTAGACATCTACCATGTGGCAATATAGCAAAAGGATGCTAACATTTATTAACAGTCTTTCTAAATGCCAGGCATGATGTACAGGCATTATCTTGGTCAATACTCACAACCACCCCATAAAGTAAGCATTATTATGCCTCTTTTTTATAAATGACCAAAATGAGATCAAAGTGTCCCTAATAAATAACATATAAAAGTGTGGCAGACACTCCATTTCTGTCTCTGCCCTCCCCATGCCCTATTATCTTCATTCTCTTTCTCTGGTAATAGAAAATTGAGCCTGGGCTTGTTGCCTAGACATTCAGCACTTTCCCAGTTTGGCTTGCGGCTTTTGGGGCCACACGCCTAGGGCTTGGTAGTGGAGTGCCATAGATGTGATTGGGGCAACTTCCATACACGCACGCATGCACACACACACACACACATTGGTTTTTTGAGACAGTATTTCTCTGTGTATCCCTGGTTGTCCTGGAACTCAGTCAGTAGACCAGTACTCCCATCCCCTTTGAGAAAGGGCCTAATGCCCACTCTGTCCTCAGACTTGTCATACTGTGTGGCCAAGGGTAACTTTGAACTCTTGATCCTCCTGCCTCCCCTCTCCTGGTTCTGGGATCACGGGAATGTAGTGTCACACCCTGCTGTTTTTACCACTCTTTGGTGGCAGCAATGTACTATTTGGTTACATCACTGAAATAGTGACTTTTGGTGTGTTGGGCATTAGAGTCAACCAATAAAGAGAACACAGCCAAATAACAGAAGACTCCCTAGGGGATGAGGGTAGGAGATGTGGGCCTGGAAAGCCAGTTCAGGTTGTCTGTTTTGTTTTGTTTTGTTTTGAGATAGGGTTTCTCTGTGTAACAACCCTGGTTGTCCTGGAACTTACTCGGTAGACCAGGCTGGTCTCGAACTCACAGAGATCTGCCTGCCTCTGCCTCTGAGTGCTGGCATTAAAGGCGTGCACCACCACTGCCCGGCTGCCAGTTCAGATTTTAATGGTGTAGAGGGAGATGAGTAGAGGCTGTGCCTTTACCTTACTGGGTCTGGTTTTGCAACTGAGCTCTCTTTTCTCTTCAAGTCCTAGCCATTCTTATTTATGTATATATGTGTTCATTTATTTATGTGTGTGTTTATTTACGCATGTATTTATTTGTTTGTTTATGTGTGCAGGTGCATCTGCCGGTGCCATCATTCAAAGGTGAGAATAGGGCATTTCATGCTCCTCTTCACTCTCCTCCTAGTCCTTTGAGTCAAGGTCTCTCCCTGAACCTGGAGTTTGTTTTTTTTTTGTTTTTTCTTTTTCTTTTTCTTTTTTTTTTTTTAAGACTTGGCTAGGAGCCCGCGAGTCCCAGGGATCTTTCTGTCTCTACTGATGTTGACCCAGGAGATGCAGGTGGAAAAAACTTGCTGGTCATTTCCAGACTCATGTACAGAACTGGCTACTTATTATGCCAGTAGGACTTACCAGAGTCAGCCTTTAGAGAAAAGATGGCTGTCAGCACTTCAAACTGAGAAAACAGACCACCAGCAGCAGGCTGAGCGCCTCCCAGTTGCATTTGCCTGGCCTGGCCATGTTTCTTTTGTTTTAAATATTTTAGTTAGTGTACAAAATAATGGGCTTCATTATAACACTTTCATAATGCATATCTTTGTACCTTGCTCAGATCTGTCCTCCACTACCTTCTCAGGTCCCTTCTGTGTCCCTCATTGGTCTTCCTCCTCAGCTCTAAACAGTCTTCCTTCTGTTTTCATATCTCTCTCTCTCTCTCTCTCTCTCTCTCTCTCACACACACACACACACACACACACACACACACACACACACACACCCTTACTTACACACACACCCTCACACATTTTCATACTCACCCACCCACATACATGTTCTCACACTCACTCACAAGTATTCCTTTTTCCTGAAAGCATGTTCTTATCCTTGTCCTCCCCGTGGTGGTAAATGGCACCATAGCACTCAGTTACCAAAAACGAAGACCCAGGGTACAGCCTCCAGTATCTCATTCCCTTACACCGTGCTCCCGTAACTCCTGTCCGCTCTCTCCTCAGCCTAGCTCCGAATCCAGTCTCTTCTCTCCATCCCACCACCAACCTATTCCAAGTCACCCTAGCCTTCATCTTGCTTGCTCCTCAGAGTGGCTGGGGTCTCCGCCACCTTCATCATCACTAAGAGCTAAAAATGCAAAAGCTCAGGCTCGGTCCAGACAAGTGACCTGTGTGCACAAAGATGTCCTAGGACAGGGCCTGGAGGGGTAGCTCAGTAAGTGCTTGCCTAGCACACATGAAGCCCTGGGTTGGAGCGCACCCCAACCCCCAGGAAGAGGGGGAAAACCATGTGTGGTAGCCCGGAAAAACCAGGTGTTGTAGCATGCTACAATCCCAGAACTGGGGAGGTGGAATTGGGAGATCAAAAGTTTAAGGTCACATAGTGAGTTTGAGGTCAGTCTGAGACACGTGAGAGTTCTAGAATATAGTAATGTCCCCCCCTCCACCGCCCAATAAACCAGTTTCCCTCTCCAGTGTTAGTTTGTTCCAATGCAGTGGTCTGCTTTGAGAATTCCACAACCCTGAAAAGGTGTGATTTTTTTTTATCTTAAACTCCATTCTTGCCCACCGTAAGGACTGTAGTTCTGCTTCTTTAGAGATTTTTCCCACAAGACAGAGATCATTTGTCCTCTCCATGAGTTGGTAAAGGAGAATATTCTGGGCTACCTCCCTGGACATGAGAGATCCTTTTTAAGGTCCTGCATTGGAGAAAGAGCCCCTGTTCCAAATCCCGCTTTCAAGCAGGCTCAGGCCCTGTGCCCCCTCCCCCGCCCTGGACAGTCATGAAAACACCTGGCCAGGCCACAGCTGTATTCTGGAAAAGTCTCCCAGTCCCCATCTCGAGTCTGGTCAGCAATAGAAGCCATGAGCTCTTGCTGCTTGGCCTTATTAATCCCTTTTCTATCAAACTCAAACACATAGCTCTGTTCAATCTTGTTTTGTTAAGCTTTCTGATTTTATTATGAAAGTCATGTCTATATGTTTGTGGTAGAGCAGAGGTATGAAGAAGCAAAGGAGGCCCACTGGACCAACTTACCTTGTTTCTGGACATCATTAAGAACTGAAAGTAGGGCAAAGTGTAGTTCAGCAGCAGAGGGCTTGTCTGACATGCTCAAGGTCTTGGGTTGGATCCCCAGCGGAGCGAAACCAAAGAAGGGCTGTAACAGTCGATCCCAACCTCTCCTGCTTAAAAAGGTGTCCCTTCCCTCTGCACATTTGGGACAAACTCCCAAGCCCAGAGTCCCATGGCCCCAACTCCTTAGCTCAAAGTCTCCAGCCTGCACCATCTGCAGCGTGTCAGGAGGACTAGGTCCCTGTCTTCACAGCCCCTCTTTGGTCCTTCAGTGCGGCTCAAATGTCTCCTCACACTGACTCTCTTCCTAAGTGCCCTCAAGTTACTCTGTCACCTGATGTCTTTTCTGGTTTATTCCACCTGGAATGATCTTGTTTATTGTGTTCTCCTTCCTTGAATGCAGACTCCATTGCAGTATAATAAATAACAAATGAGTCTCTTTTATCAAAAACTGTGAAACTTGTGTTTAGGACAAGGGATTACATTCTTTTATGTTTGAATCCTCCACACCGAGTAAAACCTTTGTTTACACAAAAGTCACAATTCTAGTCTAGGAATTTGATAGCCTGGAGCAGGGACCCTTGACCCCTTCCTGCTTCATTTCTTAGGTGCCAGTTCTTTTCAGACTAGCCAATCATACAAGGCTGTGAGGTGGACTCCTAGCCAATAGGGAAAAAGGTAGAACTGTCACGTAAATTACAGTAAAAACCAAATCCCTCCCTGGCTCAGAAGAGTGAGCACACTCAAGTTTGCCTTGTCCAGACATTCAGTTAGAATGGTGGTCTCTTTCTTTGAGACTCTTTTATCTATCTATCTATTTATTTATTTTAATTTGAGACTCGGTTTCTCTGTGTAGCCCTGGCTGTCTTAGATCTCTCCGTAGACCAGGATGGCCTTGATTTCAAAGAGCCACCTGCCTCTGCCTCCCAAGTGCTGGGATTGAAGGCGTAAGATACCACCATCCATTTTACCTCATACTTATTTCTAATGACAGCATAGACCCTGGGACCTCAGGAGTGTTCTTGTTTGAGTAATGGAGTCATGGAACAGGGCTTTGTGCATGCTAGGTGTTCCATCTACCAAGCTATAGTCTCAGCCCACAAGTTCTATTTCTATAGAAACTGCCTGGAAGCTAAAGCAATAGTAGGCATTCCTTGGACTCACTTCTGCTTGCTCTGGGAAGCCCGGTGATCTGGGAAGTGATTCATTCAGCACTGAGTGACATCTGGGCTCATTCCTGGCTGTGTTGAGGGTTGGGCGATCTCACTGGGGAAAAACAAACAGCCCAGATCTGGCTTTGTTCTTAATGCTGTTCCTCAATGCTGATGACTCCCCTGCTGGTCCAGCCTCAGGGGAAACAGTGGGGAGCTGATTGACAGCCATTAAGAAAATGGAACTGAGTGCCACACAGCAGACATCAAGGAGGAATCTGAAGCCCAGCATCAGCCCCCAGGAGCTTTCCAGCTAGAGAAAGTCTTGCCTAGTGGACATACACTGGCTGCCGGGCTATGACGTCTTCATCCTCTTCAGTGCTCCAGGATGCAGATGGTAAATTACTGTGGACCTGCTTGTCATTAAGCTCCACATTCTCCAGTTTCTTCATATGTAAGGCCAGGGTAACAACTGCTCCTGCCCCCACCAGGCTGTTGTGAAGGGGAGATAGGCGCGTACAAAATACTTAGAACAGTGTTGAATGGAGATCCATGGTTATTACCAATGGCTATTTATATGTCATGCAGAAACATTTGTATAAAAACAGCCTTTTGGCTGGGCAATGGTGGCTCACACCTTTAAACTCAGCACTTGGGAGGCAGTGGCAGGTGGCTCTCTGTGTGTTCAAGGCCAACCTGATCTATGGAGTGAGTTCCAGGACAGCCAGGGCTACACAGAGAAACCCTGTCTCAAAAAGCAAAACAAACAAATACATTAAAAAAAAAAAAAGTCTTTCCCTACAGCCAAGAAATCTTAAACTGAGAGATGCACTTCACAACACCCCAAAAATTCTAAAGGCCATTTGTGGGTTTTAGTTATGAGTACATTCTAAATCACTTTCCAGATGAAATCCAATCTAAGAATCCATCCCTACTACCTATAATGGTAATTTGTTACTTTGGTTATCAAGCATCCATTTCTATTCCTCATAACCCATCTCTATCTTCGTCTTATTGGTAGTCCTCAGAGCACTATCCTCTGTGGTCTGCCCAGCCCCAGCAACGGTCCCCTCTCCCATGCCAATCTTTACCTTGATGTGTAACCCCTGTGGCTAATGAAACCCAAACTCCACGAATAGAATCTTCACCTCTTTTCTCCCCTGCACCCCACTCACATCTTTCCTCCAAATGCTATTAATAAAGCGAGCAGACCCCACGACTGAGGGGATCTCACTTCTCTGAAAATAGAAAGCAAACTAGGCATGGGGATGAATGCCTTTAATCCAGGCCCTTGGGAGGGAGGAAGAGGCAGGAGGATCTCTGTGAGAACAGGTACTCTACGTAATGGGACCCCGACTCAGGAAAAAAGGACAGGAAGGAAGGAAGGAAGGAAGGAAGGAAGGAAGGAAGGAAGGAAG